>OZ005740.1:224252971-224852971 GCA_963930735.1 Dioctria linearis | reverse complement strand
AGCCTAACACAAAATAGAAGAAGAATATTCTTCAAGTAAGTAAGTAATATTTTTCAAAAATGTGTAAAATTTTCTAACACGTTAATCTGTGTTAAAGCCAAGTATCCTTGCATTGCAAAAATGCTTCCTTCTTACAATGTTAGTCGGCTCCACGTTTACTATTTAGAATAGTTTTGCTCACGCTCAGTCGCTAAAAGCTCTGCACCTGAAATAAGGACAAAGGGTTCAAGGGATAAGCCGTAAAAGCATACACATACTAATAACGTACAAAAACTGGGTAGCAGAACAACCAGTAACGCCTCGCTAGAAGTTAAAATAAAGGATACCTCGACTTGATGCCGTAACAAGCCAGCCAGCAATACTTTGCTCCAATATAAAATCAACGATGCCTCGACCTGATATAGGAAAGGCCGCAATTTTTCCTAGAAATTTACTCGAAATTTTTTCCTTAGAATTGTTATGCATTATTGAAATTCGACACGGGTGCTTGGACCACTAACAATTATTATGAGCATAGACGTGCAGATCAGCAATAACCTATTCATCGTAGAAATTTACAAAAAATGTTTCGGCAGATCTTTTATTCAGTCTGGTGGTCGATTGGAGTTATTTTCAGATATAATAGCTGTAATCTTTTGCGTCCGCAGAACAGATCCGAACAAAGGAAACTCAAAATAACGCCTCATACATTTTCATAGAAAGATTTAAATGAAGCGAACAGTACAAATAGTTCGCTTCAATCGATAGAACAATTTGTTCTCTCCTGTATATAGGAGTATAAAACATGTAACTAAAGGCCCCACGTTCCTTATGTTTCTATAAAAATAGGAATCTTTATTTTCTACCTCGGTGAGGAGCTTTTTTGTTAAGAAATATTTGACAGCTATTTTTGTTTGCTAGAATACCAAATCTCTTAACAAAAAATCTCCACAAAAATTAATCAGCTGACGTCTGACATCTTTTAACTCTTTACGCAGAATTTAAATTCCTGATAACGGGCTTTGACAGCCTAGTTAAGAGGATAACAGCTCTTATCTCCTACGTACCATCAGGGGTACATTTAAGTAACTCAATTTTTAGGATATATAACCATTTTTCATTTTCTGTATGAAAATTTACTTCTATTATCATAATCGGATATAATTTAGAACATATGAATAATAAGACAAAGCAATTTTTTTCGTACATGCAGGAAATATCCAGCAAGTGCAAAATCTTTCTTGATACACATGGTACAGTAAAAATTCCTCAGTGCATTATCATTTAGATCAATATCGTCTAAATTAATATCATTATAATCATGCTACTGGAGGGACTACAAATTTGATTACTTTTCGTGTTATAATGTTGTCAACAGAAATCGCCAAAAACCTATTCATTAAGCTTGAGTTTTCTATTTTATCCACCTCATAACAGAAAAACTTCTCTCACAGGCGAGAGCTCATTGGGAGTACTGTTGTCACTTTAAAAACTTCGCCGCCTCGCTCCTCCGAGAGCTTACGCCTCCCGATAAAATGGATAGGGGAAAAAAGCGCGCAAACAAGAAGTATGTAAATACCAAATGCGAAATCAAAAGTACCCTATGGAACAATAAATTAAGTTGTAAATCCAATCACTTAAGGATCATAGTTTATTGGTTAAAAAGCGTGTGTTGTGTATATGACCCAAGTCCCAAAAATCCTTTTTTAACGTCCCATTTCGGACATCATCTCGTGGGTACAAGTCAGCCCCCCCCCCCACCAAACCCCACAAACACAAAACAAATTTTTCTTCCTCTATCTTCTTCTACCGAATACCACAAATTCAACTAAAACACCGCATTCCTCTATGGCCATTCCACGTAAAGTTATTTTTTTATGGATTTTTAAATCACCGTATACCGTAATATCACGAACTACTATTATTAATAATATTTATTTTCGTTCAGTGCTGCTATATTTTTTTGTAAAAGACATAAAACATTATGCTTCATTCGGCATTTATATAAGAAAAATCGGTTGCTTCGTTCTCGAAATATGATTTTTTGAAAATGACGTTTCATTATAAAATCACGTAGTTTCGAGCCTCTCTAGCGGGGAGGTGGGGCATGGTAAGGGGAAACAAAAAAATACGTAAACTGTAAAAGTTTCATCCAAATCTGGCGTTATAAGCTCACATTCAACACATACAAAAGCTCGACGACATACGGACGATTCCGGAGTAGCTGGTAGCCCATATTAAAAATTGGAGTGCAAAGGGCTAATAAGGGCAGTACTTTTTACAACATTTTTCCTCAAATTCTCAGCGTTCATCTCATAAATTTTTAATTGAAGCATGTTTTTCATGACCATCGCTTCAGCTTTCAAGGCTGGTGTATAAATGTTTAAGAGTTTTTTATAATTACTGATGAAATCCTCTCCGTTCTTCATGTCCAATTTAAGAAATGAGAAACAGCGCGAGCTAACGGCAGTTTTTCAAATCGGCGTTGTAGAATTACTACGATATTATCTATTACTTTTATTGACGTCTCTTTTTGAAAATCTGACAGCTTCTAGCGAAATCTCGTGCTTTTTAGAAAACTGCTCGATGACTGTTTAAATTTTGAACTGATTCCTGTATCCTTCGAAAGTGCCTATAGTACTTGCTATGTGGTCTCTAGTCTGCCCCAGAGTGGCATTTTGGGTCTGGAAAAATTTACTCAGTACATTCACTATAGCGAGAACTGCGTGAAATATGTGTAAGGAAACGAAGAATTCTGGTATCTGCTTCCACTATGTGTTTGTTACAGTTCTCAGCGTTAATTTAATTTAATTGCCTCATAATTTGTCAGTACTGCTTTGCATCTAGGAATACTTAGACTTCCCATTTCTGGCCTGGTAAGGATTCCGAGAGTGTCTGGGAATTGTTGTAGGCTCGAAGACCAGGTTGTGAGAAGTGAATATACAAAGCTTCGAGACCGTTAAAAAAGTGTAAGTTTCTTTTATAATTTCCTGTAGGCCTATATTTTACCAGACATGGCGCTAGCTCTATCATAGGAAAAGAATTGGAACATCACCCTAATGGTGTTTATACAATGTATCCAAAATTAATTTAGCCAGTCCTTGCGCATCTCTGGAGTAGGAATAATTTATAAAACCTAGAAATCTTTCGAATATGTCGAGACCGTTCGCATATCTTATGGTTATTGATAATTATTCTTGGCCTCGTCCACACTAAAAAAAAAGAAGCCACATGCTTTACTTTCTTCACCAATTTCCTCCAGATCGGTTCGATATCAGTTCAATTATTTCATTGTGGATATCTGGGCTAAAGTAGTTGTGTTGTTTTTCAAAGTGGAGTGAAACTTCTTCATATTTACAAAGAAATTACCTCCTATTTTTAGAAGATGAGTCCTCCCGGTGTTCTCTCAAAGGCAAACCCTGGCAAACAAGTGTCAGTATTATATCAATAACTTTAGCCAAGTATTCTCTGTTTTGGGACATTTCTTTCTCTTGATGTTTCGTAAGTTGTTGACAACATCTCCAAATGTAAGAAATTGACGGTTGGACTCATACATTTGGCTGCATTCAGATTGAGGCGATGATTCCAAGCGTTTTTTAAGACCTCTGCTAATTTTTTTCAGTTGTTAAAACCACTTTTCACAAATTTGGAACCAACTCCAGATAGAGCGATAGCTCTCTATTGAATAATTTCGTTATGCTTTTAATGTATTTCCTCATGCTTGCATGGTTGAAACTTAAATATAATTGATCGATTAATTGGATTTAAAAAATTTGCAGCGGGTTTACGGGGGGCTATGCCCACCCATGTCCATACCCAGCTACGCGCATGGCCTCGATGAAAAAATTTCTACCTTGGAGATGACTAGCACGCTCCGCGATCTTGGATTAAAGGTAAAAAAAAAATCGGTTTTTCAAAATAATTCCTCAACGCTTGACCCTGCGACAAAAATGTCTCATACAAATTTGAAGAAGACTAAATTTCCTGAATTTTTTGTATAAACACTTTTTCGTAAGTCTGATGTGTAACTAGTTACAGTGGCGGAAACGTGAAAATTCATGGAAAAAATCGTCCAACTCCTAGTTTTTCTCATTTTAACATATCATTTGTAACTATTCATTGCATAATTATGGTAGTTTTATTTATTCAAAATCAACTCATTTTCACACCAACACCAGTTAGAGGTGCGTTTTTTTAAATCGTGATATCCCCAGTAGGCCTAATCCACAGATGCTCTTGTTTTTGCATTTGAGTACGGCTGGTGTTCCGTTATTTATGTTCTCTTATTCCTTTCTTTTAGATTGTTCGAGTTGATGCCTTTATAATTATCGTCAGTGCCACTCTAACCCATTTTCTGCACTGAGAATCTGGGCTTCCATCCATGTCATTGCCTCATCTTCACCGTCCTCTCAATGATGACGTCTGGTGCATTCTCGCATGATTCACCTTTGCAGAATCCGCATACAACAGAACACTTCAACCACCTTTCCCCGCAGCTACATCCTCTACAGTATCCCTTTTCTCAATTGCATGAAATAACATTTATTTATTCATATGTCTACCGATAAAGATTATCTTACAGACTGGCAAATAATTAACAAAATACAAAAGTATTCCTGTATATGTATAAGCAAAACAATAATTTCTAAATAAAATTTGCTTTATGATTATTATTCAAAAATTAAACTAAGCGACTAGCATTCTCATAAAGAGTTGATTTAAATAATTCCCTAGGCATAGTAAAATCAATAAATGCAGAAAATGAATTAAAGAGTAAAATACAATTTGAAATAGGTTGATGTATGCCATAGTTTGTTCTATGTCGTGGAGCATACAGCAAATTGCGTGAGCGGATTGGTCTCACAGGTCCATAAAAGGAGATTAAAGACAAAAGTTCAGAAGAAATAATTCTATAATATAAAATATTTCCTACAAAAGTAGCACAGTTCACTTCACGTGTGAACTGAAGAGTTGATAACCTCAAAAGCAAACATTTACACGCGAAGTAAAACTTCTAACTATGTCATTAATGAAGAGCAAGAAAAGTAAGGGTCCTAAAGACTGCCTTGAGGAACACTAGAAGTAATGGAGATGACTCTAGAAACAAGATTGCCAATTTTCACATATTGCTTACGGTTGCTTAAATAAGATTCAACCAATTTCAAGATAGATGAATGAAAGCCAGTGCATTACGATTTTGAAACTAGAAACGAAATTTTAACCCTATCGAACGGCTTAACAAAATCAGTATAGACCACATCTACCTTGGCACCTTCTTCAATAGAATTACTTGCAAAATTGGAAAATATTGCCAAATTTGTGGAACAGGAGTTACCAGAGGAAAAACCGTGGTGCTGGGTGACTATTAACTCCTTTACAATAAACCTAATCTTAGTGTTCAATATAGAATCTAATAATTTCGGAACACTATTCATCACAGACATTCCACGATAATTCTTTATATCATGTTTTAACCCGGATTTAAAAATTGGCGTAATAAAAGAAATTTTCCAATCATCCAAAAAACTCCTAACCAACCGAAGAGATGGATTAAAAATTTCAGTCAAAGGAGATGATAACGATGTTTTAAAAACGAGAGACATAGGTAACTAGTATCTTGCTTAGTACTTAAATTAAGATTACATAATGACTGATGGACATCATCCTAATCAACCGATAAGAAGCCGATGCCCACCGGAAAAGGTATCTGGCATTTGACAACAAGTAGTGAGATGTAGTTATCAGCATGGGTACCATAGACGGTCTGAAAATACTCGGCAAATAGATCACATCCAGTTTATAAATCGTGGCATTTAATACAATTATACTCTAAAGCCCTGAGGAAATCTGAGAATTGAGGCATATTATTAATATAAGACCAAAAAGCATTGCTGTTGTATTTTATACTGGATTCAACCGACCACGCGCATTGTCTGTACAAGAATCTATGTAAGAATTCATAGTCTTTCCTCAAACGCTTAAAATTTTCTAAGTTATCGGAATGATTAGTAGATTTGTATAGCATTTAAGATTTGTATAATATTTAATAAGGTATCTCTGACATTGGTACGGAAGTGAGCCCATGGTACCAAGCCCATTGGTACAAAATTTCCAGCCCCAACGAGAACGATTTTTTTTTGGATTCCACACCATTTTTGGACTTGGTAGTAGATCCTTAATGCATGATACCGTGCAGCGTCCGTCGTTGGTGGTGAAGAAGCTGGGTTGCATTTGCTTTTTATTGCCGATTTTGCGAAAGTTGGTAGTGGATTTCTTCCAAGGTTTCTTCTTCCATATAGCCACCATACAAAGCAACAAGAACATTGATGAAGCTTCACTTAATTTGGCCTTCCTGTCTTTCATATGTATGTTTTAAGGTAGATCCCAGATGGCAGTCAGAATTATGTATATTCTTATAAAAAGTTGTAAGTTAAAGTCTTTGACGATAAATTTTTTCATTCTGTGTTTGTAATTCGTCATAGTTGCGCTAAATACCCTGTGACGTCCAAATAGAACTTTGTAGACTTTGTAGTATCAAAAGAACACTGCAAATATCTCCAGTGCATCAATTGATGCATATATTCATATGTGTATGCATTATATCAAAGAAGAAATATATAAAGCAATACTATATAAAAACATTCTCGAGAATAACTTTCTAAACTTCGAAAGTTATTTGCATGAATTCCAACATTTTATGGTAAATTTTGTTCGATATTTTCCTAAGCATAAAGTAATGCTCGAACTGTAGGCTTTTGAAAGCCACTCGTATCAAATGTATATACGACTGGTATCGTCTTCCAATTTTGCCATACGTGGTAATTGCCTGTTTGCAATCAATAAAATATATTGCCAAAGATATATTAGCTGCACCAACGATCATAATGACCTATAACGGCTCATTCTCCAACAAAGTCTACTCAAAAACGAAGTTGAGTAATAGTTAACGCCATTCACTATGTTCAGCGGCATTGTACTGCTGGCTAATATAATTAATTTGTACTCGAATTGCATTTTGTTTTGAGCCTGTAATTGTTGGAGTATTCACAATTTTCTTGCACCTTACTTGCAAAGTGCATACTATTCGGTATTCAGACATCATTCCAAAGGTAACAAACACTCTTCATGACATATTCAGTATATGTATGCATGCTCTATGCTACAATTTTAAGCATCCTAATCGTTCGTCTTTTATGTCTGACCCACTGGAGCTATGCAGTTGTCTCTTTGAGGCATGAATAAATAAATAAATAAAATTATTTTCACAATTTCATTTCACGTCCAGAGTTAGCATCCATGTCAACCAATAATTTTGACTTGCATAAGACGTCTTGAAATTGAAGTCATTTGCTCTGCGTGGGTTGTGAACTTCACGATCACGAAGGATTCCAACCATGTCAGGGCCATCTTGTAACTTCGGTTTCGCGATCTACTATGTGACAATCAGTTGTTTGTGCTGAACGTAACAATCGATGAATTAACACTGCGAAGCCACATACATATGCAAATACTTACTAATAACATATTTAAGAAGATGACTTACGAGTAAGCTTGCTTTCAGTTTCAGTCTATTGAGCGTGTAGAAAATTATCACTGGCGCCTCTATGCTTTGCGATTTCTATTGTAACTAGTTCACGGAACTAAATCCATCACGAACTGATGCGTTTTCTTATTTTCTGACCTTTGTACTTTGGTGGCACATTAAATGAAATTGCCCAAGAATTGGTATCGAAATCTTACTAGAAAAAAAAAATGAGCTAAAGTTCAACACTCACATTTAATTAAGACTAAAAGCATGGGGAATTAATTATTCTGCAAAAAATCTGGACTAAAGATATGCTAAAACGTGTACGAACAGTTCGTGCCAATTAACAGATCTTGTTGAAAAGTACAGTTCACACCCATTACTTAAGCATAATGGGATGTTCCAAAACATGTCTAGACGTTTTGAATTCGTAAAATTGCATCTCGCATCTCCTGATATTTCGCTTAAAGTAGAATATCCACAGACTCACTGGACTGTACCATTGAGTCGCTTCGTTTGCAAAAACGTTTACTAAAGTCGATCCACATTTGTAGCTGAGCTTAATTAGCATTCACACGTCAATATTCTATTCCGTTGAGCGATTTTTACAGTAATGAATAGTTAAAAAGGTTAATATAATTCTCTTGTTATTCTTGGTACGTGAGCCAATTAGATAGCAATGGGGCAAGAATCTTAATCAAGTTATATATTAATTATGTACACATTTAGTAGTATATTTCACAACACCAGTGTATTAGGTTAGGCCACCTGCCGTTTTATTTTTAAGTATTAGTAATTATCGTGGCTTTGCAAAAGTTACTTACAAGACTTTGTTCAACCTTCCACCTTGTGTGCCAAGCTTCTAGAGGATTATTGGCTTTCATTTTTATACAATGTGATATTGCGGCAGTTGGCAAAATTCAACTTTAATGGGGAATTTATGATTAATTCGAATTTTGTACTGACAATACACTAGATAAGGGCTATAAAAATGTCATCTAGTCTGGACGATAGAGAGAGTGTATCAACTTTTGTACTTACATAGATTATTTCCATAATTATAATTTACTGCACAAAGCAAAAGTATTCTTCTTAGAAGAAATCATTTACAAATGGTAATATGAATTGCAGTTGACTAGTAACCTAGTATATCGAATTAAATTAACCAATAACCAAGTTTTTTTTTAAAATTCGGTTCTTGTATTTGTTATTTGTAAATTTTGGTTATTTTAAACTATTATAATAGTTAATAGGTATGCTCAAATCCCTGGCCAGAGTACCTTGAAGTGCTTACAATTTTTAGAGATTATTGTCGCACTTCAGATGAGAAATTTCCTACTACGCGACTCAGCATTTGGATGGTAGCACACCGCGATGCAAATTTAGCTCATTTGTTGTGTTGTATTTCGATTGTTTCGTATGCCCTAACCACTGAAGAAGATCGAGAATCCATATTTAACCTGCTTTTTAAAATCAGGGTAGAGTCCTACAACTACATCCCCAAAGATAGCCGAAAAACGACTTTTGTGTTGAAACAATGTCAGCACAACTTCGATGAAAAAATAGTCAAGACATCTCTTGAAGAACAACTTCAAGGAATCCAAATAAGGAGAGAGTAGCAAAACTTGAAACTGCCCGTAGCAAGAAATCGGAAACGGAGATGGATGCCTTCATCATTGCCTTTGATGCGCAATATACCATGAACGAGATTATGATTCTGGACCAGATCGTTCATTAGGAAAAACAAGTCACCAACGGAGTAGTACAATGCAAGCGGTGCTAGCGCTTCAGACACGTCGCCAAAAACTGCAAACAACATTATCGCTGTGTAAAGTGCGAAACATTTCTTGGACCCGGAGAATGCTCCCGTATTAAAAATAATGAGACAACGAACCATATTGCATCAACTGTAAAAATGAGGGACACTCAGCGAAGTATTGATGATGCACCAAGTACAAGGAAGTAACTGCCATCAAAAATAAACGCCGGGAGTAGCAAAAGCAATGAGAACTTTTCAGTAGGAAATTACGTCAAGCCAGGTATGAGTTTCTCGCAAATACTAAACAATAACAAGTCTGCTAATGAAAGCGATGACACTAACAGTCCTGGGCTCCCCATGTCACCAAAACCAGCCACAAGGGCAACACAAGCCTCAAGCCCATCACAAAACGAGTCAGAAAAACTTCTGCACTAAAGAGGTAAAAGCCCTTTTCGGGTGTGATCTTTTCACACTCATGGAGAACATTCATAACTTCATTCCTAAATACAGGGAACTCACTTCTCTAGCAGAACGCTAAAGTGCTAATCTTCAATTTGCTTTCGGCCTATGTCTAGGCAAATAAGCAGATTGAAGATAATTGCATTAAATTGTAACTCACTTGTGCTGAACACAAACCAAATTTTGTCTTCCTATCAGAGACACACCTAAATCCTCTCCACAAATTAGTTTTGAGAAATTATTAACTACCCACTCCGACAAAAGCCGCTAAAGCCGCTCAATAACGTGGAATGCACGGCAGTGAAGGTTTTCCTCGGCTCTCAAGAAACGCTTCTTCTAATCTCCCTGTACAATAGGTGCGGTGCACTGAAATCTGTCGGGGGCTTAACGTTGGCACCTAGCTGTTAGCTTTAATCTCACGCCAGTCCTAATGCACGAATTAATAGACGAGCGACCATTAGCGCCCTCCTGAGGTAGAGTATATTATATTCTGTCTCAACAGTATCGGGTTATGTCAGTACGTGCATGACATTGAACTTTCCGTTCGAAGCGAGACCTACCTAAAATCTCTGCTGATCTCCGGGTCACGGCAACCGGGTTATTTAGCGCAACTCCACGCGAAAGCCAATCCTCTAAGCATACATTAATAAGCGACCATCCTTCAAATCCTCGGACACAGTTTGTAATTATACAAAAGGAGATACTCTTCTGCTCTCTCATGTTGAGGCGAATAGCACTACTATAGCAGCAATTTTCGGAGCTCCTTAACCCAGTGGTACTAAGTTAGCAATGTCGGCTACCCAATTGGTTACTCCATTCGGGACCAAGATTTTATTCGTAACGTCTAAAAATATTGCATATATCCTATGCAAGCAAACACAACCTTAGTAGGTGCTGTCAGCGGAGACCAGGAGAAGGTTCAGGTATGCCCGTATTCAAGACTGGAGGGGGTTAGAGATAACCACCAGTAAGCTTATAGCATACCATGCATACTCGACATATACTACTACTACTAACAAACATGCATGACTTCCAATTTCATCAACCTTCATAACTTTGTTTCTTCGTTTTCGCCCCGCGCGTTTGGGACTATGTCTGACTATCATGAGCACTTAAATACTTATATATAAAGCATACTGGCCCTACTACGGTAATCATAGAGCGAAAAATCTCACTAAGGTATAGTTATCTCGCCGTAGAGGTATCAATTCGTGCACATTATATGATTCAATCATACTACCTTACTGTTGTACGTTCGTGTGAGATGTTAAAGCGATCATCAGTACCTTAAAACTACTACTACCAATACTAAGTTCAATAAATTCTTCCGTCATGCATGCATGCTTTTCTCTTATACACCTTTCACTTTGGCTACCCTGAGCTTCACAATCTTCTTTTCCGCCGCCAGCTGCGGTGCACAGTTGGCCTAAATCAGAAAAAAAATCTTGAAATCCTATCCTAAACAATGTTTCAAAGGGCTTTACCTATACGGTTATTGCAGGAGACTTCAACGCCAGGCATCCCATGTGGAATGACCTTATTGAAAACTCTGCTAGCAAAATCATTGCCAACTGGCTGGACCGAAACTAAGAGAGTCATTCTTGTTTCACCAACTACACCAACTTTTCCCCGTTCGGGTTCATACATACACTCCTACCTCGTCTCCTCAAGCATGGTAAGCTTATTATTCCAAATCGCAAACGCCAAGTGCGATACTCACAACACCCCTTCAGACTATCTAGCCATTGAGTTATTTATAAAACTGATATCTCCACTAAATATACTCACCTTGAGTCTACCAATAGCTTCCGCCCTGATTGAAGTCGATTGAAATGAATTAAGACAGACTAATATCACTCTACCAAAGAAATCTCCCAAACGACAGTAGAAATCTCTCAAATTCGGAGATAGACTCCCAAATGAAGCTATTTACCAGTTACCTTGAAAGCATTATAGAGCACTTCTCCCGAACAACCCCGGGCAAGAATTACCAATTTCTTAGTGCGAACGAATCCATACCACAAACGTTTTTTGCTGTGGACAACCCAGCAATCTACCCAGAAGATCAAGACACCTTCACAAACCCTCTCCAGCTGTACGCCTTAACTAAAACAATAAATAGCAAAAAATTGAGCGGTCCTTATAAATTTCAAATTCAATTATCAAAAAGCTACCTCCCATAGCACTAGATTTCCTTGCAACATTTCTAACAATTGTATAAATAATTAATACTTTCCGAAAAAATAGAAAATTCACGAATTTTCCCCATCCCGAAAAAAAATTCGTCTAAAGACATCAAGGAATTTAGACCAATCTCCCTCATCTCAAACTTGGGCAAACTTTTTGAAAAAGTTATCCAGCAACAAATAACAATTAACTGTGAAGAAAAGCGCATCCACCAAGAATCTCAATTTGGATTCAAGCCAAAACATTCTACATTCTACTCTTTACTAAAATACCGTACAGATGCTCCCAGAGCTCTGAACTGAAAGGAATGCACGGTTGGGTGCTTCCTCGTCATTGAAAAGGCTTAGACTCCATTTATACGGTAGGGCTAATATTCAAGTTAAACCAATTCTATTTTCCTCCACACTTAAACAGACTTATCCAAAGTTTCCTATCTTCTAAGAAAATGTCGATGGTCACAAATCTCCGCTCAAAACAATTACGGCAGAAGTTCTTCACGACGCCATATTCAGACCAATACTCTTCAACCTCTACACCTCAGATCAACCCTAAAATGAAAATAGCACAACTCACTTCTTCACTCACACATACAATAAAGTCAACCTACATTTTAACAAGTTCGACTCCTATTATAAAAAATGGGGGATCAAAATTAACGTCCAAAAGTCTGAACTTATCAGCATTCGGAAAACTATCATCAGGCCAAACTGCCAAGTCGCTAAATCCAAACGAATTAGAGCCATCCATATTGGCGGAATAATAAAGCCACACAAAAAGCGAAATTTCTAAGCGTAAATTACCATGAACTCCTACGATTCAATAACCATGTAAAAGCAATCATTAGCAAAGCCAATTTCGCGTACAGACCTAAAAGCCCTATAATCAATTTCAGGGATGGACTCACAGGTCAGAGAAAACTACTCATGTATAAGCAACTAATAAGGGCTATCATCACTTATCCATATTCACCCAAACCCACTCATAAACAACTTGCTGGATTTTCTCATGCCGGTAAATTACCATTACCTACCACTTCTTTGCTACGACCGATACTAGAAACATCTACCAGCGCGAAGGTGGAATAAGTTTCTATGACACTAAAAGGTATTATTACAGGGGTAATTCCAAATAAACCCCTCAAGAGACCGGGAATGTCTCTAATGAAACCTATCAAATTAAGAAACTGCCAGTCCTTAACTCCCTAAAACTCCCTAAACATATCCAATCCTTACTCCCTCCAAGTCCCTCCCAAAATAAATAACAAACTCTTTCGAGAAATTCATATATTACAGCTGATGTGGCGCAGCAGCTGTATGAAGAAGAACAAACAACATCACGAGAAATGAACAACACCCATCTAGGATCAAAAGAAAAACAAGAGAAGACATCGAATCGAACTGAGGGCCAAAGATAAGCCCCAATGCCCTAAATAAGTCGAATCCGTAGAATGAGGAAAATCATCAATTAAATCGAAAGAAGGAAGACAGCGCAGAATTTGAAAGGCGCAAACACACTTGAATTGACTTGTTTGCTGTTTAAGACTAGGTTCTAAAGAATAATCGATGGGGGTCAGGTAAAAACTCATCTGAAATAATTGAAATTTTCTCATTGCCAATTTTCTAAGAAGCAATAAAAATAAGGCAGAGAATCTTATTGATATTGTTAGAAATGTATAATTTGATCGTATAGAAACTGGAAACCCCCTTGTATCCACGCCTTCGGAAGGATCTGACGATTAAACAAATACAGTTCCGATATATGTAAATTATAATAATTTTTGCAGGATCAAATTATTATAATCGTGACAGGAAAATTGGATATATGATTAGTCATATTGGGCACTTACTATAAACATTAGAATGTGACTTACATCTAGCAGTTACCACAAAACGATGGGAAACGTATTCATGAATACCAGCAATGTAGTATATCAATGAGTCATTCACTTTCCTTGAAACTTTCTTATTCATCATCTACGAATATGTAAATGAATGAAATAAAAATTTGTATTAATTTAATAATTAATTCATAGTTAATTATTATTTCTAAGCTAAATTCAGCGGATGAATATAAAAGTACATCACATGCAGCCCATAGCATAGGATAAAGGTCGTGCCAGTAATGAAAAATTTTTATTAACCAGGTCTGTTATAACTGGTCTGACTGATGAAAAAGCTGGTGTTAACAGATATTTACCATTTTTCGGTAGTTTCGCTGCTAGTTATGTATGTATACTGATGTCGACAGATTCAGTAGTGAAAAGTGTAGAAGTGTGTATACATTTTACATATATGCATATGTGTATATTTAAAACTCAATTTATTAACTGCGCTGCGATGAGAAATTTTCAGAATTCAGATAAACATTCATTCTAATAGCTCGTTAATTTAGTAGATTTCAGTTTAGAGTGTGGAATGTCCTAGGTGTAAATCTCGAACGCAGTAGCGTGGCATGGACTTGGCGCGAGGAGAAGCAATGAGATTATAATTTTACAAAAGTAAAGAAGTCAAGCTTACCACCTAGATGCAGCCACAGGATGAAACCTCTTGATGTTTCATTCATGGGCCCACTTTTTGCATTTCTATATTTTAACAGCATGAAACATGGATGCGTAACAACCCTGGTAAAATCGTGGATCTTCGAAATATTCCCCGTTTGTTTGGAGCAGCATACTTAAGGGCCTCAACTCTGTTGATTGGCAGGTATTTTTCCATTATACAGTCATATATTTACAAAGGTAGTGTTTATTGCTGCACAACCCATGAATTTTCATGTCTCATGTATTAAAAACAGCTGTTTTCGTTTTTTGTTAACTATTGTGAGATCTGTGCTTAATTGTACGGGGGTGCCGGTGGGCAACTCAACTTTTCAAATTCAAACATAGATTTTTATTCCAGATATAAATTGCTTACAACTATATCACAAAATTAAAAAAAAAATTTTAAATTTTAAATTTAAACAATTCAACAAAAAATATCAATAAAACAACAAATAAAAATTCAATAATTCAAAAAGAAGTTTGATAAAAATGTGCCGCCACTGTGGCTCTGCTCCTTTCATTATTGTAAATAAGAAGAACTAATGCTAAAACAGAATAGGATTTTTTGGAGTATGCTGATACGTGTGGAGCACACAAAATGTCTTTACAACCAATGGGGGTACTGCAGCGCGAGCTGCAAGTTGTATGCTACAGTGTGTAAGGCTACAGCAGATTAAATTTCTAATTATGTATACAGAGAGTTAAAGTATACTGTGCAGTGTAGGCGCAACAAAATTGAAGTTAGTGTCCATGCTGCCCGTGTAAACATGGCAGCAGTAGCAGCATTAAATAGTTAGGCAGAAGTAAGTTTCTGTAGTAGGAGTAAGTTCCTGCTTGAGCAAAGGATAGAAATCAAGCAAAAGTAAATTCCTGCTTAGATGTAGGATGGAAGTGAAGCAGAAATAATAGCAATTCTACAGCAGGGGTAAATTCCTGCTCAGGTGAAGGATGGAAATGAAGCAGAAGTGAATTTCTGCAGCAGGAGTAAATTTCTACTTTGGTGAAGGATGGAGTTGAAGCTGGAGTAAATTTCTGCAGTAGGTGTAAATTCCTACTAAGGTTAAGGATGGAGTTGAATCAGAAGTAAATTTCTGCAGTAGGAGTAAATTCCTACTTAGATGAAGTAGAAGTAACTGTCTGCAGTAGGAGTAAATTCCTACTTACTTACATAGATAGAAGCAAAATTTAGGATTTGCAAAGAAGAATAAACAGAAAATTTTGGTGGAGCACATCGCTCAGAGTAACTTCTGAAACAAGAGTGAGGTGATTCTGCTACGACTCGTCGCCTTTTTATAGCCGCCGTGAACTGCTACTTCTCTGCTCCATGATATGTTGCTCTGACAACTCTGATTTCGTTTATTCGTAAGTACATGGGCTGACTGATGTAATGACATTTTGACATGTTAAAATGTAAATAATCAGAGGGAAGTGGGATTTGTTCGAGAAATGGTAAGTTTGTGATATTTTCAGTATATGTATATTCTTAATGTGTTTCTTTCTATTTATTACAGGCAGAGTGAAGCTGTGGATGGTAAGCATTTTTTATAAAAGGGAATTTCATCGAAGGTTGCGACCTTTGTATGTGGATTGAGCAACTATTATTAAACGACGTTTGTTTTATTTTTATTTTTATACTAACATGAACTTTAAAATAATAAATACAATCTCTTTATTTTCAAAACTGACCTTGTTGTCATTCAAATCTTAAAGGCAAAATCTTATCGCATTTTTCCCCAATGTGTTTTCCCATTTAATCCTATACTATACTGCAATAAATATTATTTAGGTATTTAAAAGTGAAGTTGTAAAAAATATACGAATTTTTGAAAAGTTTTTATTTATTTTGGTATTTATTTATTTATTCTTTTATTTTATCTCGGCTAGTACTCAGCAATATCTTTATTGCGGATACTTTTACGATATCTAAAAACGGAAAAATAAAAACAATGAAACTGAAATTATAAAAGAAATTAATAATATCAATTTACCTATATTTTTGTCAAAGAAATTTATTTTCTTCTGAATGTTGATTTCCAATAGTCACGACGGACGGCTTTTTCAATACTTTTGACTCAGATTAATTTTCCATACAATTAATTACACCATATTCTAATGAAGTTAAAGTCATATAACAGAATTTTGTCATACATACTTTGTTCAAAATTTCTTTTCAAAAGTTTGTCCATAAAAAACGGTATAGTGGCACAATACTAATGTCAGACTATTGTGTACAATTCATTTTCACCATAATTTCCGCTTTTCGTGATAAATTTTCGACATTATTTTGTGATGACATTACATGGCTGCCCAGGTATCTTTCCAAATACGATTTGCAAGCTTACTCCAAAGGCAATAATCGCAATAACCACTGTAGGGGAGGACACAAAAGATCAACTCTGATCGCGGTGTCCGCAGGGTCTTAGTGATCTAGTCGCCCCTACTTTTAACCTTAAGCTTAAGCATCCCTGACCACGATCGAGGACGTGAAAGTAGGCATGAATTGAAGTGTTTTGGCCCCTGCTTTCAAATTGAAATAAAAGGAAGTAAAGAAATGATCATAGTCAGGTCGCAATGCTCTTGTACTGAAGCATATTATATACTCTGTTTCAATCAAAGCTATAAACAAATCTAAGATTTTTCATTTTCTTGAAAACGACTGCAATGTCAAAAGGTTTTCAGAAAAGCAGAAGAGACTGCTTTAACGGACTGAGTAAGTTGCCTGGTAATATGTCGTTATTGAACTCTGTAAATGAAATTTCAAGAAATTGTCAAATGAAATTGAGATATATTATTATAAAATTCTAAATAAGCTAAATTAAAATATAAATATTTGCTCATTGGCCCCGACTTTGACTTTTTATCATCATATTGCAAAACGTCACTGTTCTAACGTAAACTTCCCGTACTCAACTTAAAATTTTCCTCAAAAATTCACAATTTCATCCCGCATCCGCGGCTTGAAAATATTTCACTACCGTGCCGACAACCGAAATACTTCCTACTCGGCTTACCTACATGAAATTAATGGAATCACAAATAAAACCACCTCCAGTTGAAACAAATACAGCGGTGTTGTAACATATGAAAAATATTATCCATAGAATATAACGAATTGTAACGTATAGAAAAATTTAAAGTTATCTTGTGTACGTTAACTCGAGAACGCGTTTTTAGAGAGCTGAAATTGTACACGGGTTTTAAAATTTAGTTCGAAAATGGGACAAATCAGGTAACTCCTTCGTGGTGTTTGTATGTATGTATGTATCGAGTGGATGGCCCAGAGTTACACCGATCCTGGTTTAGCGGTCAGGCCAATCCATACATCACAACTATTCTAAACACATAAATAAAAAGTTATTTGGAATAAGCTAGGCGTTTAACCGTAACAGCAGGTCATATCTAAGGCTACTACATCACAAGACAACGCACAAAAATAAAATAAAACTGATAAAATAATTTTGATAGGAATAATTGGGAAGGAAGAATTTTAATTCATGCATCTTTTTTTCCTAGGAAAAATATGAAAAAATTGGTAAATTTAAAAAATTAAACAAAATTGTTAAGACTCCAACCGCTAGGAGGGTTTTTCTTAAGCGGTCTCTTAGTACCTTGTCATTAACCATTTAAGCTTACTGGCCGACTTCTTGGGGCTACCTTGCATGCTCTTAATTTTTTCTCCTTTAATTAATTGCACTTGACTTAGCTTTTCCTTCAAGTTACACAACACACACTAATTTAAAATAAACAATATGAAAAACAGAAAAATATTTATGGAAATTTGAAAGGAACACAACACTGAGAATATATAAATCGAAATCAAAGCATCCGGGCAGTGTAGTGGAGGCGAAGTGGTAAGGTAAATCCACTGCACACATAATTATTCTCTACTCATTATGCTGCAGAAAACATATACGCATATCCTTTCCATCCACACACATGTATGAAGAAGAAGAAGTAGGAAACAATAGCGCACTTTCGATATGGTATTATAAAAAAAAAAAAAATGCATTCATGCAGCGCAGGACGCAGGTAAAAATTACTTATTTCAGTCGTGCGCAGAACCTGTCGCTATGGGGGAATATTTATGTTATACACAAATGTATTTACAAAAAAAAAAAAAAAGACAAATTTCCTGGGATCAAACTGGGTAAATATGTATTGTGGGTGCATGGCCGCATGCACATTTATACATGTATGTATGTAGTTCGCGCTGTTAAACCAAACCAATCTATTTATACACACTAAAGCTCGCGTCTCGATGTTCGATATCTCATGATGACACCAATTTCCACACATGAATTTTCGGTAATTTTTTCGCGGGGCAAATGTAAAAATGTCTAAATACACCATAACCTGATAAAACTTAAACACAAATTGCAAATTTTATGCAAAAATTTTATGGCACGATCATCTAAATTTATAGAAAAACAAGGGTAATGACAGGAGCGAAACCAACCGACGCACAGTGTTGGCCATAAATCATAAGGATAATTACTGGATTCCAACGTTGAATATTTTTTTTAAGAGTGTTATTAAAGGTATATTCGAATTTGGAATATTTTCGAAAATATGAACTAGAAAATCTTAAGCGAATTCGGTAATAGATAATATGATTACAGTCCAAAGTGTGTTACAGATTTTTGAATTTTTATTTTGGAGGGGAAATAAAGGGAAAAAATCTAAAAATATTGTTATCTGTTTTCACATGATAAATTTTACACCTTCAGCCGTAGCAAGATTAAATTTAGTGTGCTTATGCATTTTCGAAATTCGAAAAGTGAAGAGAATTTTAGAATTTAGTGTGCTTATGCATTTTCGAAACCCGAAAATTTGCATGTTCTAAAATTTTCGAATTTCGAAATTTCGTTTAAAGAAAAATTGAGTCTTTCGAAAATCACAAGTTTTTTTTAACCGTGTATATCTTCGTCAAACAAGAACTACTAGATATCATACGCTATTTAATATTATTACTCAATATAAACATCTGGATACTATATGCTGTGCCTTAGACGAGATTTAGATTCCGATTTGAAGCGTGTTTAGGTTTTGTTCAAATCCTTTAAATTTACTTCAATACATTTTGTTCTCATCTTGATATCTGCTCTCAAAAGCATTTTTTGGTCCTCAATTCCATTGTGCCCTGAGTTTCTCATAACATCAAAAAGATCTCTTCGCGTTATGAACATTGAATTGGGACTCATCCCTGAAAATAATGATGCAATATATGATATTTTTAAAATTGACTAACTTTGAAAAAGCTCGAATACCCAGGTAAGGAGCAAATAAGAGATGGCAGCAAAATCTGTTATGAAATATACAATCAATGTTCATTAGAAAAACGAAAAAATCAAAACCGAATCCGGAGCGAGGCACAATTAATAATCTACGTGTTTCTGAGAATAATTTAAAATATATGTTGCAGCAATGATTTAAAACTACATACATTTTTTTGCAAGTAATGGTTACTAATCTAATTTTACATACCTGAACTGGACGTTTCCATAACTAAAGAGTGGAATATTTTAGAAATTAAACTCACAATAAATGCTCAAAAACATTAAAAAACAAACGATAATAGCACACGTGTAATCTCCGCAAACAAATGCCTTAGAATGAGTCATCCTGGAGTGGAACGGAACTGAGTTGACGACTATACTCTTTCGATTATATACGAATATAATAAAAACGGTCACGGATGTGCTGTTTCATTTTTTGATTTATGGTCAACTTTATATGTCAATTGCCCCACTGTTGTGATCAAGTAACTCCTTCGCGGGGTTTCTATACACAAATTTCGTTTTTCACTATACATTTGGACACTGCCTGAGAGCGCCTCAACGCAGAGAGCTGAAATTTTGTACGCGGCGTTTTCTTATAATTTGTAAATATAATATAAAAAAAATAAATGGGCTTAATTGGGCCAACGCCTTCTTGGTGTTGAGGTATAAAGATTTTGGATATTTACGTATACTGTAAAAAACCGGCCAAGTGCGAGACGGACTCGCAAACGAAGGGTTCCGTACCATCATCGTACAAAATGTAACACTGTACTTTTTATTAATTTTTTCAAATGAGAGTAGGTGTCATGTCAAAAAGTACTGCTGTCATTTGAAAAAAAAATGCCTGCTTATGATAATAATAATGAATGAGAATAAAACGAGGAAAAAAACGCCGAAAAAATCACATTTCTTGTATGGGGGCCCCCTTAAACTTTTAATTTAATTTAATTTTTATTATTGTTATAGCGGCAATAGAAATACACACTCACACTCTGTCTACTTGTTACGGTTAATGAGATACAATCTGGTGACGGACGAACGGATAGCGAAGACTTAGTAATAGGATTCTCGTTGTTACCCTTTGGGGTATGGAACCCTAAAAATGATCAGTCCTAGATGTTTTAATTTTACTGAAAAGCTCTTCTAAATATAAAATCATATGAAATTGGTTTTAATAATGTTTACGGTCCGACGAAAACCGTTCTAGAAATATATAAGAAAAACCACATCAAAAATCAAACTTGCACAGATGGATGACCATGGACGCAATTATATAAGGGTATGTATCTAGGCCTTATAGTTCAATTCAAGTTTTTTTGCTTGTTTCTATTGCATTCCTTAGGATTAGAACATATTGAGTGTAGCTACAGGATAAGTGGCCAACGAGCAACAGAAATGTCTTAGGTAGATCCCAGACGTGTTCGAATGCCAGATGTTGTTCGATGGTTGATAGAAGCAAAAATAAAGTCATCTCCTATAGACATTGGTGTCGGTTGTGATATTATAGACAGAACCCAGACGTGTTCGATTATTTTGTTTTTGATTGTTTTTTCAGACGGAAGGTGGTTTTATAATTGCTTCTCGATGGTAGTTTACAGAAATTTTAGGTAGTAATTTAGTGTGTATAGAAGTATATAGAATATATAATGAGGTTTTATACGTTATAAAAAAAAACAGAGAGATATTATTAAACAAGGAAATTGTTTTTAATCCACAGATAATGTTTCTCATTATTTGCGAAAATTTTATAGGAAATTCTTCGTTACTCTGCGATACATATTTCATAATAATAGAGTAAGAAAATTAGTCGACATGCAACCTTTATATGTCTTTAACATTAAATAAAAAGTGTATTTTCTCAGTATTTCTTTCTTGGCCAATATGTATTAACACCTCAATTTAAATTTTTATTTAACCGATTGGTATATACTATGATGTATATATATGATTTCTTTCACACTATTATCTACATCAAGGTATTTAAGGAATGGATTTTTACATCCACATCTCTTGACTATTTATCGTCTTTTTTAACTGATTTTCTCTAAATTCGTACCAAAAATATTGGAGCCTCGGTTACTGCTAACTGCTTTCTCCTTCAAGCCTTTAAAATGTCTACTGCTCTTAAGCTATTTGTCAATGAAAATTTAAAATTTTTGCTTATCAGGTTTATCCAGGCTTCTGCGCACTGGCATATTATATAACATAAAAATTGAAATTTCTTGACGACATCAACCGAACTCAAATTCATACGAGAAATACGGGCAAAGGGAGAAAATGTGTCCAGTTATAGAAAAAAGTGGAAACCGGAAGTAGAACTATGTACATATTTAGTAGAACATAAATATTGCCTAACATTGTTTCAAAAAAAAAAAAAAACAAAAAAATCCTAAAAGAGACAATACACAATCTAAGACCTTATATAAGTTAAGGCAAATTTACATACATAAACAGTCTTCTTTCATCTCATTTTTTGTTCTTAGAAAGTATCATAATATTTTGTTTAAAACGTTTTTTTTGAAAATTACCTGAGTAACAAATTGCTTCATTTCCCAACTTACCTGTAAATAACAAAATATAAATTTAGTAGAAGATAATAGATTAATTTTATTTATTACTTTATAAACTTAATGCTGAATTTCTAATATAAATATGTATGAACACACCTGTGTAGAAAAAATATCATGTTCGAAAAATTCTGATCTTATGGACATAAAATGTATTTTGTCATACATACCATCATTATTTATATGCATTACAAACGCTTGTTTGGGTGTAAGTGTGTTTATTCCGTAAAGGTTGTTGCATTTTAGCATGTTTATTCTTTATTCTTTTCGTTCATCTGTATGTATATATTTTTTGGTTCATCTGCCTGCATGTTTGTTTCTAACTTTGATTTTATTATATATTTGTTTGTCTGTTTTGATGCATGTTTTTAGTTGGATATCTAATTTTTATTCATTGCTAATTAGTTACTGAATTGTATTTGCCTGTTTACCATAAAATTTTGCTCTTTGAATAGCTTTCAAGACCTGTTTTTTTTTTCGGCGAAAACAAGGGGACCTCTAACCTCTATTTAAAACACCTGCTAGCTTTTCAAAGACTCTGTTATCACCCTTCCCATGCTTTCGACCTATTACACCATAAAACATTTTACGCTTAGGTTTTTATAAATTATAGCGAACAAAATTTAATTTTGTCGATCGTTGAATTATTCTAATTATATTCTAAGAAAATGGAACATTAGAAGAGAATCCCTGATTTTCTTCTTGGAATAATTTATATACATATGTTTATTTATTTATTTTTATGATGTTGCCAAAGCTCAGGCGATACCCTATGATGCCGTAGCACACCCTTTGAAGGAACGGAATAAGGGGTAGGGAATTGAGCATTATTGGGTTGAGTTGGGGGGGGGGGGGGCAGATGATGGCAAACTGTTCCACATTCGTACTGTTCTGCCTTTGAATAATTCACGGCATTTCACGGTACCAAAACTGTGATCAGACCCACTAAGATTGTTGGATATTTCAATGCTTAAGATGTTAAGGGTTGGCGAGTTCGAGATATCTTCTCCATCGACGGAAATGGGTTGAGCGGGTGTTGGAGTACGTTTAAGTGATAACAGACAACACTGCGTTTTGGAAGCATTCACCAAGGCCCGATTCGCTCTGCCCCAAGCGAGAATTTTTGTGAGGTCATAGTTTAGTGAACTGAACATGTGGCTTCGTTAGCCAGCTATAACATTCGCACGGGAATCAGCTATCGTCTGCAAAACTATGAATAGGATTTAAAATGACAGCTATCAGATAATTAATAAAAATGAGGAAGAAAGTAGGAGAGAGCACAGAACCTTGCGGTACACCGGCATGGATTATAAAACGGTCAGAAGTAACTCCGTCCAATATAACTTGGATTGAACGGCGCCAAAGCAAGGTTTCAATCCATTTTAAGAATAGATGCTCTAGACCTAATGCCTGAAGTATGGCTAAAAGAGCAGGATGCCAGACTCTATTGAAGGCCTTCGAGATATCTAGTGCGATGATCTCAGATTCGCCAAAATTATGGGGACATTGATTACAACGCTCGGTAAGGACTGTTAGTAAATCTCCAGTAGAGCGGCCAGCACGAAAGCCGTATTTCAACAATTGGGTGTTGATGAGTGTTTCGAAAACCTTCGAAAGAATCGAAGTAAGGCAATTGCCTCTCCTTTTCTGGGTATTGGCTGAACACGTGCAAGTTTTCATGCCGAAGGAAAGACTCATGTCGAATAGGACAGGTGAAATAGTCTGCGTAGTGGTTTAGCTAAAGAAGGGGCGCAACAATTGAGTACCAGGTGCGAAATACCATCAGGCCCAGCAGCCGTAAATACATTGAGAGCTGCGAGCACTTTGAAGACCTCCCTCGTGTGGAAATGTCACGGTCTTTGCCTGTAATTGCATTTAGGTGAAGAAGGAGGACTTTTCAAAGAAGGTGGGAAGTAAGAATTCGCAGCGAAGTTATCTGCAAACAAATTAGCTTTATCCAATGATTCCGTGTACATATCCCCGTTGTGAATTAGGAGCGGTACCGAAAAACTGGCGAAGTTGTTCTTGCCTGTTTTAACAAGAGACTAGAAACTCTTACTACCCTTTCAATTAGTAGTGTCTTATGTTTTGGTCGAATAATGGATTTGCAGGTGTTACGTACTTATGTATGAATATACCAATTTTTACGTGCTTATGTATGAATATACCAATTTTTTGCTCTCCCTTGCTCATAAATACACATATTCTTCTTCCCTTTTTATTGTTTTTTCCTTTTTTTTAATAAGTAAGTACATTATTTAGCTTCATTTGACATATGGATTACAAAAATCCTTTGCTTCATTCTCGAAATGATTTTTTGAAAATGACGTTTAATCGTAAAATCACGAAATTTGTAACCCATCTAGTGGGGGTCGATGGCATGATGTGGGGAGAAACAAAAATGTTGTGTGATATATTTTCAATTCTATACAAACTTTGAGCATTACTTCGAAATAGGAGATGATCTAATCTAAATTCAGCCCATGTGAAGGTTTTCGCGTGGAATGGCTACATATGCATATGCCCCTTTTTTACGTAAGTTAAACTGCGCCTATGGTAAATAATAATAATAAATTATAAACAGCAACGCAATAGTTACCGGGGGTTTGTAGGATGTCTTTGGATAAGCTATGTATCCATTATATGATGTCTTTGCAGAGGGTACCTGGAACACAGGGGAATCGTATGGAATGCTATGGCGGAATGGCGTGGAAAGTCTGGCTGTAGTTCTCCTTTTTTGCACAAGAAACTTCAGTTGATGCTGTCACCTCAATAATCAGGTGCCTCATCAAAGCGGATGTTCGCATGACCTATTAGTAACGATGAGCAAACGTGTGCAGTTGCAGGTATACAAAACGTTTTGTTAACGTACCAACGTCTGTTGGGGTTTAGAAGAAAACACTAAAAAAAACGCACAATGCAGCATTGTGGTTGGTATAATCTCCGGCCACAGCTCGCTTCACGCTCATCTAACAAAGATTTGAGAGTGGTCTAAGTGCCGCAGGTTAAAAATCATCTAAATGGCATCCCTTTAACCCACCCTCACGTAACCTTAAGGCCCAAATCAATATTAAGACTTAAGATTAACTCTAGATAAGTTGAGGCTATTATTTGGTAAATACCAGTAACTAACTCAGTATAATCATAATATATATTATAATATGACTATGCGGACTTAATATGGAGAATATATATTAATACTTGCAGTTGCACCACTTCTCCTATAAACTGACGGATATACAGGGTATTTTTTTCATGGAGGTGCATAGTGCCAGAGGTGATAGTAATCACCTAGGCAAACAAAAAATTGTATGGCAGGGAAGGTACCATCTCAACCGATTTGGAATTAGAGGCTGATTAAAAAAACATGCAAGTTTTTCACAAAACACCCTCGTATCTTAAAAATGACCTCTATTTTTTTGTTTTAAGAAAACCGGATGGATATAACCCTGTAACTCCACAACGGTTGAGGTAACCCCCAATCTGTCATACAATGTTTTGTTTGACAAGGTGAGTATTATCACCTCCTTTCACCAGTTTTTAAATGTGTAATTATAAACTATTAGCTATTAGAGAAAGAAGACTTTTAAGAACTTTTATTCTTATTAATTCTAAATCAAATTTATGAATACAAGAAGAGAAACCAACAAGCGCCTCGTCCGGGGTTTGAAACCAGGACCGTCCGCGGGAAAAATAAATATTACCTAACTATTCCCTATAAGCATTTTTCTTTAAAATACACATATGAAATGCCATTGGGCCATCGCACATGAGTATTCTTGATCCAGGATGCAAACCGGTTTTTTAAGGAAAAGGTGAAAAGGCGCAAACAGATACCTATTTGCGTCCTTTCACCTCATCTCTAAAAACCCGGTTTACATACTGCATCAAGAATACTCGTGTGGGATAGCCCATTAGCAGCAGTTATGCATGTATAACTTTAGCATTGTGGATCCTTTCACTCTGCTGTAAAACGACTGACTCTAAGTTTCGCCAGCTATAAATGGCTCCTTCCTCATTTCCATATATAATTTCTCATACATGAAGGAATTCCTTGGAACTTATCTTATCTTATGTATGTTTGCGTGGAAAGAAATACAAAAAAGATTGTCGAGTCAGAAAGAGTGTTCAGTCCGCATTCCCACTTAGATTAACAATTCCTGTAAAATAATTATAAATAAAATATCAACAGACAGCACAATTTTAAACAAATTTCCACCACAGTCCTATTTCATAATTAATATTATTAAGAGGAATATAAATGATATAAATTATATTTAGCAGTCATTCTTGGTTCTAGTTTGATCAACGACCAGCAAGGTTACAGTATTTATTGTATGGACATATTTAAGGATCTAGTTTGTAGTTATAGTACTTGACTATATGCGCGATTTTAGAATTTTTCTAAAATAAGTACATACATATGTTTTAAAAACTCGTAATTAAATAATCGTAAGACATATTCAGATGTGGACTTAGATTTAACATCATAACATTTTACGACTGAATCACAAAGCTTTATCAGTACATTTAGATAAAATTGGGATCCAACTTAATTTCAGGACGATTTGTTTTGATAAAAAAAAAAAATCTTTTTGAGTCTTCCTATAACTTAACTCTGAACGTTCAACATAGTTTTAAAATGTTCTAGTAGTCTAAAAAAACCATCAACCCGTTTTAATTCCTTTACTAGCGAAAAGATTATATTACTCTTATTCTAATTGAGCCAGCTTCTTTGCAGTAATTTTATTCTGCGCCACAATATGCAAGCAATTCTATAACTCTATGTTTTTCATGTTAAATCAACAAAACGCATGAAATTCGAAATGTAAATTCAGATATTTCTCATTAGAAAAATCCACAGATATATGTTAATATAAAGCAAGCCAACCAATAATTGCGTCCATATCTCCTAGTGGTCAAAACTCGGAGAATGTTATGGAACTTGAAAATTTCCATATGTCAATAAGAGTCGCCACCGATCTGTTCCAGTCGTATGTATCTTGTATTTGTACCTATCGTACGAGATCTGATTGACACTTTGGGTTTTCACATGTTTATCCTGATCCGATTGTTACTGTAAATAAATTGTGAAAACCGCAGAAGAACCTAAAAAGAAGAGGCGAACAGCCAACGAACAGGGCAACGTAATCGGACGGAATTGACATCTGTCAAGTGTCAAGGCATTGTGGCACAATGACATCGCCATGCTATCTACAGAGAATTACGACATACATATACCTACACAGTAACTGAAGGTGTATATAATAATGTAATATATATATAATGTGTATACTTTGCATCTAAACCAGAAGATTGATGTTGGCCTCTTTGGATGCAAATTGACATCTTATTAAGATCACTTAAGAAAATTGGGTTTACTGTAGGCGGACGGGGCGCCCCGATCTTCTACTTTGTGTATGTAAATTTATAACTAGCGGGTGAAATTAGGTACCACACGGTGATTGTCAAACATTTGTATATTGTTATCCAGGTCACTTTACTTTCATATGTTTCACGAAAGTTTATTTAAGATCTTGATGGATATGTACATAGGTACTTATTTCAATTGTAGTCATACAGGCATTTGCTTGCTGTTAAAGAGGGCAAGTAACATCTTTCGATTTGCAAGTTTCACGGCAAAATTTCCGCACGTGCACAGTTTGCTAAATTATGTACCCAACATTCTGTTAAAAATTGATTAACGTCGTTTAGTGTTAGAACTATCTCGTTTAGATTATGAATACATATAATATTCAGAATAAAATGTTAATAATGTTATACCGAGCTGAATACAACAGTATATTTCTTTTTAAGTAGAGGGCGTTATGGTTATGGTAAAGATTTTCAAGACTGTTGGAAAAGAAGTATTGATTTTGACCGGATGACTCTGCTTCATTTTGGAATAGTGATTACTTTGACCGATTTCCTATTCCTATTATTGGAGAAAATTGGGAGAATTATTATAGTATTAAGTAAATGGGTAATGAAGTTAGTATCAAGTCCAACAGCATAAAATTTAATAATTGGCAGTCCTGCAAACGCATGTTTTCAGTTACACACGGAAAAAAAATTCCCAGAAGTGATAATGACGTATAGGATATCAAAAATATATTTCAAAATATGTGTAACGACCACTGACATTATAATAAGAATGAACTGAGCAAGAACTTAAAAAATGGCACAAATTTTCAACAGCCTGTGAAACCCCATTATTTTGTACAATTGTGCACGAATTCATAATTTATTATTATTTGTCGATTAGAAACACTAAAGATGTTATAAAATAGTATTTCATTAAATAAAAAGTGTTTAGAAAGTTAAACTTGTTTTAATTAAGATAAAAATTAATTTTTAATATTACTGAAAAATGTGCTCCTCTGCAGATTTGATGCCAAACAAAATTGAGCTTGAAGGGGATAGACTTATATAAGCAATATACTTGTTTGAATTTTTATGCCAATTTCAATGCATTTTATTTAATACAACCGTGTACAGTTCAGCGTACATCTTAAGCATGGTAGAGACAAACAGATTTTACCCAAAATTTGTGCCATTTTTAACAATAGGCATTAGATAGGATGGCTCAGTCCATTCTTATTATTGTTAGTTGTAAGAAGAAGAATTACGTAAATTAAGTTGCATTGGAAATTAAGGGCTTCTATGGAATCTTTGAAAGTCTTGACAGATCCACTGTACTTAAGCAATTTTGTACAAATATTACGATTCAATCGTTTGCTATGTTCGCAACTTCAAATTTAAGCAAGGCAATAAAATCATTACACACATGTAATCTTAAGTATATGTTTCCGATTTGCAGATAACATTTGAGACTTTCATCATTGTACATAAACTGAATGGGCATATAAGCTCTGGGTGGGTCTTTCAAATTACTTTAAGGGAAAGAACCACATTCAACGCTATTAGCGATCACTTATTTCGTCAATTAGCTGAAACATGTGTGTGTCCAAGCTTGAAATAAACCAGCTTGTCCAAGTGTAAAATAAGCAAGCAAAAAATCTAGAATTGGTAAGACCAATACTTATGATACCCTAAATATATGTAATGTACGTAATTTCGTACAGTCACCCATCTGTGCAAGTTTGAATTTGAAGTGGTCTTTCGCATATATTTCTAGAACGGTTTTTGTCGGACACTAAAAATTATTAGAACCAATTTCATAGGATTTGATATTGTCAAGATCTTTTCAGTACAATGAGAACATCGCTTTCAAGAGTAATTAGTTAATGTCGGTAAATTAGGTTTTTTGTAACTAGTCGACTGAATCCATATAATTTCTACTTATAAAAAAAAAAAAAGATAACCTGTTGCGACGAGGAATCGAACTCTCCTTTTTTGAACCACAATCACTAGTCTTGCCGCTAAGCTATACTTCTCATGCTAGGAGTGGTGGTAAAAAATTAATAAGCACCTTTTAAATACACTTAACTTTATTTTAAAACAATTAATTGTCCACGTTCTGTTCAAAGTTGTTTCAACCATTTTTAAATAAATCTATAAGTCACAAATTCACTTTATGTAATTCAGTAAAAAAAAAGAAAGCACTTCCGCTGACAAAAACGATTTGATAAATATTTATGGAAAGAACTTCATAATGATTTCTCTCCTTTATTATAGATTTCAAACTTTTTCCTAATTGATTTCAAATTTCCAATTGATTTCCAAACTTTCTGTTAACCGCGCAACAAGATTACTTGACCTCTCGACCACTGATTTCAATATGATCTCTTTCCTTCTTTTAGACATGCCGTGTTTTAGGAATGTAAAAATCATTTGAATTTTTCAGTAATTTGATCATTTAAGGTAACGGTCAAAAATCTTATCCCTCGGGATCTATATGTTTTTAAATAATATCCCCTTCTTATCAAACTTCGCTTAAACTTATCGACGGATATTGACCTGAAATTCCTTTATCGAAATGTTGGTACGAATGTTAAAATTCCCAGTCTATCGCAGCAAATGTCAAATTATCAATGGACTGAAAATCGCTGTCAAACCATTAGTAGTAGATATTAAAATTTGTCTAAATTTATTTATTTTAATAAGGAAGCTTGATGTTTTGTTTCAATGTTTTTTGATGTGGAATATTTTTTTCGTTGGTAAGTCTTGTGTAATTTATTTGTTTACATATCAAGCTTTTGTTTACATTCTAATTAATCAAGATTAATTTATGTACTTTCAGTTATTTAAAACTAGGGATAAATGCATGATTGAACTAAATACAAAATCGGAATAATTAAAATTTTAGATAAGTATTGAAAATGCTAAATTCTCTAACAAATATACTTCGTGATATATAATTTTTATTGTAGATTGATGATTATGCTGCAACAGATCGTTTTTACAGTAAACGTGAAAAACCAAAATTTTTGTATGACAACAGCAAGAAGTCAATTTTTGAAATTATATTTACTATTTTTATAAAAACGCGGTGTACAAAATTTCAGCTCTAATAGCGTCTAAAATTCTATCCAAAGAATATTAACAGGACTTTGTCATATTATATACACAGTTAATATTCTGGGTTGTGAGGGTAGCACAACATAGATATCAGGTTTAAAAAGGTTCTTAATCGTAAAAATCAGATAAATGTTACACAAAAGCAAATGAAATCAATGATAAATATTAGTAGAAATATTATAATAACAAACTCAAAGAACCGAAAAATACCGATTTCTTGGGATGGTCAGTTAATTGGGAAAAATTATTCACAATTTTTTCACTCATCCTCATTAATTCAGTTTACTTCTCCAGAAGGAAGTAGACTTTGTACATAATATGATCATCATATAGTATTCCAAAAATGTAAAAATCTGTTATTACTGTAGGCATCTCGATTGAAGATAGAAGTACATATATTGATTATCATCGTACGGTGAAACCTAGCGAATAATCGGACTATGCGTTGGGAATTATAGTTCTTCATAACGATGATTATCAGCTAAATATTCTAGCTTTATCATTTCGTACGTTCGCCGACATTGAAAAACATTACACGAACTGTGTTTGTACAATATATACCGCGACTATTTAAATGAACGGGGATGTTCAATTGAAATAGATCACAGGCCACTACTTCCACTACTACCTAGATGCCAAATGTTTGCAATTATACTAATGAGATTTCAGAAACTTGACAGAAATTTAGTAACAGCTGATTAAGAAATCATTCAATAAAAAACAATAAAATCGAAAAGAACGAGGAATTCGAAGACTATAAATACAATGTAGTATCAGAGTATTCTTCTACCGATGGAGCAACGATTAGATCAAATCAAAATCTCTCTTTAAGAAGCTGTTGTATTCAATTCAATTCAAATCAATTTATTAATTTAATTCAAGTGTACACAAGAGAATTTTGACTTCTTATTACTAGAACACAAAAATGGTGGCAGCCAGCATCTAAAATAAGACAAATCAATAACTAAAAGTAAACCTAAATATAAAACAAAGAAAATAATAAAGAACGAAAAGAAAATTATAAAATAATATAAAAATAAGATAACATTAAAATAAAAGTAAAAGATTAAATAGTTAAAGCAACGAAACAACTAACAGAAATGAGAGTAATGAAATTAATTTTAAACCAAATTGTTAAATTGATTTACAGATTTACCCATGAAGGCCCTGCCTCACTAACTAACCAGAGCTGGGCAAGTACCAAAGAAAAAGTACTTAAGTACAAGTACCGAAGGCTCGATTACTTCACTGTAAGTACAAGTACTGCATGTATGAAAAGTACTTGTAACTAAGTGCTAACCCTATAAAAAGTACTAAGTAATTTTAAAGTATTTTTTAAGTGCTTTTTAGAGTCTTTGTACAATGTCAATAATAGAATGAAGTTTGTAGAGTTCAGTTAATAAACAACAGTGGCTACTATTTATAGTTTTTTATATGTCGAATTCCTTTCAACGAGCTCTACACCGGTGCAGTGCAGCTTTACGTGTTTTTTGTCTGTTTTGTTATGCAACAACAAAAACAGATAAATCTGCACTGGTGTAGAACTCGTTGAAAAGAAGTCAACATTAGTTTTCGACGCTGCACGTAGAGAAAAACTTTCACCTCTCATTACTACACTCATAACAACTGTTAGATTCCGCCCTTACATCAATTGTCGCCTCCAATAATCCATAAAATTTCTAAGAAAAATATTTCCAGTAAACTTCTAAGAAAAAATTGAGGAATTCCCTACATCAGGTCGAGGCATCGTCGATTTTATATTCGAGCGAGGCGTTACTGGTTTTTGTTCTACTTGCCCAGTCCTTTTTGTATGTTATTAGTTTGCTTAAGGTTCTTCCTTGACGCGTGAGTGCGGCACAAGCTTTGACAGTTCTTTGCGTGCTTTAAAATACAACAAGAAAATGAGTTGCGTTGGAGATTGTGTTTGCTTTTCTACGAAGAGTTAGATATTTATTGGTACTTAATAGACTCAGAAATACTAATGTAAAACTCTTGGCAGGTACCTAAGTACAAAGCTAAGTCTTAAGTACAAGTAAATAGAAGCAAGTACTTATGCTCAATTACAAAAGTATTGATTAATAAGTATTAATTAACGAAAATGTACTTTAAGGAGTACTTAAGTCTTTTTTTACTTAAGTATTGCCTTGCTCTGCAACTAAGGAACCAACCCCGGACATACTTGCAGTTTACATATTCAAATTTTTGGTGATTCCACAAACGCAAAGCTTGAACGAAGTAAGAGTCACTTTAAACAGAATAATGGAAAACAGAAATAATAAGGAATAGGTTAAAATGTCGTGCAGAGTTCAAGAATCGCAGTTGATTACTAAGGTACTCTGTTTTGCCGGTATATATAATTTTATGTAGAGAGAGTAATAGCGTTCTCTGAAGGTGCTCATTGACAGAACAACTCAGCAAGTTTTTACTGAAAGACGAGATGTAGTCAAACCGTCTAGGTCCATACATAAATCTTATGCCATTTTTACAGGCTACATTCAGCCTTCTTAAACAAATGGATGTGTGGAAAAACTAAGCTGCCATTCGTAAAATAAGGAAGAAGAAGTGATATGTCCAGCAATAACCTGATGCTAATTGGCAGAATACTAGACGATATCCATAGCCGCCGAAGGCCACAGCATTTCACGTTCGTACCAATTTATACACAAAGAGATTTGACACGTCTAGAAAAAGGAAAAGTAAACCCGTTTAAAGTGACAGATGGGAGATCAGAGGGCATAATACCATTTCGATAAAAGGCAATATACTGAGACTTGAGTGGATTTAGTTTTAAATTATTATTTGTAGCCCAACGAGAGACATTTTCCAGGTCGGAATTCATGCGAGCTAAGCAATCTTCTAAGATGCCGTTCGAATTGGAATCGAGCTCTTTTCTTCAAGGAAACGAATTAAAATCTTTTTAAAATTTTTAAAAACTCTTCTGAGATGCTCTGATTCCACTGAATTTCGACAGAGGCGTGATTCATAGGAGAAATCATGCAGAACTATATTGACAGTTTGTGCGGAAATTTTAATTGCTATTCTTTGTAATCAAAAAAATTTTGAAAATTTCGTAAAACTTTGTTTAATTTTCCGGAAAAAGGCTTTATTAAGCTTGTTTGCTTCCAACCCCAACGAATTCAGTAATAAGGCTGATTATCTTTATAAGGAAGAAATATTAGAAAATCCAATAATATTCTTATTACGGTACAGTAGAATAAATCTATATTAGTACTCTAGACAATAGTTACACTAGGAAGCCGAGAAATTTACAGAAAAACATTAAATTCAAGAACCTACTCGAGTCTCGAAAAGAAGAAGGCAACTGGAGAGAGCAAAAGACTTAGTGATAGAGTCCACTAGGTAGTAATCATTAAGTAGACTTTCTATCAGATACAAGGCCTTACAAATATTGAAAGATACATATCTACAACCAAGTGATGGACAACATTATCATTAACTTCAAAAGTATGTTTGAAAATCTACCTTTGGCACAGTTAGTTGACTCATTTATAAAGCTGTACTGAAACATGGAGAGGCAGTTGTAAAAATTATAAAAATATTTTCAATATAGACATTTCCACATTTCAAGCTGAAAAAAAATAAATAAAGAACATGTTCCAAAACAACAACATTGTAATAAATTTGGAAGGGAGAAAATAGAAATTAATAAAGACTTCTGCCCAAATTTATACAAGTTGCTGCAAGCGGCTCTTGGTCTTTCTGTGAGCCGATGGGCTGAGTCGAGTTAAAACTTGGTTGAGAGCAACAATGCTTCAGGAGAGGCTTTCGAATATGGCACTCCTAAACATTGAAAACGAGATAATTAAAAACAAACAGCGCAACAGGTGCTAAATAAGTTTGAAGAAAAAAAAAACTGTAAACTAAAGCGTACAGACTTTAACTATCTCTTTATTAGTGCTTAGTAAAACGTAAATAACTGTTCTAAAATGTGTATCTATTGCTAGAGACCTGTAAAGTACTTAAGTATTTGTACCAGTATCAGCGCCTGATCTTAAATTTTTTTAAGTACAAGCCCAGGTACTGGTACTCAAAAAATATTCAAGTACTGGTACTTAACGCACTTGCTACAAATACCGCCATAACGCAAAGTATTTTAGCTCTAGTAAATTATTTAAACACGCCTTCGAATAATAGCGGTTATGTGCATCTCGACAGTGTCTTAAGAAATCTTACCGCCAGAAATTGACATGCTGAATCTATATCCTATGTTGAGAAGGTTGACAATCAACTGGAACACCCCCCTCTTCCACCGCATCTATGGAACTATGATTTTCATTTGCAGGTCTTGTAAATGCTACACAAAGGCAATCATAATCTGATGTGAAATTTGTTTTGCTAAGGGCAAACTCAAATACTGTATGAACAACTTCCAAAATTAGAAATTCAAATATCAACAGCTTATACGATTCTATGTTTTACAACATATTTTATGATATTTCGTAAATGGAAACCTCATCCAATCATTTAGCTGGCTATAGATTTTTCAAAATGTCTGATTTGAGTTTTCGAAAGCTCTCGACACTTATAAGTACCGGTACCAGTACCTGGACTTGTACTTGAAAATTTTCAAATACCAGTACCGGAAGTTGTACTTGTATTTATAAAATTTAAAGTATGGGTCCTGGTACTGGTACCTGGACATTACGCAGGGCATCACTATCATATCTGTTTCGTGTATAGAACTTGAGGATGTTGATTTATTTTTCTTAATACATGAGAGAAGGAAAGAAGAGAATGTGGAAAACAGTATCTCTGTTAAGTAAACGACACCAGCTTCTTTTATTTTTCTTTTAAAATCGCGCAAATTTTATTTTATTTTCAAATAAACACTACTTTCTATAATTTAAAAAAATTTGAATCGTGTTGGATGTTTGGAGTGAACTGTAGGGAATGATTGTCGTTTGGGTTCACTAAAGAAAAGAATGCACTTTCACTCAATTCACCAATTAAATTATGTACTAATCTAATTTCACAATAATTTAAAAGTCCGACTAAAACTATTTCGTAAATATTTGTCGCCGTCGGTCTCAATAAGCAATAAATATCGCCCGATCCGAATGTTGACTGAATAATAATAATAATAATAATTTATTTCTGGTCTGTATACACAAGATTATTATCTTTTACAAATGCATACTAAATAAAGAACTACGGCAAATCAAAATAAATTCACAAGAAAATAAATGTAGACAAAATGATGAAAAAAAAAAATTTAAGTAAAAGTAAAGAATTTAAAGTAAGAAACTATTTGAAAGAAAAAGAAAAACAACAGAATATATAGATATGTAAATAAATAAGTGTTTGAAAAAAACGGTGCTCTTCATCGCATTACTCCACAACAGAAAAATGCCTCCACAGTGCAAGTCTAAATTCATGCGTCCCGCCAAGCCCCCTGACATCATTGGGAAGGGTATTCCATATTCGAACTATTGCAACAACAAAAGAGCGCTGCCCCACAATGTATGAAGGTTTAGGTATAAGGAAGGTTTTATGTCTATATGAGTGCAAAAATTAAAAAAGTTCTATCAAATAAGAAAGAGATCTTTCATTAACTATTTTATGTAATAACACCAATTCCCTTATATTTAAATAAGTGCCTAATGAACAACATGACAGTATTTTTGAACTTGGTAATATGATCATAACGTTTTAGGCCATATATAAACCGTACACAGTCATTAAAAGCAGTATTAATCTTGCGCTAACACTCAGAACCCAAAACAGGGTAGACAGCACTACAATAAATGAAATGTGGCATCAACAGAGATTTTACAGGTCTCAGATTTAGATTAATAGAGAGTAGTTTAGCGGATAACCGTAGTTGCCCAAGGCCACTATAAATCTTGCCAAGAGATTGTTTTACATGGTCACAGCAACTCAGCTTACTATTTATACGTACTCCCAGGCTTTTAGCTTCTCTCGTATAGGGGATCATTCCATTAAGGTATATAGGAGGAAGATCAGCAAAGGTAAGATCATATTGTAACAAGCAATACAGGTAGATTTTAAAGGATTTAGTGTCAATTGGTTTCTACACGCCCAAGCAGATATATTCAACATGTCAGAGTTTACTCTATCAATGCAGTCGAGACAAATAAATTTGAACATCATCAGTATAAAGATGAATGTTAACATCATGAAGGACATCCGGTAGATCATTGATGAACAGACAAAATAATAAAGGTCCAAAAATAGACCCTTGTGGGACTCCTGTATGTACTCTTTTCCATGCGGATTTTTCATCCCCTATCCTGACCTGCTGAAAGCGACCAATTAGAAAAGCTCTGATTAATTTAAGCGACGACGATGAAAAATTATAATTTTTTTTAAGTTTACCAAGAAGTAAACTATGATTAACTGTGTCAAACTCCATTTTCGAGAACACTTTCAACTATTTGATTGTTTATAAGTCTCTCCAGAACTTTGCTGAGAAAACAAAGTAGACTTATAGGGCGAAAATCTTTAGCAACAACCGGAGTAGAACATTTAGCTAATGATAAAACAATGGCTGTTTTCCAAAAACAGGGAAATTGTGAATATTTCAGACAAGAGTTAAAAATGTAAACTAAGCTGTCAGAAAGAATAGGGTACAGATTTTAAAAAAATTTTGGTGGAATATCATCAGAACCGCAGGCTTCAGATTTTACGGACATGACTGCATTAAGAACCTCCTCATGAGAAGCACAACGAAAGCTGAAACCATCATGATAATCGAATAGCTCCCCTTCCATAGAAATAGGTAGTAGGGATTGAGAATTAGTGGTGTTGATGTAATATGAGTTAAGGTCATCAGGATTAAGATCGCATGATGGCGCTACCTTTCCACATAATCCATTGCGTTTTAAATTAGACCACAATTTCCTAGATGACAGGGATGGATCTAGCGTTCCTGCTAGATACCTCCTCTTGGCAGTCTGTACCGCTTTGTTAATCCGGTTTCGCAATATCTTGTATCGGAACAGATCCTCATCATTTTCAGAAACCTTGTATTTACGGAAGTAAAATTCTCTTTCAGCGATCATGAAATAAATATTAGCACTGTGCCAAGGAATATTAGCCGACGAAATACGCGTCGTTCGTAGCGGAAAATACTTATCATGCAAGTATGCGACAAGATTGTAGAAATAATCAAGCTGTTCATCAATTGCTGGATAATTCCGAATTTGATTCCAGGGTGGGGAAGATGCTTCTGTTAGTAACTCATCAATAGCAATTGTATTATAAGATCGATATGTGATTATTTCTTAAACCAAGGAAAATGAGATTCTGTATTATAAGAAAATAAAAAATCGAACGAGCTGGTAAGAGTAATTTGATTATGATATAGAGCTTTGTCTACACTAGATACAAAGAAATAATCCAAAAGTGATGGATTATTACAATTATAAAATGTTGGGATGCCTTGATGTATAACATTCAGATGGCTGGATTGAAAAAACTGAATGAAATTGTTATCCAAAAATTGATTGAATGCTGATGATTTATACTACATAACTAATAAATAATATACGATGCTTTTCTCTCCGGGTGCTCAATAACATTCAACGAAAATTATAATAAAGAATGGGAAATAATTGAAAACTGTTCGTTGTTCTTATGACATTTAACATCGGAATCTCGACAAAGACTGCCATATTTCAAAAGCTTTTCTTATAAAAATCGCCTCGAATGGGCCCACGTACCTGCATTTGCAGTAGATTAAAAGTGCTGGCTGATCTAGTCTTTTTTCTTTCTTGGGAGCGGAGTTAAGATTTCACGTAGGATGACTACATATTACAAAAATAGTGACGCGATATCTGCGACTTGTAAAATGAAAATAAGTTGATGGAGTTCTTGCTTTAGTGGAAATTATGTTTTAGAGTTTAGATTATGTTTCTTACTGGTTCTGTAACTTATAGACTCTCTGTACTCTCTGTAACTTTAGAAGCTTTAATCTATGCAATTTCATTGGCTCTATGCATTATATAAACATTCTGTCTTGTAAGTGCTCAGAGCAATGCATAAAAAGTGTCGGTCAATAGCTGGGAATACCAATAAGCTGGTATACTTCGCAAACAAAATGTTTGTTAAAACCTATGTACGAAATTTGGGGGACATGGCCCACCCCAGAAAAAGGTCCTAATTACGCCAGTAAATGCACTATTCCAAATCTTATAAAATGACCTTGGGCAATGCGGTATTCATCCCAAAATGGAAAAATATGTAAAAGATATGAATTTTTTGAGTTTTCGTATGTTTCTTTCGCTGCAACTTTATCTCAAATAGAGAGTATCGCCGAGTAAATGCTTAGTAACCAGCCTGGAAGACGACATTAAAGAGGTGGCAGTTTTTAAATTTTCAGGCGAACGCAAAAGGTCCCTGAGAGCAAACTGCATATGAGAAATGTGTACTCCAAAACTAATCACAATAGGCCCATTGAATGGGACATAAACCACTCTATCTATGCAAACTAATCTAAACTAAGTAATCTCCAAAATCTACACCTACATTTCTACTCATATATGTACATGTGTTACATATATCTACCATCCATTTAGAGTGGATCTTATTACAAATACATACATCTTTTTTGTTTGGCTTTAAGAAAAATCAAACTGTAACTACGGCAGGTCTATCAAATCAAATACAGTTGAATGAAATTGAAAGTTTCACATAAAGCCAACCTTAGCAATTATGAAAGACGAATGAATGTACTCAACAAATCTTACTGGCCCTCTTTTCCAACAATATTAATTAAAATAATTTATGGCAAAATTATTCTCAACGTACTCTGCTTAATTATTGCTAACATCACGCCTAATTGCAATTTATTGTAGGAAATTAGAGTCTGTTTCGTGCGCTCGTTTGACGGTATGTTTTCTTAATTCAAATACTGACAGAAACTTGTAAACGCCTGGACTGGATATGTATGTTTTTCCCACTTGTGCAAACATTCCGGAATTATTTCTGGAATAAAATATGTTCAATTATACGTTAGTGTATTTAAGGTACGTGATGAGAATTTCTAAATATGTTTTGTTTTTCTTTTTTTTTCAATTTTTGCTCGCCATGATATATTATTCTGCTCCGATATGCATGTTGTGCTATTGTTTTTGTTGGTCATCATAATTAGTGGTGAAATGTTGTTTCTTCTATCAAGGATACTTGATGCAAAGTAATTAAAGAAAAGCAATTTAGTTTTGTGTAAAAATATTTATATTATTTTTCACTTATCTTTGTAGTTGCGAATATAGTTTTAGTTAACCGCTGAATTGAGTCCAAAGCCAACTGAGCTACTTTTTGTGGCCAGTTCTCTAATATGTATTTAGCTAATGTTGTAAGTGGGTAACAGCAAGTAGGTAATTTATCAACAATAATTTAGACCTGTGAAATTATAAATCAATCCCGTTTGTGTGTTACTTACATATTGTAGAATAAAGTTACGAAAAAAAAAATTTTGTATTAAGAAGGATACTTCAATATTTTCATGCAGTCACATTTATAACTTCGAGTTGTAAGGAGCTTCTTTAAACTATCATATAATTGAGGGATTCGGCGATCATGCAGCGCATAGCTGCAATATGTAAGTTTTAGCATTTTCATAATAATAACTCCAAAATCCCCGAAAAATACTTCCCAAACCATGAAAAAGACTCCCTCACTACCGCATGAGAGCCAAAGGACGCATATAAAGATCACGAATGAGTGGGGTTTAACCTAATAGACTAATACTAGGCAGACGGACAAATCAATGATAATTTATTCGTATATGTATTTTTTCAGATAGTAATGATGTAATTATTTATCGGAAGTACCTTCACTGACTATAAGAATATAAAGAACTTGTCCTCTAAATAATCTCAAATATTTTAATTGTTTTGAGTTTATGAGTATAGATTGCATGAACGACCTTTTAGCAGGAATTGTGCAATACGAATTAAATCTCTTCTTAACATTTCTTATAAAAAAAAGAAAAAAATTAGAATTGAAAAACTTAACTAGAGGATAGATAATTATAATTACGGAAAATTGAATGTAAAAAATAAACCAAGTGCAATCAATCTTGATAAATCAGGCAAGATGCTTGGTCAAGGAGCTGCACAAACTTGATGTCTTCTAACATATATACCTTTTTTATTATTCGATTTAATTTCAAACAACGATCACGAAATATCCTCTAAATATAAACTTGTAATATCTTTAATCAAAATTACCAAAATTAAGTTGTCTAATAAAATTTCACATTCTGGTATAGAAACCCAAGAGCTATATGATCGAAGATCACTTGTCATTATTTTTAATTTGCTATCCTGACGAAAGATTGTTACCCAAACTTTCACTATCCTCGAATAATAATGATGATTGGCCCTTCTCCTATTCATAGCACGATCAGATTTGAATCAATACATAAATATGTTAAAAAAATTGTTAACGATTCTAATAACTACATCAATATTCCAAAAACTATAACAACGAAGCATCAGAATGTTTTTCATATTAATTCAGAAATGAAAACATTTGACAGAGATACAAATAGTACGAAGTAGAATGTATAATATAATGATTAAGAAATCTTCTTAAATAATTTCAAGGTAAAAACATCCAATTTTTTCTAATATTTTGTTTTTTGTTGACAATCAGCACATGCATTTGATGTGGCCCAATATTATTGCAGGTGTTATAGCCCCGGGGGCCATATTGAAGGTATGGACGGTAACCATTTGCTATATATTTCAAAATTTTGTATTAAATTATTATTTGATATATTTCTTGATTTTTTTTCATGCTCCAGATGCCTCGAACGATCTTTTCTTCGAAGCCACAACGAGAAAAAAGAAGGCATGGGATGCAGATCAAATGAAAAAGGCTATGGCTGTTGTCTAGAGCAAAAGTTAGGCGACTATATTTTGTTTATGGAGAGCAATTATTATGGTTTGACAGGTATGGACGTTAGACGAATGGCCACAAATAATAATATCCCGAACACTTTTCGTAATAGTGACCACTTTTTAAGCCATAAAGATCGATTCTGTGTTAAAAAAAACCAATGGAAACTTCGTAGGCTCGGGTTTAAGGCTTCAATTGCGCATCAGTAAATGAATTTTTCGGCCTATTAGAAGTGGAATACACCGAACACCAATATCATCCAGATCGCATCTACAATGTTGATGAAACTGAGCTAAACCTTGTGCAGACACATATACCTTCAGTAATTGGTAAAAAGTGTAAGAGACAAATAGGAGCCTTGATATCAGCAGAACGAGGATCACTAATGACTTTGGTTTGTGCTATGAGAGCAGCTGGTATATATATAACACCGATGAAATATATTCCCCAGAAAGAACTATACCGATCTTTTGTTGAAAGGGGCTCCCCCTGGTGCTATTGGGAAAGTTCATCCTTCTGATAAGACAAAATTAACAAAACGGTCCCCAGTTCTTCTAATCCTAGATGGACATTATAGTCACACCCGAAATATTTAAGTTTTAGATCTTGCTCGTGAAAAAAATGTGACTATCATTAGCTTACCTCCGTACACAACCCACAGGCTGCAGCCTCTAGACCGCACATTCATGGGTGCACTAAAAACTTACTATAGTGAAGAAGTACGTAAGTTCCTGCTGCATTCTGATAGAACACTCAAGACTTATGATATAGCTGAGTTGTTTGAAAAAGCTTGTTTGAGGTGCACAACTGGCGAAATATCAGTAAATGGATTCAAAATTACTGGAGTATATCCTTTCAACCGTCATATTTTTACCGACGCTAATTTCTTAGCTGAATCGCAAACACTGGCAATAATCATCAGCTGTTGATCAGTCGGGACCATCATCAGCCATTTATCAACCGAGATCATCTGTGACCCTGTCGTCGCCTTTAACTACAAATGAAGTTAGACCAACAACCTCTCTTGTTTTGCCAGAACATACCTTACATGCTCCTAACCTAAACAAAAGACATCTAATCGGGGAAGAAAGGCTGGAACTACAACTGTCATCAAATCTTCACCATATAAAAGGCAATTGAAGGGATCAATTAGGAGGTCTGAAGAATCGAAGAGTGGACGAGGACGTGGAAGTGGTCGAGGGTGCGGAAGTAAACGTGCAGGACAAGGTCCAAATCAATGCAATGAGCTCACAGTCAGGACATCTACAGATAGTGAAGAGAACAAGTTGCCTAATGTAGAAAATGGCTTTAATTCCGGAGATATTTTTATTGATGCTGCAGTTTCTGAAAATGATGTAAATTGCATCTTTTGTGAAGGCCATTTCTCTGATGATCTATGCGGTGAATTCTTATAATGGTATTTTGGAATCATTTTGAAAAATATAATATAGCTGTGACTTTTATTTAAATTTTTAGCTTAGTTTCTTATGACCAATAATATAACAAATATTTTAACATTAATGGACTGTTAAAATAAATTGTTTCATTGTAACATAAAAACAAATTAAGGGGTCATATTACCAGCTTCTCCTCTAATGTTTTACAAGCTTTCTTATAGAAATAACGGAAAATGTTATTTTGAAAGACTTGTCATTTGTTAAAAATAAGAAAACTTTTGAGTTTTGTGTATGTTATAATGACAAGAAAAAATACGTTGCTTGTAAGCGGTTAAATTAACTGCAATTTTCCGAAATAAAAATGCAGATATTATTTTTTTATTTCTTTTTCATCTTACTAACACAAAATTTAACTATTGTTTCATTCCATCGCAGATTTGAGCCCCAGACCCGCCGCTGGATAAGACTTGATAAATAACCATTAAACCATCTCAAGATATAATTTAGTTTTATTTTAACACGTAGGTAAACATCTTTGAAAATTTCTTTAGAGTGGAGTTCCGCATAAGTAAAGCTGCATTTCATATTTGATAATAGGTCAAAAATATTTTAATTTGAGATCATATCCAAAACTATTTCATTGCAATAAACAGTTTTCGATAATATCTGAAATCAAAATATTTTTATTTTTCAATAAAGCAATAAGCTGTCCAAAGAAAACATTAAAATCACAATTGTACGCGAATCGGTGTAAAATTACATAATTTAGGGGTTTTGAATGCATTTCCGATCGCGGTATATACCATACTTCTGAAGAAGTTCGAAATATTCACCATACAGTGTAATAATTATCGCAAGCGGTATCACTTTGGCCACATACATACATATACACGATTGCAACTATTACTCAGTTGAGAGTTACTGAGGGTAAAATGCTAAGGTTACGTTTTAGTCAAAACTATTTTATTAATTTGTTAAGTAAGGTATATTAGTAAGGGTAACCTTTGGGAAGGTAAGGAGGCAAGCTTAAAATTACTGGAAGACTATTTTCCTGTATGGATAGTAGTTTAGGCTCCATGGCATATATAAAGTCAATGTCTGGCACTTGTCCATAAGTATCAATATAGAACATTTTAGAGAACGGACACGCACGCACACATATAGATTTCTGGTTCATGGCTTCGGAAATATTTCTCGAGGGTTTTGATAACTCCAAATATAGGGACACTTGTATTCGATTTCTGTGCTTTGTTCCTTGAAGATTCGCTTGGTGTTATTGTGATCTAAGCATGATTGTATTCTTCGCGTCTTTATAGATCTCTAGTGAAGTTAGAGTTCTTAGACACTATTTTCTGATAGTATTCATCGCGGATCAATTTCCTCATTTAGTTATATTGAAAGCATTATCAATGTAAGAGGTCTATCCATCGAAGTTATAAATTAGATCAAATCACTTCCGAAGTGCAGCATATTCCTTCATCTGGAAATATTTAGCCTCATGCAGTCATAACAAGCTTTCCTCAGTTAATATATTAATATTATATTTCGTTGTGGGACAGGGTCCACCAGATATTTGTGTTGCGTTGACAGTCCAACTGCAACGTGTCGTATCGACTGCAATATGAAGAGTGTAGACTTCAGTGTTGGATAGGCAATAGCAGTCCTAAGATGTACGTTTCAAATTATGAGAGTGGGACAATACAATTCAGTCACACTACATGTCTGGAGGTAGGAGACTATATGTTCGAGGTCTACCTTCCAATAAGTCGACAACAATTAGGCGTATTACTGGTACCGGTCGAGTGAATATCCTGTGGCATGAGACTCTGGTGTGCCAGACGATTTTTAGTATTAGTTACAACTGTGATTATGTTGAATTAGGCTTAACCTAGGTTGACCAAGGTGAGCAGCTGGTAATTTTAGCCCGTGCGTGTCACACACAAGATAAGACTATGTTGTCCTGTAAGAAAGGTAAACAAGAAACAAAAGGAAAGGTTGTCGTGACCACTAGCACACGAGCGTTTCTTGATTCAGCACAATGTGCCTCTTGTTAGCTGATGTATGACGAACATCTTGGTTACATTACTATGGACTCATAATCCTAGAGCATAAAAAGAACACACCAGTTGACCATATGTCAAACTGGTGAAAGCGTTTTCTTTGTTTCCGTTTAGCGGCTGAGCGGTTCCAATCTACTAGACTAGCAGGATGAAATTCCGTGGTCTACAGTATTCCGTAATATCTACGCTTGGTGCAGTACTCCAGTGTGCAGCAAGGCAATCTAAGCGGCACAAACAAACACTGCAGACGTAGTCTGAATAAAAAATGTTGCGTCCTGAATAGTATCCTCTGCTTCTTTTATTTAATAAGCTTCTTATTTTATATTCAGGTGGTAATTGATTATTTTTCTTTTTAACTACGTTATAACACTGACATGTATAACATAGACCGCTGAAACCACTGAAATCGCTTACATTATCATGGGATCACTTTTCTATAGTTGCCTCTTTTTGGTTTAACGACTGGATTCCACTGAACTTCCAAATGAATATATAGAATAGAAATAGATGGCAATATAACATTTGTAATTCTTTCTCTGTCCCCCCTAGCTACTTTTAGGGATAGGCAGATGAGCTTCCAATAAAAATAATAATTTTGAATATATTTGGAATTTGTTGAGCTTGTAATAGGAATGTTAAAGCGAAAATGAAACTTGAAATTAAGATAGTTCTCACACCCCTGCCAACAAAAGTTGACTCATATGAAATAGAGGATCAACCAGTCCATGTTATATATGTCAGTGCGTTATAAAACTTCAGTACTTCTTTTCTTCTCTAAGACTGACAAGCAAATCAATAATTTTTTTGTTTTCAAAAAGTATTTCAAACGAAATCCTGGCTACTTAAATAAAGCTTTCTACGCTCAGCGAAGTACTAATAGCTGAGAATTTAGACAGTTAAATTGCCCGATTTACGTGTTGATTGGTCATGCGTTCAGAACGGTGGTGAGAAGGTATTGATGCGTCGCCACATACCTACAGAGTCTGCTTGATAATGCTTAGTGACTTTAATATAATAGATGGCGATCAAATCAAAATAATTAATTTATTTTTTATATTCTCCATTTTATTTAGGTATACGCACAAAGTTTTAAGCACATTTGTAAAAAAAACAATCTTGACATCGTTCGGGCGTTGATAAATTTGTGTTTCATTGTGCTATATAATTCCATGGTTTGTGTGAAAAAGTCATTAAGAAAACATAAAGAAAGCTGAATTATTATGGGGAATCTGTACCGTCGCAAGTAATAACTTACAAATGATTAACTGAATTTCGTTGTGATCTGCAATGGGCGAATTATGTTGAATGTTGGAATACACGTGAGATAACTAAATTAATTAAAATTTTAATTAAAAATTTTTCATATTTTGCATAAACTGTTGGGTATGAAAAGCTATCGGCGACTATATTTGCTCACAGTTGATAAAAAATGAAAGCGCACGACCTCTTCGAAGCAGGGTTTGGACATGTAATGAAAAAAATATGAATGAAAAAGAGAGATTTTCTCATGGCGACCTAAGATTCATCTAGCGTAATCGTCGTCGACTATCTAGAAAAAGGAGAATAAATCTTTGTTAGATTGATTTCATGCTGGGATGGCGAAGAAGAAAAATCTCTTTAATGACGATTAGGCTCTAACTCACGCGACTATAATTACTATGGGCAAAATTTTTTGAAATGTGCTTTGAACTGCTTACCCATCCATCAATTAGGTACTGATCAGACGATCATAACATACAATGCCCGTTTCTATTTCCATGAACATTAAGAAATGCATCAACGGAAAAAAAAATCAAACCGAACAAGGGTGTCATCGCTGAAACAGCCATAGGTATTTTTTTCAGACTTATTTAAATCGTAACTCACTTCAAAGTCACTGACTTTTAAAACGTATATCGAAATTTAAATTTTGCTAAGTAACCCAACTGACTTATAAAACAGTGATCTTTCTTCAACTTGAACGCATAATTATATGTATTCCCCAAATCTTACGAACTCTGTTTATTGAATGATGCTCGGAACTTTATAGTCTTAAATTCTTAAAGCGATATATTGGCATAAATGTCAAACGAAAATTGCGACTGTGATTTTATACTACATCCACAGTCGCATGTAATTACTAAAAAAGTTGCTGTCACTGTGAAAAAACAGCAGTCCAAACTGCAATTCCTTTACACGTTTAAGTTGCAAATATAAAAACACATTTGGAAATTTTAAGATGTTTATATTTTCTTCTCAACTTGTGTTGAGCCAGCTATGTGACGGTAAACTTCTAGTCACTGTCGCAAGTCCCGCCATGCGGGGGCCCACAGTTTCTAGGGACCCACGAAAACCTACAAAAGTAATATTTTCATATGAAGTGATGAAACTTGAAACCACATAAAATAACAACGCTGGATTAATATAAGCAATTAGATTCACTCAATTAAAATTTGGTTTGTGAATAAAAATTATATTAACTCGGTAATGATCTTATTATTTCAGTTCCATCTAAAGGTGCTCATTCCATCATAGGCTTTGAGAAGCTGCAAATAGGCTGGCTAGACAGTAGTGATGATACAATAATAAAAAAGTCGAGAATTCTTCTATTTATTCTTTGTATATAAACGGAGAAGAAAGGTACGCCTGAAACTGAAACACTGGAAATTACTTTTTGGGAAATATTTGGCTGACTTCCTTGGGCCAGGCGTACACGCTACTAGCATGCATCAGAGTTCGTAGATGAGAGAAGAGTATTACTTTAACTTTAGAATATTAGATAAGTAAGCAATGAACGAAAATTAAAATATGTATAAGATCAAATTTTTCACGTTGAAAAGTTTTGAAATTCCTTCAAGCTCCCAACACTGTTGTACGATGCGATGATCAGCGGACTCGGGCTCTTATACTTTAAGTAATCGGATATTTCCGGCGACTTATGTGGGAAGCTTTCTACCGTTTCGCTGTGCCTTGCTTAAGCGTTTCTCTCACATACTCGTCGGGTTTCCTTTTAATATGCTTTCGTGAGCATAAGCTGGGGCTCCCAGTGGTTTTTTAACAGGTTTAATGATGAATGTAGATCATGAAGTAAATCTAAACAAATAAATTTGGCAACACTACTCGTAGTACCCACGAAACTTGTTTTTTTTTTCTCAACTCTGGCTTGGAGTGAGTTGAGTAAAGGCATTGATGGGAGAACGTGGGAATTTTCTCAAATGTTTGAAAATTTCAAGCCTGAAAAAAAATTAAAAATGGAGAAGGGAATAATTTCGTCTCCCCGTACAAAATTATGGGAAACATCATACATCCGAAGTTCAGAAAATATTTCCTTACTATTGACACAAAAAATTAAATTTTTCTGCGCAATTATGTTAATTTTCGGGGGGGGGGCATACATTCCTAGTTACGCCACTGCTGCTTCTAGTTGCAATCTCTTTCTAAGAGGTTTTGTAGCAGTTTTCGGGATAAAAAGGAGAGCAATATAAGTATTTGCGCAATCCGTGATACATTAGAAGGCCCATTTAAATCAAACATTTTTTGAGAAATTACTATTAATAGTCCAATCAATAGGGGCTAAATAAGGCCTTTTGCCTACAAAAGGTGGGATAGTTGTTATTTTTATATATGTTATTTAGTTCCGGACCCAAAAGAAAAATCCACGTTTTCACCCTTGGGGGGTGCTTGCGCGGATGGCCATCTTGGATTAAAGGTACCACAAAAAAGGTTTTTTCAAAATAATTTCTCAACGGTTGACCTTACGACAAACATGCTAAAATATAAATTTGAAGAAGACTAAATTACCCAAATTTTTGGTATAAACACGTTTTTCGTAAGTCTGATGTGTAATGAGTTAGAGTGCCAGAAACGTGAACATTCTTCCAAAAAAATGCATACATATAGTACCGTTTATACAGGGTGTTTCGTCCATGGTGGTCCATAGGACAGGAGGTGGTAGTTAACACACAAAATTTTATGGCAAGAGATGGCCCGCATCTGAACCGTTTTGGAATTACAGAGTAATTAAAAATATTTGCTAGTCTTTCACAAAATACCCTGTATATTAAAAAGTACAAGGTGTACAGTCACTTGCACAGAGCACAATGTATGTAGAACTTCATGGCCTTTCCAACGACTGATCGACCAGCCCCGTACTCCTCTCCCAAAGGGGTTATTTTTATTTTTTTCAATATATTGACTATCAGATCCAGCTTAACACAAGCTCGCTGCATGGACACGTTTAATAAATAAGCGGTCAACGATACATGCGTTTCATCACTTATTCGATGTTAGTATTAGTATGTTACACTAAATATAGACCAAACACCGGATAGAATGACATGCAATGCGGCATAGAACAAAAAGATAAAAACTAAATTAAATCTAACTAAAAAGATTAAATACTATATAGACATTTTTTTAAAACATGCTTAGAAAGGTCAACACAAATTTCTCAGCCACATTATTAACAGCACTACATATGCGATTAATAGGTTCATACATGCTAACGTTAGACCTGGGAGAAGTTAACATGCAACAGAGGTAACCTTCTCAAATTGCAACTACTATCACAGAAAGAGATTTTGTTAAGTAACAACGGAGAATCAATATTCGGGTTGAAGAGTTGATGCACAAAAGTTACATCGGCAACCATGCGCCGTTTTTCCATCGAGTGCATATTTAGAAGCTTCAAGGATCCTCATAGGGTGGAAGAACTAAATAATTATTCCAGGGTAGATCGCTGAGAGCAAATCGTAGGAAGTTCTGCTGAACAAACTCGATACGGTCAATGTGTGTACCGTAAAATGGAGACCAGACCTGGCTAACATACTCAAGAAGTAGTCTCACAAAGCAAGTGTACAAACGCAATGTTATGGTAGGATTCGAAAACTTCCGGGACCAATGTTTTATAAAGCGCAGCATAGAACTACTCTATGATACCATATAGTTTATATGGAGGAAAAAATTCAATCTGTGATCACATTTGATACCCAAGTCACAGACAGAACCCACACCGCGAATCGTCCAAGAACTCATAATCATAACTGATTGGTTTCTGATTCCTATGGAAAATCATAACCTCACATTACATTTGTCGATATTGCGTACCAAATTATTGCTCTTGCACTTGAACTATGGGAGGAGATGTTTTAGAGAACCGCTGACGTTCATGGGGAACATGTGAAGAAAATAAATTAAAAAGAATTATGTAAAACTTAGAAACGTTTTCATCAACACTATTGCAAGACAGAAATGTGTTGAAATCAATAGAGGTAAGTCTACCGGAAAGTTCCGAAAAGTCAGCCAATATGTGAGGTTTTCGGTTACATAGCAATATGTAATTAGTAGAGGGGTGTGGTATTTGTCAAGAGTAGACATTATAACTGGGCTAGGTTCAACTTAATAAGTTACCCGCGACAGTAGAAAATACTAGGTCTAACTGCCTACCCGTAAATCAAAATCACCAATAAGTAGTAATTCGTCAAGAGGTCCCAGCTTACCATGGATAAAATTAGATGTTAAAATGAGTAGGTCATAAATATTCTGACCTTTGTCGTCGACGATATTTACGGAGTCTGGAGGAATAGAGCAACAAATTATGTATAAGTCATATATTAAGAGAGGCAGCTTAAGAACTATAAGTTCAATGTCGAGAGTATTGCAGAAACTAGGTGGCTCAAGTTAGCTGCAATTTAAGTGGTTTTTATAAGCGCGAAGAACGCCACCGCCACCAGTTTCAGAATAAGTATACCTATTTCTTCTAAAAATTTGATATGAATTGTCACAGATCTCAGCATCGCGAAAACCACGACGCACCCAGGTTTCAGTGAAAGCAACTATATCAAAACAATCTGCAACAGAGGATTTGAAGATCTGTGCAGTTTTTGTCTGAATTCCCCTTACGTTTTGATAGTAAAGGGAGAGCGATTTAAGTTTTTTGAGATATCGCTGTTTATTTTAGCTGTATTTCTATGTTGGCGCCTAGTAGGTATGAATAATTTAGTAAAAGCGCCCAAGGGCCAAAATGTGGGATCCAATAACTTATCCTGCTCATCCACGGACACAGTTAGAACAAATGATGCAACAGGTTTAGTAGATTTACTAATTTTATGACAAGAAATACCATCTGTTGCAATATTCTTGGACTTCAAATACTCCAATATGTCCTCGCAGATCGTTTCTGGAGAGAAACGGGTGACGAAAACACTCGAAGGTTTAGGTACTGTTCCCAAAGAGGCACCAATGCTGTTTCCTAGAGAGGACACAGATGAAGTATCATTCCCTCACTTCAGCTACAGAAGCAGATGCAATGAGGATTAGATCACCCCTTGCTGTAGAGTGTAGATTGAACAGACTCCTGATTTGAAAGAATCGCCTCATTAGAGCTATGCTGGCGTGCGTCGTTGGCGGCTCCTTAGCTTTTTGGCTGATTTACTACTATGTGCATTAGGTACCGCACGGTTAGAGTCTACTCCTTGCTGCACGAGAGGTGATAGTTGAGAGTCAGACAATTTCTTATCAACTGAAGTCAATTTCTTGACATCAGTCACCATGGAGCTGATTAGTCCTGAGTTTTCGGAAACAGCAGATGCCCATGACCAGATATCGCCTTCAACATGCTTTAAACTACGCCGAATGTCATCAATTACTGGGATAAGTAACGTGTTTTTGGAATTCTGAGACCCAGATGGTGAGTCTTTGCATTAACATCAACCAGTGAGTCAGACAAATTTTGAACCTTTAAAGATAGGTTATGAGACTTTTCAAGGAATGTGTCTGAATTCATGCTCAATACATCCACAAGTTTAAACAACTTATCAATTTTACCATTTCAAACATTAATGTAATCGGCAAATACTTCGAGACCAGTCCAGTTCAGAGATAAGCTATTAAATTTATCCGCAATGAGAGACTGAACGGTAGAGAAAGAGTCAAGACGTTCGGTAAAACTTTTTAAAACCCTGTGGGTTTAAAATATGAATTTCGGATTTTCTTACCTTTTTATTAACTTTGACCTTTTTTTTTACAAAGAGGTGCTTAACGTAATTTTTTTTTTGTAAAAGCTGTAAACTGTCTACTCTACTCTTTAATTTGACCCATTATACCTATGTATGTGCTCTCTGTAGCCGTTAAGCAGTTTTTAGCATATAACCTATTCAGGTCATACCGAAATTACACGATAGTTTTTTTTTAAATGAAGTGTTTTCAGTCACTTAGCGAAGAAATTATTTCTAGTTTAGACCATCAGAACTCCTGAGAAAAGAGGAGTACGGGGCTGGTCGAGCAGCCGTTAGAAAGGCCGTGAGGTTCTGCATACAACTTTTTGTTTGACTAGGTGACTACTATCACCTCTTGTCCTATGGACCACCATGGACAAAGCACCCTGTATAAATGGTGCTATATGTTTACATTTTTTTGGAAGAATGTTTACGTTTCCGCCACTGTAGCTCGATACACATCAGACTTACAAGAAAAAAGTGTTATATAAAAAATTAAGGGAATTTAGTCTTATTTTAACATTTTTGTCTTAAGATCAACCGTTGAGGAATTTTGAAAAAACCTTTTTTAGTGATAACTTTAATCCAAGATGGCGGACCGCGAGGACAGCCGCCAAGGGCGAAAACTTGGATTTTTCATCGGCGCCCGAAACTAAATGACATATATAAAAATCACAACTGCCCCACCTTTTGTAAGGCGAAAATTCCTACTGACTGGCCTGTAAATAATAATCACATTTGAAAGGATATTCAAGGTCATTATTTTATTGCACTACTTATCTTAGTTTAAAATAAATACGAAATATTATTGATATGTAGTGAAATTTCATATTTTCAATTGCTTTTTAGCAAAATCGACATTGCAGATAAGATAGCAATTATTTATCTCAAGTGCAATTTATCATTACAAGTTGTATAAAATTAATTTTAGAATAAATGATCTAAAAAAAATCACAAAAACAAGTTTGCTTCAGATGAAGCTGCTAGTGCCGTGCACGATGAGACTATTTTCGAGGTAATGTAATTTTGATATTTTGAGATTCTTTGAGTGAAAGAACATTGTGCAAACAAAAGAACGCTTAGATTAGATAAAGAAGGATTACAAGAATAGGTACCTTCTAAAAAATCCATTCACGTCTTCCCAATTTTTTATTTCGGCATTCTAACTTCCTTAAAAAAATTTATTAAAGGGATAGCAGCGCATAATTTTTAAAACATAAAAAACATTTTTAATTTACATGTTAATATTTAATGAATTGCCTGACAAAATGGTTACCTTGATAGGTTAAGTTATATAATAAATATTATATTTATTATATTTTATAGAATTAAACTATATCTAAAAGTATCAAAATCTTTTGTGCATTATACACAAAAATATATTGAAATGTATACAGGGCGTCCCACGTAACGTGTTCACCCTGGCCATTTTTCTCGAAAATGTGCGGAGATACCGAAAAAGTCCTTATGATAAAAGATAGGCATCTTTACTCAAGGTATCCTCTGTCATAGTCAAAGTCCTCGAAAAACGACTTGGAAAAGGATATATTAAAAAAATTTCCTTTTCGTCCTCATTAAGGATTCATTTAGATTACATTTTTGAATTGAAAATTCCAGTTTAATCCTTTATTATCGAGATATAAGGCCTCAAATGCACCATGTTCCTTTGCCATTTTTCTCGAAAATGCACACAGATATCATCGAAGTGCTAGTGCCAAAACTACCCATCATAAGCCGGGCCATCTTTTGGTATGGTCAATATTTAAAAACAAAATCCACACAAAAAAAGGAAATCTTCGGTATGGTCCTTTTCGTCCTTTCTGAGGATGCATTTTGGCTACATTGAATAACTGCAAATCAAATTAGATAAAAAGTGGTATACCAATTGAAAATTCGTCAATGCCAAAAGGCTTTAGATAACTGTGAGAACTTATTTCAAATGAAAAAGAAATTTTGCAGCCAGCGGCAAAATTGTGTTATTGAGTAATCTCCAAAATTGCTGCGCGGCAACTATTTTGCCGCGCCGCTTCCCGGTGTGACTTATAGATTTAATTTTTCAAGGCAACCGCGCAGCGGCAACTAAAAATGCCGCGCCACGCCGCTCCCGGTGTGAGACCCACTTAGGGACGAACTTGTTATGTTGCAACGTCATTTGTAGACTAGAGAAATGACATTGCCAGCGACGAGTTTTTCGTATTATATTGATTGAAGGACGTTTTGAATATATGTATGTAGTGAAAGTGAAGTAGTGAGAAAACAGAAATTTCCACTTAAAAAATCAATAATAACGATTGAAATTGAGACGAACACATTTGTGGCATTTGTGTCCAAACTTAATAATATTTTACTTTTACATTCCAATCCTGCGGATCAATAGTTATGCACAAAATTTCAAATATCCCCGATCCTTATGACAGATCTATTTGGAAGCTCTTTTGTGGCAGATTTATGCCCAAAAGGTTTCAAAAACAGAAAACTAACAATATTTTAGATAAATTATGGTATTTATTAATAAAGCTTTCTCGCCCCTTGTATTATATTAGAGGCACTTGGCCCCGATGAAACTTCAGAAATTACAACTGTCTGCTATTAACTTCTGGCAAAAATTTACAAAGGGAAAATAATGCTGGCAACCATTTTGTATATGTGGCACTAAAAATTGGGAACAATTTTGAAAACATACTGAAATTATATTAGAGCTATATTTTCTACTTGCTATTGATTATATTTATAAACACACTTAATATTTTAGTATAAAATTAATGAATTGCACAAAAGGGGCCATTTTCAGCAACGTATCGCAACTTTCTTGGAATATGCTCGCAAGCTCTTTGTACACCTGTCGGGTCCATTTCTTTTAAACATTTTCTTATACGCAACTTCAATTGTTTGATGTTTTTAGCTCTCCAGCCATTTTTGTACACATGGGCGCCGATTTCACCAAAGAAATCTTCGATGGGCGGCACTGTGGGAGATTTGTAGGATTTTTCTCTTTAGGTACAAATGGTATGTCTTTGAGTTGGAGAAAATTTTGGGTCTTCTTCGCATTATTCGCGGGTGCTTTGTCTGGCCAAAATATGTAATTCCCTCCTGCTGATATTTTTTAAGAAAAGGAACTAAAATTTTTCCCAAACATTCCCGCTCATACACTTCCTGGTTTGTGGCAAGTCCAGCTGGATTGAAGTATGGCTCGGAAATACCTTTAGCAGAAACTGCGATATACAACATCACTTTTGCTTCAAATTTCTTCTTAAATTTATATTTTACACTTGGTGGTGCTTTACTACAATTATCCGTGTGAAAAATGCCATTCTCCGGCATTTGCGGAGCACTTAGCGGGAAATAACTTTCGTCGTCTAAAACGAAATTAATTTTTTTGTAATTTCTCAGCACCCATCGGCAATTGCTTTTGATTACATTTATTTGTATAATGTATACAAGTCTCAAAAATTTTCAGAACAATAGGCACGATCTACGTAGGTGTCCTGATATTCCAAAGAATTTTAAAACTCATTGCCTACTGAGAAATTATGAATTAAACGTAGTCTCAAATTTTAGTTGCCACCCGTTAGGGAAAAGAACACTTAGGAAACTATATATTCTTCCCATGTAATAAGTAACACAAACGATTTAAAAAATGAATATTTAATATAAATGTTAAAAAACAAATTCTGCGCGAAACAAATTCATTATTTGGTTGCAAATTTTTTTCCACATGACAAAGATAAAAAATAAATTGCAACTCATACTCGATTAGGAAAATGCTTATTGAATCATATCTGCTTTGATGAAAGATCTGCAATAAGCCTTTTACTAATTGAGTATGGACCAATTTGAACCTCACCTTACTGAAAGGCATGAAGTTGTTAGAACATAATTTTTTCTAAGTGGATATTATAAAGAATGGTGCTTAAAAGAACACAAGAGAAGCATAGGAATACAAGAATAAAAGTTAGAATTTGAACTTCTTACTATCCTTCGAGTTTCGACTATGCTATCTTGCTGTCTAGAATCTAAAATACTCCTATAAGTTGGTTCAATATAAATACGTTTCACATAAGCTTTATATAATAAGACATTTAAATTAAGTGGTTCCCGTTTTAATTAAAGATACGAAGTTAAAACAGAAGTACCATGATTACGAACTAATCTTGAAATAAAATGGAACTTTGTTTAACAGTCGGGCACTATATTAAGCAATTTTCCACGCTAAATTTCTAAATACATTATACGTACATACTGTACATGCCTAAAGATATCTACATTTAACCATTTACTAAAACTGGCGATAACGCAAGCACAAAATTGGGTCAAACAACTTATGAAACTAAGCAACAGCGCTTCGAGTTTTATCTCTTCTCTATTTTGGGAAATAGTTCTATATATATAGTTTCATACAATTAACTTACAACATTTAAGTTCTTTTTATTGAAATCCATCACCATAAAAATTTGCCGTCAATTACAATTTACAACATGCCATGAGTGTCGCAATGACTCAACCAATTGACACCCTACGAGGTCACAAGTCAAATTCATTCATAAAATTTTATCAACGCACAAAAACTGTTCAAGGCCTGCGAATCAGATGAGCGGAAAAGGTTAAATCGCATCAAGTAGTAATCGTATTTACTAAGTGAAACTAGTTGGTGTGGACAGCAGCTTTTTTCTGTGGACAAAAAAAAAGCTCAACATACTTTAAACGGAATTATGCAAGTTTTTAATGAGGAATGTTATCACGTCCTGGGGCACAAGCCTTTTAAATAAAGGCAGCTCTCCATGCTTATCTGACACGATCGCATCGTAGATGCAAAGATGGTAACTTTCTGCCGCCGTAATATCAATTTAAAGCCGGTTGCCGAGACTTTATACATCGAAACTTTCAAATTTGTCTAGACATCTAGAGTGTATGAATTTAACTCAAAAGTTTAAAAATTCTCTGACTTTACGAGTTTTGGTATCAACAGTAACGAATTTCACTCTATATGTACAGTGAAAAATCTTATCATATCACTGCATGTCTTATCAATAGAAACAAGTACATCAGGCCATCAATTAAATGTAAGAGCGATAGCTGCTTACCTTAGGTGTGTATTTAATGAAATCTTAATTCTGCTTTGTTATCAGAAGTTTTCCCCATTGATATCGTGTTGTTTATTTTAATTTTATCTTTTAGTTTATATGATTATGGTGCAAAGTTTTGGCTTTTTGAATTGTGAAGTTTCAAAGAGTTATGAATGTATGTACGAATGTCTAGATATTAAACGCTTCTCTTAAAATTATTAAAGCAATGTTACGGTCGAATATTTATTCATTCGCATTATTATCATCACGAATTACATTTATAGAAATTCCTCATTTTTCAATTTAGGTAGTTTTGAAAAACCCGAATACCTGTTGTTAAAATTTTCCCTAGAAAACTTTGTTTTTAAGATTTTAAAATGTAAATTTACAGAAATTACAATAAGATGTATTTCAAAAATTGATTAGTACAGTCAGATGATGTAGCCGAGCTTTTTTGTCTACTGGAAATGATTTTTGTAATTTTATACCAACTCATTAAAGATATTAGGTCCAGGTTGAACAACAAGTTCGGAGAGAATCGCTAATAAGAAATATTAAAATCTTACTAAGCTATCTATGTTCCAACTAAGCTATAGTGTGCTAGATCAATGTTTAAACCATATTGACCTGTGCATACGAGAATTTAAAGAGAGGAGCTCTTAACAATAAAAGCATCTTTATCTTATCCGACAGTCAGGTAGTACTATCATTTTCCGTGGTAAGTTTAAGGCTCTGGAGAAAATTTCTAAGCACACTAGGCAAACTGAATAGATCCAATCGGGTTAGCCTGACTTGGATCCCGAAATATCAAGACTACGCTGGCAATGAGAAAGCTAATGAACTTGCTAGACAAGACCCTGTGATCGATCCAGAGGCGATGTATGGGTTGTCCCTTTGTAACAAAGGAAGACATTTGCAAACGCACATCTGAAGGCCTACAGTATGTACTGAATCGTGGGACAGAGCCATTCAAAACGATTCAAGGCCATTCGTTTATGAAAATGGCAAGGGAGCTTCTGAGGGGCAGGAGATAGGCTTTTAACTACACTGCAAAAAATATTAGGACACGTTTTTCCCTAAAAATAAATGTAATTTTCTCTGATAGAAAGGGAAAATCAGTTTAATTTCCGCAAATCAATGGAACATTCAACGAATTTGGTATTATGCTACATTTTTTATGGAAACATATTTTCGTTTATATAATTCACACGTTGTTCTTGAAAACAAGTCATATATGTTGTTCAATATGTTGTTTAAGCGTGCCCAGTGCACCAATATAACTTTCATATTACTTAGTAGTATGGACCATAAGCTCATTCTTATGCTTTTTAAAGGGGTGGTGCTCTATCACCTTCACCAATGGTGGAGAGTGATGCGGTCCTATCACCTATTCCCTACATTTTAGGGAATATTCTGTAAATTTTAGAGAATAGTCCCTACATTTTAGGGGGGGGGGGGAACATAACAAACATTTAAAATTTCCTATATATTACCTCAAATGTAGGGGAAAACATACAAACCGGTCCGCAAGCTCTTAAACCTAATCAAGGAGGCTGGCCTGCTTTAATCTTCCGGAAGGGTCGCGCGGTCTCCGAGTCCGCAGCAATATTATTTACCTTTTATTTTTAATGTAAACGAATCTACTTCTATGTTAAGTATTCCTGGGAAAACAGTAGACGTATACGTCAATCAGTCGCCAACTTTCCTCCATGTGCTTGTGCCTTGATATTGTGGTTAGGGGTCCCACAGACTATACACGTACGGTAGAAAAATGTTAATTTTTTTCCAAAGCAAACAAATCAGTAAAAGAATTAATTAGGAAAATTGTTAGCATGAATATTTGAGCTTTTTTTTATTTGCATAAAAAGTTAAGATGTCGTTGTTTGGTAATAAAAAGTTAGAAAATGAAATATTTAGTTTATCTTTTGAAAACTGTTATATAAACTTGCGGTCCGGTAGACCGCATACCATTATTCATACCCTGCCAGGGTGTGCCACTTCTGGATCGTTAAAGAGATGAGAATGCACTCCCAATACTCCCTCTCAGTGGCGCTTTACAACTTCCCATCTCCCTTTTTAATCAACCAATGACGCCAGTTACAAACGATCCAAAGAGCTTTTTATAGATACGAGTATGTATGCCATGAGTGATGAAATGATCAACGAAAACAGTTGTTTGAAATGTAGTCAAGATTGCAAATCGAATTGGCAGCGAATCCGCTGCTCCCAGTGGAGTTGACAAAAAGGATAATCTATGAACTGGATTTCCCCTAATGAGTGTCCTGTTCCTATTCCTATTAAATGATTATCTTCTAGAAAACCTACTTTAAACTGACTCCGATTAATATAATTTAGAAAAATATTTTTCCACTTAAATTTTATTTTCGTCTATTTCAGGCTGCCAGAATTTTCATATGAAATTTAAATTGCTTAACGCGGCGAGTATTTTCAATAAAATAGTACTGTAACTGGAACCTCGAGCTTATTTCCTTTATCTCCTATACAGGGGGATAAGAAATAATTCCAATGAGGGATTTTCCTTCCCATAACCCTATAACTTGGGAATGATACACCCAATTAAAATGATTTTCAATTCACCAAAGTGAAACTTGCCGAACAGTTTTATCGAAAACACTTCGTCAACACCAGTTTTGTATTTTTAATTAAAAATCGTAAAGCCATGCGCCGTTTCCTAAATCCTGCTTTAAAATGACCAATCTTTTTCTTAGTCATATTCACCAAAACTGGCTTACTTCAGGTTTTGGGCTTCATAAATTTCATATTAAAATCTTGTGTTGATGAATCGCTTGAAAAAGATAGTAGTTAAATGAAATAAACTGAGCTCAAAGAGAAAAAGTTATAGATAATTAGAAGGCTCCAAGCATTCTTATCTAATAACTGTTAAGTCATCTTTTGATCTGGAGCAATTTAAAACATTTGGTCTACAGCTAGTCAGGTTCACGCAATTCCGTACCAGATGTTTATCAACGAACAGCCGATCGATCGATTTGAAATAATAATAATCTAATACAAATTTACCTGTGATAATTGAAAAAATAATTGTTAATTGTGCCACATTGTTCTGGAGCATTAGTAAAGTTCGTTCTTTATGCCTATTGCAAATTATCTTGCATACCAAAATTATTCGAATCTATCATTTATTCTCAGCTATCAATTTCCTATTTCCTGCTAGAATTTGCTCTCTTCAAACCAATATGGGTTTATTTCGGGCAGGTCTATAGCCATTAACTTGTTGGAATTTGGCGGGTTTGCAAAACTCTATCAGACAGATTGTATTTACACAGACTTTCGTAAAGCCTTCCACGAGTTATCTTACTCCGTGATACTGTTTAAAATGGAAAAGTATGGATTTCGTCTAACATTTCTTAAATGGACGGAGTATTATATGGATTATAGATAACAGAATATACCAAATCTATTTCCGTCGTTCCATCTCTAGAGTCTTGACGTCTGACGTACTTCAAGGGCCCAGTATTCTTTATTACATCTATTGACGACATTGTCTCAGTTGTGAGGCACTGAAAGGTCCTGATTTAAGCTGACGACATTAACCATTTCGCTCAGATTAAATCTGCTAACCTGATAAACCTGTTAAACCTGATAATAATAAAATTTTACCTTTAGAAAGCTAGGAAATAAAGAATGGTGTTTTTTGCACATTTAGGGCTATATCTACATACCAAAGTCACCAAACTTTTGGAAATATTTATTTTGAATTCATGAGAAATGCTCTTTCAAACCACATACGATACAAAAAAGACATTTTTAAAGGCCAAACACTACATAAAAAATAAAAATTCATAATCTTTGAATGTCGAAATGTGCGCGCGTCACAAATAATGTAATATTCTGCCAATTTGCAAATTCCTAGTCACGCCGATTTCAAGAAAAATATCTGTGACGGACGGACGCAAGAGACAACTCTTGATTTTACTTTGGAGGCACGGAACTCCAAAAAATCTTCGCTTCCCTCTCTCTTCCAAACGACGTAACATATTTTAACGTCAGCCCCATCACCACCACCCCTCCTGAATTTCTTTCAACATTCTCTATCACCTTTTTGACTTAGTGAAGAACTGATGCAGTTCACCCTGCTACATATATTAAATTTCAGAAGTTTTTTATTTACTATATGGACAAAAAAGAACAACATCATAAAATGTTATCATTAATTAATTTTAAAGGTTGACGCATACCGGCGCGATATTAACTGTAATTGTAATTTCGATTCAAGCAATTTGTTCTTATATCAACAACAAAATATATGAAACGCTCCAGCGATCGCAGTACTATTGTGCTGGTGTGCGTTAACCTGCTTCTGGTGGAGTGATACAAGCAGTGTAGAAACTCATCATTTGCTTTACATGTTCAGGGGAGAATGAAGAAAGAACACAACTATTGATAATTAATAAATACTTATAGCTAAGCTCACCAGAAAATTATGTGTATACAAGTAAAAAAGATAGAATTGGTCTAGAAAATTTGAGCTTTCCACGTCGACGCTTTCTCAGACAGTTTCCACATATATAAAAAAAAACCAAAGTTTTCTATGGCAACATCAAAAATTTTATTTATTATTGCTATGAAACAACCATGTACCAAAATTTAGTTCTCCACGTCGACGAGTACTCAAACAATGCACAAATATATTATTAAAAAAAGAAATTTTTGTATGGGAACCCTACAAAGAAGTTACCTGATTTGTTTCATTTTGATACTTAAATAAACATTTTTCTTAAAATGCCGTGTACAAACTTTGAGCACTGCACGTCGACGTGTTCTTAGGCAGTTTCCAAATATATAGTGAAAAACTTTAGTTTTGTATGGCAACACCATAATGAGGTCGCCCGATTTGGTCCATTTTTAAACATCTGTTTGCAATTCTCATGAAAACGCCGTGTACGAAATTTTAGCTTTCTGAGGCAGTTTTTTCTCGACAACAGCGCTATCTTTCGTGTCCAAAACTATTCTATCTTTCAAAAATACATTCATAAAATTTCACTGAAATCGGTTGGGCGGTTTCGAAAATTACCGTGTACAAACACAGTGACAGGTGATTTTTATACATTAACTAGAAGGAGCCCATCAGCGTTGCCCGGTGATAATATGATACCTAGATCGGAGGTGGTGTGGTCATAGGTGCATAATATCTAAGCTATTATCTGACTCGATCGCGCGATTCTGTACTCATGTGTGTGTAAGAGTGTTGCTCTTTTCGTCGACGCGCTATCACAATGTATCCAAATATTTTGTAAAACACGAAATTTTTGTATGGTAACCCTATGAAGGAGTTGCCCGATTGGTCCAATTTTTAACTTAAATTTCCCTTTTTTTAAAAAAGGCTTATATACAACATTTCAGCTCTCTACGTCGACGCGGCAGTGTCCGAATATATAGTGAGAAATTAAAGTTTTGTATGACAACAACAAAAAGGGGTCGCCCGATTTGGTCCATTTTCTTCACGTCGACGTGTTCTCAGACAGTTTCCAAATATATAGTGAAAAACCAAAATTTTGTATGGCAACACCAAAATTGGGTTGCCCGATTTAGTCTGTTTTTAAATTTTTTTTTCTTGCTATTGCTACGAAAACACCGCGTACCAAATTTCAGCTCTCTACGTGCACTCGTTGTCAGACAGTGCCGAAATATATACTAAAAAACGAAATATTTGTATGGGAACCCTATTAAGGAGTTTCTCGATTTAGTCCATTTTTGAACATGTATTTTCAATTTTTATGAAAACGCACTGTACAAAATTGCAGCTTTCCATGTCTACGCGTGTTCAGGCAGTTTTTTAGGGCTCGACAGCAGCCCCATCTATCGTGTTCAAAACTATCCTATCTCTCAAGCTGGAACCAACTAAACACATTCACAAAACTTCATTGAAATCGGTTGGGCGGTCTGACAAAAAGCTCGAGAATACTTCCCAAGCCATGAAACAGAAACCTATATGTGTGCGTTCGGAGTCCGTTCTCTAAAATGTTCTTTATTGATGCTTATGGAAAAATGTCAAACATTGACTTTATATATGCTATAGAGCCTAAACTACTATCCATACAGGAAAATAGTCTTCTTGTTACTTACAGCTTGGTTCCATACCTTCCCAAAGGCTACACTTCCTATATACCTTACTTAACAAAATAATACAATAGTTTTGATTACAAAGTAAACTTACCATTTTACGCTCAATACCTCTCCAGCTGAGTGATAATTGCATGTGTGTATGTGCAGCCGGAGTCCGAATCTGTAGGTAGCTACATTCGATATCATAAGCCCACGGCATCCCATGACGGCACAGGGACATTACAATGATTACTCAGCTGAGAATTTTTGTTGGAGGAATCGTAGTCATTTGGTTAAGATAAATTTTTTTTAAATAATTTTGTTAGAAAAGGTATGAAAATTTTATTACGGTTCGCAAGATAAGAAGGCAAGCTTAAGATTATCAGAACGCCATTTTTCTGTATGAATAGTAGTTAACGGCGGAGGAGCTATTCAAATCAAACTTTTGTCAGTTATACATAAGAACACTGCAAATATTTTAGAATGTAAGGACTACGTTGGGCTTCGCATGTGGTAGGGAGGTGGACTGTTTCATGGCTTCTGAAGTATTCTCGAGGGTTTTGGGTCTGGAAATTAGCGTGTACAAACACAGTGACACTGGATTTTTATATATTAAGATATAATAATTTTTATATTTATGCACCAAGAAGAGATTGCCCGATTTAGTCCATAATTGAAATTTTATTTGCTATAACTATGAAAACACTATGTACGAAATTTAAGCTCTCTATGTCGACGTGTTCTCAGGCAGTGTCCAAATATATAGTGGAAAATGAAATTTTTGTATGGCAACCTCACGAAGAAGTTGCCCGATTTGTCTCATTTTCGAACATAATTTTGTTTTTTTTTCTTTTTAAAGCCGTGTACAAAATTTCAGTTCTCTAAGAATATATCTTCTCGCGTTATCGTGCGTACAGACAGACATACGGCCGGATGGACGGACGGACGGACAGACGGACTTCCAAGTATCAAAATAACTTTTAATATTATGTGTGGGTGTCGAAAACATTTTGCTCTGCCATCAATATTTCTGTGCGTTACAAATGGAATGACATACTTAAGGTCCCCATTCACTTACAGATTATCTGCAGATTCAGACTGTAGCATCTCTCAATCCAAATCTGTTTTCGTCCATCTACTAGTATCAGATCAGATCGTAAGTTTGAAATTTGACAGATATAAAACTTAAGATAAACTGACGATTAAGCACACACCTACAGTTGCGCATTCAGTCCATATCGTAATTAGTCTGTTCACGATTCTCATGCAATTCGGTTGATTTTATAAAATGATTTGGTCAAAGAAGAAAATTGCAGCTCTGATATTAATAACTGTTTTGTTTAAGTACCAGCGAAGAGCAAAAAGCGTTTCTGGGTGAAAGATTGGTTGCTTCGCAAAGCATCTCACATAAGAGGTTATTAATTTTTTTCTCTTAGTAGTTGTAATAGTAGCTTTATAACGTGCTATTTCTTCCTGATAATTTTTTTTCTGTCCGAATATGAATCATATTTTACTTTCCTTGTATCCTGTATACTTCAGAGTTCATTGAATGCTGTACTTCCATCCATGTTGGGAATGAAGAGAAACCTAATTATCTGAAGAAAATATCAAACTGTTATCTGACGATGACCTGCATGTGTTTGGTGTATTTATCTACAGTTCTACAGTCAGCAGTTCCTGAACTGCCGATCCGGCAGACAATCAAATCGTACAAATTTTCAGCATATACACTCACATTACCTAGACTGTAGATCAAATCGTACGATTTGAACTGTTAATGGGTGGCGGAATTCAAATATATCTACAGTTTGGATCTGTAGATAATCTGTAAGTGAATGGGGCCTTTAGTATACCCTGTAGATTTCATCTAGGTTATAACAATGTCATTAGTCCTTATTCCTTTTCTATGAATAGTAAAAAATTTGTATAAAACTGTTGCAGAACCTATTATTTGTAGAGATTACATTTACCACTAACCTTTTACGTTATATATTTATGCGGCCTAAAATAATATATAACTGCCACCGACTCACAATAATAATGCCACAAGCATAGAAAACCGATTAGGAATCTTAAGTGCAATCTTCAAGTGTAATTTTTATAAAATTTACTTTCCATGAAATGGGCATTTAACAATGCACGTAAAACTGTCTAAAATGCATGCTTTCGTTTTGCATTTTATGATGAAATTGTTAGTAATAATGCGGCAATAAAAGGTTTCACAGATTTTCTCGAAAGATTTCTCTATTGTTGGCGTTTAGATATACACTGGTACCAAGTTGCACTTGCAAGCTAATTTTGCGTTACTAAAAGAGCTAGAAAACGTGATAGTGCGAGATGAATAATCCCAGATATTTTCTTGATATTTCGCCGGAAGCTTTTGACAAGTTACAAAACAATGATATCTGCACAAAGATCTTGGCTGAATGAAGTTTTTATTAATTTCAAAGAGTGAAAACAGGTGAGTGCATCGTTTTCTGCAGGCGACTCTTCGCTGTGTCTATTATGCCTGCCTGCATAACCAATTATCTTGATCTAACTCCATGAGCCTACATACAAACACCGATATAAGTAATACGAGTGTTTTCCATTAAATCAGCACCTTATATCGCTTGTACTTTTCGGCATGATCTTTTTAGAAAACTTGTATCTACCTGTGTTGCAGAGATTTAATATTATACTTTACCGAGGATGGTTTCAATTTCAATGTCTTCCTTCTTCTGTGCTGTGCAATTTTATTTAATACTAAAGAGGACTTTCTAAATGATGCCCACAGAGGAAAACCGTATTTATAAGAAATTAATAGCAAATTTCACAATATTAACGTTCAGGCAACTGTACAACCATGTTATTTTAATTTCACGCAGCCTAAAGAGAATTAACCGCGTGACTGCTAGCAGAACAGTCACATATCACAGAACAAAAAACATGTGTGTCGTTTGACCTTCGACTGTAATTGACTTTCCGATAAAATTTGATGTGTTTACGTTCCGAGCACGCAAATTAAAGTGTGTTGCTTCCGAGAAAAAGGGAAGGAAATTCAAACAATAAGCGCTTTGTTACTGGTGAGCTCAGTGCACGGGTCGGAGTTTTCTACATAAATATGTAGGTACGTGGGGTGCAGCAGTGAATTCATCGCAAAATTTAGAACTAAAGCCCATCCAGTTCTGCTGCAGGGAGTAGCGACCTCTATTATAAACCATTCTGTTTAAAAACGTGCCAAAGTGTACAGAATTTGCCCTCACTTTCTGATTTGATGGTGATCCACGAAATGATTCATTTGTTGAATACATAGCCGCCGGACGTTGTGTCGTCTGGCTTACTTCCATGTTCACGTGCAATTTACAATCTGAGTAGGTACCTAAACCATTTCAACTTTTTAAAATGTCTGGCGAGGAAGGAAGCGTTGGTCCCAATCATTTATCCAAGAATATATATATAGGCTGGTTTGTAAATCAACTCATAAGGAATCTTCCAAATTGTTCGGAATTATCTACTAGCAATTGAATCAACCACAAGGATTGAATATTATTCCGCTATTAGAAGCGAATAGGCCTGATTTCATTCCAAAGTGAGGATATAATTGATTCCCGACTGTTTAATTCGAAACTGCGGGATTTACCCGAAAATCAAATAAATTTAAAAAATTTTTCAATTTAGAGTTTTCTTTTTTATTGCACAAACTACTTAGAACAATATTTTCATTTCTTATTCTTTCATGAGTGTAAGAAAAATTTCCAGAAAGTAGATGTACCATATGGAAAATAAACCGGATGAGCATTTCAGGTGATTCAATAAAAAGAGCTATTATACTTATAGGTATGTAGGTATATCCTTTTATAACATTATGAAAGGGTAGGTACTGGGTTTTCAAAAGGTAATTTAGATTCATACCGACCATTCAGAAGTGGTAAATACGATATCATGATGAATACATTTTCGCAGTATTGTTTTTCGTCCAATTGTTTCTTTCCGTATTTTATTTCCTCAATTTACCATGAAAGCTGATTACTTTACGAAGCTATCTTGAGACTACCAAATATAATGACATTTTCTGCATTAGATGAGTCCCATGTGAAAACTTTATTAGACCATCCTTGATAATACATTCAAACACATGAGCTCCAAATACTATGTACAACTTTTTGCAAGAGATGGGACATCCACCCTTCGATTGGGCACTGAATATGCACCGCTATTCGAAGACCTATCTATCGCCATCTATGAAATCTTGGTGTGGAGTGCTTTAGAGAGAACGACTCACCGAAACAGTATTACAGAAGCTTTTCGAGCAACACCAACGGCAGCAATGGAGATTATGCTGCGGCTCCTATCCCTTGACATTCATTGTAAATGTATAGCTGCAAAGAATGAACTGACCGCAAACCTTGGTCCCAGCAGAATGCTATTTAAAGGAGAGTATACGGGCAGCCACTGTCCCACGGAAAAAAGTTTTCGGGTGGCAAATGGTATATGAGTTGTTTCCAGAATGGATGTTGGAGTGTGAGTCTGGGTACACTCAGAATTCCTTCAAATACAAGCATCTTACCGCCTGCCGGACTACTGTAGTGTCTTCCAAAAGGAGGTTGAAAATTGCAATGAGATATCTTGCTACCATTTGATTCACACTTGCTTTTGATAAAAAGTATTTGTATGTGGAATTGGGTGACCCTATTATCAAACTTCTATGGAAGGCGATCAGAGATAACCATATGACAAGACTTCTCTGATCGCTGGGTCGAAAGGTTATCACAGTAAGCTCGGAAAACTTGGTGCTAATCGCTGTATGGACGAGACAGAAATAGCAGGTAAGGAGTTGGATTTTCATTTCTTGAGGTTTATTAACACTTGCGTAAATTAAACAGGAAGGTGACATCAAAAGCGGCCATCGATAGTCTAAGAGTGGCTGAGCGTCGCTATTTTGACTTTAATCTAACCAAACCTAACCTTCATCGCAATTCAACGATTTTACTGTAAGGCTTACTACAGGGTTTACCTGACCAGCAGAGGTTTGACTTAATCCGTTGACTTAGCCTCGACCATTATTTTCTTTAAGTTTTGTTAATTCGATTCAGTAAGGAATGAGGCCTATAGTGATTTTTCCAGTTAGTTTTTACCTGATGAAAAATGACTTTTACTAATGCTGTTACTAAAAGAATTTGTTCTATTGAAGCCTATAGCTTTGCCAAAATCAGTTTTGAAATTATTGTAGCCGGCATTATATGTGTTATTGGACTGAAGACTTGTATTATGCATGTTATTATTACTAAATCCCCTAGAGCCACTAAGCATTAAGTCTGTTGGACTTTTTAGTTCTTTCATTCCTAGCTACATATTTGAAAATCACTATTCTAAATTTGAAATAGTCCAAAGCATGATTCGTCTCACCCAATAAGTATAACGATTTGGAGTCAGTCATAGACTGGTTCAAAAACAAGGAGCTCCAGAAATCATCATTATTGTAGTCGTGGGTTCAATAAAGAACAATTGTGGCGACACATTATTTTTTTAAATGCACAGATCGATACTGGTTCGAAGCAACACTACTGTGATAAAAGAAAAGGACTCTTAAGTTTTTGAATCATTAAAATGCCGTGTGTCACATAATTTCCATAATTATGGCTCAAAGCACAGATAATATTGAAGTACACTAATTTATTTATTTTATTTATTTAAGATGTCTATAAAACATTCAAATTACACGCATGTAGTTAATTTCAGTTAATTTTCTTAGTTTATGTCATTCGATCCCCTCTTTCAGTCAGCTTTGCTGGTATGAGAAAGAGGTTGAAAGGTCGATAATTTTTCAGTACATAGTATAGGAAAACTGTGCTAGAACTGAATGTATTTTAGCATATAATATAAATCTGGAGCTGCAATGTGCATCTGCCCATTTGAAAAATAAGAAGAAGAAATGCAAAGCACAAATTATATTATCAAATTACTTTCTAATATGTTTCACTTTCCTAAGTATGTCATTACCAGTTTGAACGTACAACTTAATTAGAGAAATGGTTGTGTGTCTACAGTTGCCAAATATGAATTATTATGGCCTAATGAGTCGTTTCATTAGAAGCGCTGTGTGTCTAGGGCATTACATATTTTCTTTTATCACACTTTCCTTCCTAAGAAAGCCGCACAAATGCATCAAAGGGTAATGTTTAGTGCTTTAATAAGCGGATGAAAAAAACGTTAAGTATTGAAGCTTCTACAAAAGAAATAATGATTTTTTTTATGGAGTAAAATTTTGAAAGTTGCCCGTTTTCTATAACCCCCCCCCCCTCAGATTTTCGAACAAATTATGTGAATTAGCTGTAGCTATTCTAGTTTTGTAAATTAGAGCAATAACACTTTCTATTTCCCATTCATATAAAGTCCAAACTCAACTTTCTGAACATTTATACTCTTGATAAGGCTGACAGCGGAAACGGCATATATATTTAAAAAGTTTTTCACTAATAATTATAAAACAAAAAGATATACTTGTATACCCTAGATAAAATCTATAGGGTATACTAAGTTTGTAATTATAGTAGAGCAAAATGGATTGGACACCCACATATAATATTAAAAGTTATTTTGATTTTTGCATGTCCGTCCATCTGTCTGTCTGTCTGTCTGTCTGTCTGTCTGTCTGTCTGTCTGTGAGCATGATAACTCGAGAACGCGTATACTTAGAGAGCTGAAATTTTGTACACTGACTTTACGAAAAAAAAATAAGTTCGAAAATGAGACAAATCGGGCAACTCCTTCGTGGGTTAACCATCCACTATATATTTGGACACCGCCTGAGAACGCATCGCCACAGAAAGCTAAAAATTGGTACATGATGCTTCCATAGTAATAGCAAATAAAATGGACTAAATTGGGTAACCCCTTCTTGGCCATATAAAAATTTAGGTTTTTTACGAATATTTTGCAAACGATCAGTCCTAGATGTTTCTATTGTACTAAAAACTTCTTCAAAATACGAAATCCTATAAAATTGGTTACACAATTTTTTTTTTGTCCGACGAACCGTTCTAGAAATTTATTCGAAAAACCACTTCAAAAGTCAAAGTTACACAGACGGGTGACCCTACGAAATTTCATACGGGCATTCATCCAGGTTATCATAAGAATTGGTCTTAGACCAATTCTAGCTTTTTTACTCTTTTAAAATATATTCAGTTGCCTAAGAGACGATTTCCGCCGGAATTTCGGCGCTTGTCACTGCAACATTGGACCGCACAATTTATCACGTGAAATTATTGATATCTTTAATTTAACAAAACACTGGGCTCAATAAAACTAAACACTTGAGCTTCCGACAGAATACAATTTCAATTATATACTGTCTATTAAATTCGTTAAATTCCACTAAGTTTCACTGAACTCCCGGAATTCTGAAATAATTACTTTCGGAAACGTCAAAATCTCACTCTTTCAGTTAGTTTCGACTGTCATTGAATTGCTTACATGCGTACACTGTATTTGCAAGATACCCCGGTTCCATATTAGTTATTTATTCAATGATCTATACAAACAGGATGATTACCAAAGATTTAGAATTCATATCCGTGCTCTGTTTTTATCCATTTTTACTTGTGTACCCTAGGTTTATATAATATTTTATATTAATTTTATCTTTATTATTATTTTGTTGCATGTTTATTGTTTTTATCACTTACCGGTAAATTCAATTAATTCTCATTATAATTCAATTTTGATTTTGCTATAATTTATTTACGCTATTTTAGCAATACTCAAAAAAATTTAGGGTAGGATCTCGGTTCAATTTTACTATACTTTTTTCCGCTTGAGGGAATATAAATGGGGGATAATTTCTTTGATCGCTCAATTTGTTGTTATTGTTGTACGGAAAATCAAGGCGATCTGATCTTTAGTTCTATCGACTCCATCACAAATGACATGAATTTTGAATTTGTGGTAAAAATTAATGTAGTTTTTAAGATCATGAATACATCTAGAGGAAGTGTATTTGTTTTACACTATACCCCTTTGAAAATTGAAAAAAATTTTATATTAGATATAAATAAAAATGTTCTACTTGATCTTTTAGCTACATTATTACGGTACACTGTAAAAAATGGACAAATTGTTGCCAGCTACAAAGCATAGATATTTTTCCCTAAAAAGAGGGATGTGCCGAACTCCAAACTTATAGCGAGTAGTTTTAGTACAATGGAGATGATGGAGATGAAACAAGTAAAAAAGCTAGAAATGGTTTAAGACCAATTCTTATGATACCCTAGATCAGAGGTAGCCAAAGCATCGACCGCGTAACTATTCCTAGTGGCCCGCCTGTCTCTACCTTCACATCACGACACGAAAAAATGTTTTTTAATTTAAATTGTTTTCCAGTTCCTCGTTATAAATCTATAAAGCTAAGCGATGAGAAGAGAGAGCTATGCGTTTTTTACTTTTTTAGTCCCTTAAAAATCTAGCGGATGAGAAATTCTTGAAAAAATTATCACTTCTTTAGTTTTCCTTAAACTTTCTAAATTCTCTTTTCAAATGTTTCTAAATTTGTTTTCGATTTTTTTTTTAATTTTTTTTTATTAATGTTCTTCCTCATGCCTCTACTAATGTATAACGTATATGCTCAGCAATTAAAATTAATAAAACCAAAATAAGACAAGAACTCAGCATAGACCACACAGAATTCTTCTTTCTTTTTGATATTTTTTCTTAATTTATTTATCATTTCATTTATAGTTATTGGAATTTGTGAAGAGAAATACCCATATTCATGGAGATGTGCATCATATTTAACAACCTTTTTCGGTTCACTTACCTCTGAGAAAAATTTTCTACCATTAATGCAATTAAAACAAAACATCGCTCCCGTTTGACAGATGACCATGTTTACGAATAACTATAAGTACATATGAACCATAATATGAAAAGCTTCCCGAAAATAAGCAATTTCCTGCTTCCACACATCTTCTGATACGACATAAAAAATAATAGGTAATATGTATTTACAATAAAATTGTTCGCATCAATAATAAGAAAATGAGAGAACATATTATTTTATATATAAATTAATTAGTTTGTGAGAAGAAATCATACTTTTCCTTGATATTGAATATGTATTGGTATTATCTATGGTTGTTTTAAATTAAACTTATTTTTGGCTTTAAATTACTACTTTCCTTATGATCACTTAACACATACGATGGTGAACCACCTCCTATAATTTAAGAAAACAGGTCCCCCGTAGTGTTAAAAAGCTTGGCCACCCCTGTGACCTAGATGAATGCTCGTATGAAATGTCGTATGGTTACCTATCTTTGCAAGTTTGGTTTTTGAAGTGGTTTTTCGCATATATTTGTAGAACGGTTCATCGGACAGAAAAAATTATTGTAACCAATTTTATCTGAAGAAGTGTTTAGTACAATAAAAATGTCTAGGACGTCTATACGCAAAAACCAAAAGTTTTATATGGCAATACCAAGAAGGGGTTGCCAGATTTAGTTCATTTTTGAAATTTTATGTGTCATTACTCTGGAAACACCATGACCTAATTTCAGCTCTCTATTTCGACGCATTCTCAGGCAGTATCCAAATATATAGTGGAAACCGAAATTTTTGTATGGCAACCCCACGAAGGAATTGCCTGATTTGTCTCATTGTCGAACTTAATTTTCCTTTTTTTTTTAAAGTCCATGTACAAAATTTCAGCTTTCTAAGTATATGCGTTCTCGAGTTATCGTGCGCACAGACAGACAGAGAGACAGACAAGTAGACAGACGGATGTATGTAGGGAATATTGTCTAAAATGTAAGAAATATTCCCTCTACATTTTAGGCAATATTTCCTACATTTTAGGAAATATTCCTTACATTGTAGGCAATATTCCCTACTTTTCAAGGGAATTGTCCCTAAACTTTGTGGCAACAATTTGTGCCTTTTTACAGTGTACCCTATAGATTTTATCTAGGGTATAAAAATTGCATATCTCAAAAATCCGAAAATGTGGAATAACTTCTAAACCGTGAAATTTTGTATAACTCTATATGGCAATCAGAGGGTAGATAGTGATGTCCCCTATCGCTGCTATTCTTCTGACCTACTGTAAACGGGACAGCAGCCCATGTTGTGTAGTCTTGCCCTATATATTATTTCTAAATACACTACTCTTTTGTAATCTCATTGAAATAGTACTTGTTATTCCTGACCGATAATAGTCTGAAGCTAAAAAAACTAAACTGGGAAAAATAAAAAGCCAGCTTGACTATAAAAAATAAAAAACCCGGCCTCAAGCCGTTGAGCTTTCTTTTCCAGCTTCAAAACTATTACAGACCGGAAATAACAAGTAAATTAAGGTTTTTACGTTCAAATTTATAACTGGTTCGGTCCCTGAAAATAAAAAGCCAGCTTGGCCTTTTATACTTCCGGCTTCAAAACCTGTTAGTTCCAGGTCGAGCCAAGCTTGCTATTTATTTTTGCCTTTCCGCCTTAGTTTTTAACTTTTTTTAAAAAAAAAGGTTAAGATTTCAAAAGCTTTACAGTAATCGAAGCGGGTCTCACGATATATTCCACTAAATTCCACGATCATAATTTATCACAGCTTTTTTTTTAATTTTTAAAATACCAGTTATTTTCGATCTGGTCAGTTCAGTCCCTACATTATGTGAGCTTAACTTGCCCGTCTACAAGGAAGGAACATTGAGTCAGATGGGTATTATTGTAATTAAATATTTTATTATTACACAGAATTTTTTTCAATTAGTCCCGGCTAGATGACTTTCCTCCCGTAACAGAATAAACATCTGGTCGTAAATAACAGTATATTTCTGACACCTCTTTGAAGTCGGATATGGAAAACTAATTTAACCTTGAGATTCAATTGGTCGTAGTTCATTTGTCTTTTTATTTTATTCGAAAAATGTGTTTTTTATTCACTTTTTGCATTGTTAATGTTATTCTAGGCAACTATTTATAATATTTTACAACTGTTGGAACAGTTTCAATGATATTAATTACAAATCCTCGGTAGCATCTGAGATAGGCTTTTCATCTATTTCGTATAATATGTCGATGACGCTAAAGTTGCCTTCTAAAAAAAGTTTTGTGGTAGTTGGAGGTTTCCTTACTTCATTTTCTAAAATGCGAAAGATAGAAAAGATATACACGAGCACTGATTAACCCATATGTCAATACCCAGCCGTTCTTACGTTGTTCAATGGCCGAGGTACTCCGGCACCCTTAGGCTTTTTGCACACAGGACGGCGATGCCGTTGCCGTACCAACGTGAGTAAAAATTATGTAGAAACAAATCATCCGTTTACACACATGTCGCCAAAACCGTTCTGCTGTCGTATGTTGAAACAGTCAAATGAAATATTTATTCAATAAAACTAATTAATGTTTGGGGAATTTTTCCTTAAAATTAATTAATGTCGTCGCCACAGTGGGAAGTCCCATTACCTGAGGAAAAGCTATTCTATACAATTATCCTATTATGTTTTACCTATTATTGTGATTTTAATATTCAAAAATATTTAAAAATATAATATCATTTGTATGTTTAGTTGAAGATCGTGAGACTGAAGCTGAGTTAGATGAGGGTTATGATGAACCGACTGAAACCGCTGCAGCGACAACGTTTACATCCAAAGATTAAACTATTTGGTTTAAAACTCCAGCAATTCAACATCAAACTCCTACTCAAAATATACTTCTGCAAAGATCTGGACCACATAGAAGTACAGAGACTTTATGGAACAGTCAAACATTCAAAAGAGTCCTCACTGCTGAAATAGTCGATATAATTATTCGTCATACCAACAAGAAGGGTAAATACAGAATGTAAAACATACAATGACAAAAATCCTTGCGAAAAAGCAATTGACATGGAAAAATTTGACGTTTCAAGAATTATTTACACGTTTTTGGAAGTTCTCATAACGTCAGGTGCTAATAATTCGAACGCTGAACAATATCGAGCTGCGATGGGCATTAATCGATTTTGCAGTAAGACAAGATTTATTCAGTTTGACGATGCGAATACTTGTGGAGATCGTATCAAAGAAGATAAAGCAGCGCCTAACCGCGACATATGGACAATGTTGAATGACAACTTATAAGAACTTTACAAACCAACGGAGTGTTTGACAGTCGATGAACATCTTTATCCATACAGAGGGCGAACGAGTTTCACTCAGTATATACCATCAAAGCCAGCAAAGTATGGACTAAAAGTATGGTGGATATGCGGCGCAAATCAACGACTGATCGCGACATAAATCAAGGTAAAAGAGTAGTAAGAGATTCAGTCACACAATATAAAGGATCCGGAAGGAATATTATGACGGATAATTGTTTTACTACTCTATCTTTAGCGGAGCGTCTATTGTCGTAGAACCTGACAATAATAGGAACGTTAAAAATATATATATATTCCAGCGGAGATGCAAGCATCTTAAGACCACGCTGAACTTTACTCTACTTGGATTTCATGAGAAAGTGACTATAATGTCTTATGTAAAAAAAACAAATAAGCTGTTTTACAGCTGTCTACCATGCACTCAGATATAACAATTTGCGAAGACCGAAAGAAAACCCAGAGATTATTCGCTACTATAATAAAACGAAGATTGGAGTTGATACAATGGATCAGATGCTAGTACGTTACTCAACGCACATAATACAATATTTTGGATGTCGCTATAGTATCAATAGTTACATAATTTAATATGAAAATAATAAAATGTTTAAAAACAATACAAATGAACACCGATTGTTTTTGCGACAATTAATTGAAGAAATGTGTATGCCACCGATTGAAAGTCGATCCCAAAATATTCAAAGGAGGAGGAGATTTACCACTAAGACGGCTATCGAAAGCATCTATATAGAAAGCCAATGAATCCCCAAGCAGAGCTATAACATCAACTGAGTCTACTCAACAGACAGATTTCAGCGGCCGAAAAGTTGTCGTAGGATCATGCTATATCTGTTTCCAGGGTGTAAACAAAAAAAGGTGCGAAAATTGTGTGAAATTTGCACTTAACCTGTTTATACTGAACTTTCAAAAGAAATAATAAAATGTGACTCATGTTTTCAAGAATAGACTCCATATGAGGATATATTTGCAGATATAATTTATATTAAACGTCATTAAAAGTTAAATATCTACATTTATTTGTATATAGAAAATTATTTTCTAACCATAAAGATTAGTTTAATTATTCATTACTATGCAATTCTGTAAGCGTATTATGTTTTTAGATATAAGTACCCAGGTACCCCGGGTGTTGATCAAGTGGGCATCCGACTTTAGCTCTTAAGTTTATTGATTTTTTGTATATTTAAACATCTGAACATATATAAATCGACATCAATCGACTCACATAATGAGGATCTGAAAGGATTTGATGATTTTTACCCGGGTATTGACATAAGGATTAATTTAAGGAAGGAAAATTATTAGAAAAATAAGTTGCTCAATAATTTCGATTCTAGAATGAAAGGAAAGGAAGACATGATTTTCCAATAAAATTCACGTAAAAACGTAAATTTTACATTAATGTTTTAAATAGCTGCGACAAATATGAAGCAGGATCTATATTCACGGATGTGGTTTGCTTTAGCTCATTTTCATTTTTCGCTGTAACCCTTCGAAACTTTTCGTAGAGTATGTTGCTTTGGCTCTCCTTTGAGGATCGAAAAGATTAAGATTTGCTTCATTCCTGCATTTATTAAGAGGAATCGACAACTGACTTTCATTAGGGGGTTAGCTATTCTGTACTAGAGAACATTGATGACGAATGATTGATGCGTACTTACACTACTGTGGCCATGCATTACATTTGCAATAACACGATGATATCTAATAATATAATTATAATTATTTCTTAGAATTTATATTAATTTGGTTGCCAATTGTTAATTTTAATAATTTATCAATATATTCCGAGCATAGCCTACGCATAGCAGACCTCATATAGGTAGTCATGCAGAAGTAAATTGATAAAATTATCATCTTAAATTTGACATACGACGCCTGTTTTTATAATGAACTAATGACAGTCTTTTAGCGATGAATAGAAATTAATTTCGGGATAGCCTTGGCAGCAATGTGCTAATGTTGATTTGCTATTCAAATAAATCACACATGCGATGAATTATTAAAAATGTCTGGAAATATTTTTTATGTGCCGCATCACCTTTCTTAATCTCTTCGATCTTTTAACCCGCCCATGGTAAAGTTTTATGCTGCAATTTTTTCTGCGCTAAACCACGTTGTCCGTGGGTGAGTCAGACGTAATCAATTACAAATTCTTGAAGAATGACTGAGCAAAAATATACATACATACGTAAGGAAGGAACACTTGGGTTAAAGGATAGCAGAAGAAGTTATTAAATTTGTATTTTTCACTTGGGTACATAAATACAGAAATCCCACCGATTTCTTAAAGAAATTATGCCGAAAATCTATCACTTGATCTTACAGTATTCTTCAGGAGAATATCGTAATGAGATAACTGTGTTTCTTTCAGCGTACTTATTGTTTCTAAATAAAAATGTTATTACCTGACTGATACCTACAGTAACCTATAATAGAATGGCTAGTTATGTATAAAATTTATGCTTCTCATTTCAGATGCACTTCACGAGCAATTCAGTTCTCCTATCATTGCCCGCCGCCGCATTTGAGTAGAGCGCTCTACTGAGAAATAGGCAGAGTTAGAAGTTGAATTAGAACTTGATGTCGAGGTCGTAAATTAATGTCCATTGTGCCTGCTCAAAGAGACCGCACGGCCGACTAAGTTTTGATTAATAGTAGTAGACACAGAATAACCACGAGAATGCCGTTTGAGTTTTAATTTGTGAACTTTAAGTATAATGCGATTTTTGTGGCGGCAGATTTCTTGGATATTTTTTAAAGTGAAAAACATATTTTGACATGCAATAGAATTTAGAAGTGAATATAATATGCGGTTTAGTAGTAAAATAAATGAAATCAGGGAGGTCAAGTTAGAAATTTTTTTAAAATTATGTAGACTATGATTTTTATTAATTTCCATAGCAGGCAGTTAATTTAACTTTAAGAGACAGTTTCAATTCAGTTTTCTCTCTTAATGAAGTTACGAAAAATTCACATTAAATTGAGTTCGTCTCCTCACAGACTTTCATATACACAAACTAATTTGAAAGTCAGTAAGTTGAATTAAAGTCTTTGAAACTGTAATTATAGATATCATGATTTGTGAATTAAATATGTGTCTTGGTAGAGACATATACATACACGTAATAAGCCAGATGTATAAGGAAAAACACAGAAAAAATAAAAAATAAATATGCGAAGAAAGGCGCAGAGTCCAGCATTCTAGAAGTATGTGCGCACAAACGAAATAAGTGCTGTCGTAAAAGCAAAACGAATGCCAGAAATTTTGACAGCTATAGTAATTAAAAACAATTCAAGAATATAAACGAGTCAAGAAAAGCAACAAAATATAGATTTCTCCTTTTTCCTTTTATGAAAGATTTACACATCGCCTATACTTTAAACATATCAGGTGCAGACGCTGTTCACATGACGGCAGCGGAATCGACAAACAAATTTCAGTTTAACTATTATTAATTTTAATGTTAATTAATTATTATCTTAGAACTAGTACAGAGCTGAAAAATAGTGTATAACTATAAGGTTAAAAATATATTACTAAAATTAAATATATTTACATCTATAACTCTCTCAAAATTTTTTCGAATAGATTCTTTAAACTTGTATGGGTACACAAAACAAAGTTATTTATACGATTTTAATATAAATTTGAAAGAATACCCTATAATAATTAAGTAGTTCGTACCATTTTTTGGTAGGTGGCGTAAGGACAGGTCTGAATATGTTAGAATGATTGAAACCAAATGACATTCGTACATATCGTAAAAAACTGTACTTCAGACAAATTTGGAAAAAATAATTTATTAAAGATTTTTTTTAATTTTTCAGTTTTATACGCCCTTGAATATGGAAGAAAACAAAGTGCATTTTAGGCATTTACTGCTTTTCGAGAGTGTTATAGCTGAAAGAGCTGTGTTGAAGTGGTTTTCTAGGTTTAAAGCTGGTGATTTCAAACTTAAATATCAAGAACGCCCGGGTAGGCCCTCCATCACAAATGAAAATCAGGTTACAACAATGATCGAGAATAACCCGCGCTATAAGACACATAACTTAGCAGAAATTTTAAATATATATAAATCCACCATCAACGAAGATTTTGTGAAGCTTGGCTACATAAACCGTTTTGATGTATGGGTGGAGAAAAATATGACGGATCGCATTTCCATTTGCGACTCGCTCTATAAACGAAACGAGGAGACACCATTTTTTTAAGCAAGTATTGACGCAGGATAAAAACTGGATCATTTATAATAATTTTAAACGAAAAAGATATTGCGAAAAATGGAATGAACCACCTTTAGTCACCCCAAAAGCCAGTCTTCATCTAAAAAAGATCATGCTTTGTGTCTGATGGGATTGGAAAGGGATCCTGTATTTTGAGCTTTTACTAATCAACCAGAGAAGTTTTATTACCAATTAGACAAATTAAAAGTAACAATTGAATAAAAACGTACTGTTTCATCAGGACAAAATTCGCACGAACTTTCTGGACAACCTGACCTGTATAAATTCTACAAACTTTATATTACTGTGGGTAAAACAGGTACGTATCCAATATTCTTCAATAAAAACAACTCTAAAATACTGCCACTTTCTTATCTCCTTCAAGAGAAGTGAAAAATTCCATAAGCTTACAGCGAATTTTACACAAATGTCTATTAAAGTAATACCAAAAAAGTATAAAAAGTACAAAGTGGTGAGCGTCGCTTAAGATTTTCAGAAGGGACTAGAAATTGTGTGACAGTTAATATCCTAACTTCAGAGTGTAAAGTTGAACACTTAGAAACTTAAACTTTTACAGTAAAATAAGTAAAAAAATTGGTTGAAAATGCCTTATGAAGGTATATTTGTACAAATTAAATATGTTCTTTATAAGTAATTATTTGATTGTCGAATATCCAGGACCCATGAAGAAATTCGCACATAGGCGTATAGTTCCTTTTCTGTATTACCTTTCGCTTTTCATATTGTAAACTTTTACAAATTAAAGGGGTTATGTTTATGTATCTTCACCTATAAAAATCGTGGTTCGAAAGTGGTATCTTCCACGTATATGCAAAAACGGTGCTGAGTTGGGTTCCAATATTAAAGTTGTAAGAGCCTTCTATGTATGATCTGAATATATGATTATACTGATTCTAAACATCTACAAAAGCTTAACGGAATGGTTATTGATGCTGTATGTATGATACTTTCTACAAAATTCATTTAATAAAACTATTAGATCTAAGTATAAAAAATCTAATCAATCATCTTTATATGTATATTTGGATAAAGTGCATACTTGAAGCATATAGTTCGGTTTAATAAGGCGTCGTAACAATTTCAATAATGCACTTTACTATATACTATACTTGAGATGTTTATACTATACTAAGTTTATTTATATTAGCCTCAGATCTATAGGGAAAAGTGGGGACTTAAACGGCGCTCTCAAGGCAACCAGCTCTGTGGCTTATCATCAACATACAACCCGTGTATATACACGTCAAGAAGGGGACGTAAATGCTGCGCTGAGACAGCATCTCAATCAAAGCTGGATTCACACTAGTGCAAGACTTCCATATGTTTAAGTTCGTGCAGTCCATCGTATCTGACATAGACAAGAACAGCAATCACCTTCTCGAGACTATGCCGAAAAGCAGCTTTTAAATTCCAGATAGGGCAAAATGGAAGTCACATTCCGTGCTTCAGGCATTCACAAAACCTATCATATATACAGACAGCTCCAAATCGGAAGAAAATACCGGAGAAGGTGTTTTCTACGAGGAGCCCCACATGGAATTACCATACACCTTGAAAGCCATGTCACGGAATTCAGTCAAGGCCATCTTTGCAGCGAGAAGACATATCTTTAACTCAAATACTGAGAACAAGGAGATTTCAATTGCTGTCGACGCCTTGTCAAAATCTTTTACAACCTCCAAAATTATATTGGAATGCAAAGCCAACTTGAATTCCCTTTCTGAGAACAACAGGGTACTGGTGTTTTGGGGGTCAGGTCACAGCGTAATTAGCGGGAATGAAAAGACAGAGAAATTTGCTCGTCTTGGCGCAACCTTGAAGATATTCGCCTCCGCAATTGGGATCGCACCAAAACACCTTGTTCCTAATATCTCGGGATGGGCTGACTGCCAACACAGTCGCCTTTAGTTAGATGACCCTTCAGAGCTACAAAGGAGCTATGGGCAGACCTATTCCAAATGAAATGATAAAGCCACTGGGGCTGAGCAAACCAACCCTGATAACCCTAGGATCAATTCTCACTGGACACTCTCGTCTCAGGGATCACCTATCGCCTGTGCCTGATCCTATATGTAGGGGTGTGGAGAGGAGCCCGAGACGGTGACTCACTTTCTCTGTCGCTGTCCGTACCTCTCGCGAAAGCGTTACATATTCTTTGGTTCACACCTCCTGGACGAGCTACATGACGCCGGTTTTACTTAAGTAAGAGCGTTGGGTTGGGATTATTAAAAATCTATACGCAGAGTTCTTGTAATAATGTAATTTTAATAATTTATATAATGTATTGCGCTAAGCTCCAAAATGAGCGGAATCGGCCAGCTCCTTCATAGCGTTGCCATACAAAAATTTCAATCTTCGCAGATTGCCAAGTATGCTGTAAAGCTGGACGTACTTTTCTAGAAATAAATGCGGAAAACCACATTTGTGATCTAACTTTCCGTACAAAAAAAATTTACACGATGTCAGAAAATTGGAGTTCCGGGTCTGAAATTTCGTTTTGAAAATTTTTTAAAAAATAGAAGAATTTAATTTTCTGAAACGACTTTCACTGCAGTAAATTCATAACTAACTTCCCTTAAATAAAAAAAAGATTAAAAATAAGTATTGTCAAATTAAAAATGACAGAAAATGTTGAAACCATTTTCCTGAAGTCCAAAACAGCCAAAAAACACTATTTTCGATTTGAGCGACCTCTAAACATTAATGAATTTCACTGGAATTTTTCATAGAAGCAATTACATTAGCTAACAAATTCTGAATGAGGATTTAGACATTTTAACACTTTTGATTTTTGGGCCACCTTAGTATACATATAGCTATATCGCTGCATATCTACTACGTTGTTATGATTACTGTAATTTGTATTTACATGCGGATATGTATAATGGTGGTGCGTACTAAAACTAGAATTAGATATTAATATGTTTATTTTTCGTTTGTTAGTCAAGTGGTATACAGTTGGTGAAATACAGAATTTATGTATAAATTTCATATTAATTAAACCATTCCGACAATTTTTTCTATCTAATCGTAGCCGTTTTTAGTTTTTCTTTGTCACCGTTTACAGGGTGTTTTTCCCTAGGTGGTTCAAAGAGCAGTACTCACTTTTCTAAACAAAAAAATCTATGGCAGGGGGGAGAGGTCCACATCAACAATAATAAAAGCTCTTTAACAACTAGAGTTAGAGCTTAGGTCAAATTAAAGAGGAGAGACCACAGTTTACAGTTTTTTATAAAAAAAAGTGTTGTTAACCACTTTTTTGTAAGAAAATCCGAAATTTTTAGTTCAGACCACGGTTGAGACTGGTTGAGGAGTCGTTTGAAAGACCATGAAGCTTTGCATACAATGAACTTTTACGCGCTGTACCTTTTTATGTTACAGGGTGTTTTGTGAAAATCTAGCATAGTTTTTTAATTACCCTGTAAATCCTGTTGACATTGACCCTTCCCCCACTGCCAATAGATGTTTTTTGTTGGCTATGCGAGTACTCTCACCTCCTGCAGTGTGGACCACCTAAGGTAGAAATACCCTGTATAGCCATAATAAACCTTTTTCGGTAGTATTATTAGTACGTATCAAGTCATTGGAAATTACACTGTCTATCTCAGGAGAGAGACTTACGCGTATGTTAGACGTGCCATCAGGTAGGTATATTGCATAAAACCTGCAGCTAACGGGATTCCGTGAATTAATTATGATAAATAGTGGAAATTCCACTTATATTTTCTGGATCTTACATATACGAGTATATTACAATTATAAAAGTAGCATTCTTAATATTCATCGAAAAATTATAACCACTGTACCTACGTAAGTTTGTAAATTATTCTTTCCATAGAAAATCAGAATAAGTTTTATAATATCTGTAAATTCGCAGAAACCAATTTTCATAAGTAGTAAATTGAGGAGTCGTGCTTATCACATTTCACTAATTTTTACGACTTTAATTCATTATGCTTTAAAACTTTTAATAATACACTTACATACCCCTTTTTAATAGAAAGGAAAGAAGCAACCAAATGCTATCCAATATACAATCATGGGAAAGTTGTTCCGTTCCATTTCAAAGTCACTTATGTTAATGTTGAACTGTTTTATCAATATATATTTCACTTTATCACACATATACACCCAAGCCGATTTAAATCAGCCACAGGTGGATGTATTAGGTTATACCAGTTGGTGCCAAGGTGCGCTATCGTATCATCAACAGATATGAATCACTGTTTATTGGCAAATTGAACATAATAGAACTAGGCCGATAGGGTCACACTTATACACTGAATGAATTAGGTCTGTGAAATTGAAACGGTTCACGGGGATCTTCTTTGTGAATTACCGATTTAACCCAAAAACAAAGCGGCAGCAAGTTTATCGCGTCTTTTAACACTAAAATAAAAGGAATCCATCAATGCGAATTTTGCACATATATGTATTTATCGATTTTAAGGACATTTTTTTTACAATTCGGAGGGTGTAATTTTATTCTAATCTGCTCTATAACGTCCACATGTTTACAGAACCCATGGATTGAGATTTCACCCCTCTGTTCAAAAGAAGTCAGCCGACGGCGGTTTACAAGAGAACGACCCCGATCCTTAATGTGATACTGACACGACCAAAGTGGCGAAAAACCCTCCACATCAGAAGCCGCACTACTTGAAAATGTGTCACTGACTGCAATTTGGTTCCATGAATTGAAATCCACCTCGAAGTTGTTGTCACTCTGGATGAGCATGCGCGACAGCAGTAGGGTATAACTCATATACATAAGTTTTTTTTTTTTGCAAAGGAGTGCACTTTGCTTGCATTTAAATTATCACTCACGCCACCAACTCAAAGTGAATTTTAAATTTTCCCTTCATGAGCGTCTCATTCTCTTCTTAAGACAGACTACTTAGCCGTGGGTAATTGTTTATCTGTTCATGTGCTTGGCGACCTTCTATTAATCAAGTCACACATAGTGAGTGAATGGTACTTGGTAAGTTTATTGGCTCATAAGTAATCTTTTGTGCGCATTAATAACTCCTAAATGATTCAATTAAACTCATTCACAGCGAAGCAGAGAGTGATGAACTCTGGGATATGCTCCGTCAATTAGGCAACTCAATATAACAATGGAGAACTGGTTCCCGAGAGACTCTGGTACCTTTGCTATGCATTTCTAATAAAAATCTGATAAAAAAAGAGTAATTGATTGAATTTTCTATATTTAACTAGTGGTAATAAAGGCGTGCACCCTAACAATAGTAATGAATACATTTCTAATATAAAATTATAGATGCAATCTGATATGTCACAAATAATATTTTGTTTCATAACGATATATCTAAGAATTCTAACGGTTTACAGATCCACCTACAACAATAAGCATACAAATCTTTCGACATATCAAGATTCCCGATGATCATTTTTGACAGTTAAAAGAATTATAGTTCAATATAGCTCGACCGTGTCGATTATGGGAGGAACCTAGAATATACTCAATCAAATGGCACAACCATGCCAAGATATTTCTAGGTGAATTTACACTTATGCACGTTACGGAATTTTTCTGATGGAAAATTCTTATTTTATTTTAATTAAATTTCACTCAAATTATACATCAAACTATTGTTTTATAAATAATCCAAGGATAGCTTAATTTTGTTTTGTTTCATTGATTTCAGGCTGATTTCTACTCGATAATAAAGCTAAAAGTCTCTACTTAAAATCGTAAATCTATAAATTGAGGCACAAATGCAGGCGTACTTAAATGTACGTTGATCTTTAAGCGGTGTGTCTATTTTGATTCTTTAATGGGCGATAAATCTTAAAGTCTATATGATCATAAGGAAAACAACTGATTCTGTTATATGCATACTAGGGGAATTGTATTGTATGGTGCAAGTAGCAGTATTTTTTTTATAGATGTTTGTTCTTATAAATTACTGGAAAAAGTAACATTCAAAACAATATTGATCTGATTGATTGAAATAAACTTAAATTCAGATTGCAAGAAAATGTATACCAAATGAAGAAAGCTATAAAATTTAATTTACATCCAGATGTACATCAATGGAAAAACCCATCATACAAGGTGTCCCGTAAGTGGTGTGAAACCCGGAAGCTATGGATAGGTCATACTTATACAAACTTTAAACCGTCAAAGGGTATACCGTGGAGAGGTTACAGGGTGATCTATGAATATTATATTATATTATTATTATTATTATATATTATATCTATTATACCGGAAACCGCTAGGATCCCCCGCCCCCACCGCCCATACAATTTTTTGCTCGTCTAATTATGAGCTATCCGTTCCTTCGGGTTTCACATCACTTGCGGGACACCCTGTATATATCTTTGAGATATGTATAACGTATATATGTAATATATATTATAGTGGATATTTGAAAAGGATATTTATTCATTTATTATTTATTTATTTAAATTTATCAATACTTGAATTTTCAATTTTTAATTAGATTCCTTGCTAAAGAGACGTTGATGGAATTAACTCTTTTCATGCAATACTTGGATATTTTAACAAAAAGGTGCATTTGCTCAAGTATCAGCCTGCATCGGATACATTAAGCGCATCAATATTCAAGGAAAATAATATTTTATGTAGTGTTAAATACAGATTATGGAAATGCACACGATTTGAGTAATAAATTATGTGTGATCAAAATGCACATACTCATAAGTCATGTGCGATTTTCTTGTGGATGCCACTCACATACATGAGCTGTGTGCTTTTGTAAAGCATCGTGAGTCCTGTGCGGACATGAGTGAGTAATTCAAAATAAGCAAGCGCACAATCGCGTGCACACACGAAATTTCCCACTGCTTATTACTCATGATGTGCAAGTTTGATTTTTGAAGTGGTTTTTCGCACACATTTCTAGTACGGTTCGTCGGACAGCAAACATGATTATAACAAATTTCATAGGACTTCATACTATGAAGAACTTGTGAGTACAATACGTTGACGCGTTCTCAGGCTGTGTCCAAATATACAGTGGAAAACTACATTTTTGTATGGCAACCCTAGGAAGCAGCTGCCCGATTAGACCCATTTTCAAACTTAAATTTACTTTTTTTAAAAAACCCGTGTGCAAAATCTCAGCACTCTAAAAAATGAAAGTTTTGTCGAATTATCGTGAGGACGGACAGACGGACAGACAGACGGACGGATGGACATGCAAAAATCGAAATAAATTTTAATATTACGCGTGAGTGCCCATTTGGCTCTACCATCATTATTTCTAGGTGTTACAAACGGAATGACAAACTTAGTATACCCTGTGATTTCATCTAGGGTAGAAAAATGGGAAAACATATTTATCAAATTCTCTTATTAAACCCTTCAGCTCTGCATATATGCTCCTGAGGCATATGAAATTCTATTATATTAATATTAATTATCCACGTTTTCTACATAATGTATTTATACCATAAATGAAATTGTGCACACGAGTTGGAAATGAGCAATAAGAGATTTCGTGTGCGCTTTCTTCTTTTGAAATACTCACTCATGAGCAGTGAGAAATTTCTTGCGTGCACGCAAGTGTGCGGTTTCTTATTTTGAATTACTCACTCATGGGCGCGTCGGCAAAAAGAATGGCAACAACCAAAATCCACGAGAATAGTTCACAAGCCATGAAACAGGTAGTGAAGGAGTCCACATGAGAGTTCCAACGGAGTCCAAACATTCTAAAATATTTGCAGTGTTCTTATGTAAAACTGACAAAATTTTGATTTGAATAGCTCCTCCGCCCTAAACTACTATTCATAAAGAAAAATGGTGTTCGGATAATCTAAAGCTTGATTCTGGTCTTCCGAACCGAAATAAAATTTTTATACCTTTCCTAACAATATTATATAAAAAACTGTATCTGAACCAAATGAGTACGATTCCTCACAAAAAAACTCTCAGCTGAGTAACTTTCCAAATTCCGCTGTGCCGTCATGGTATGCCATGGGGCGTGGGCTGATGGTATCGAATGTTGCTGCCTACGGATTCGGACTCTGGCAGCACATACACACACTCAACTGAGAGTTAGTGAGCGTAAAATGGGAAGATTACTGTGCACATGTTAAGTAAATTATATAGTAAGGGTAGGGTAGCCTTTGAGATGGTAATGAGCCAAGCTTAAAGTTACTGGAGGACTATTTTCCTGTATGGATAGTAATTTAGGATCCATAGCATATTTAAAGTCAATATCTGGCACTTTCCCATAAGTATCAATATAGAACATTTCACAGAACGGACTCTCAACGCACACATATAGCTTTCTGTTTCATGGCTTGGGAAGTAACCTGGAGGGTTTTGCAAGAACTCCCGCACGCGCTCATGAGCTGTAAATTACTCGACTCTTTCCTGTGTGCTCATGATTCTCCAGTTCATTACTTTGGTTAAATAAACACCTAATGAAAATTCGGAAAACATAATGGGTAGCACAACACTAGCAGAAGTCAACTTAACAGCAAGTTAAGGACCAGGCGAGATTTCCGATTGTTTTACATTTAAAATGTACACGGCAAGAAGAGGAAGAAAGAAAAAAAAATAAATCAAACTATCTTTAAAACTTTTATGAATAAAGATACAACATGTGAGAGCGCAGATTGCATGCAACGAAACAGAATGGCAAATGACTCGTTCTCGTAAATAAATGAGAAGGGGCGGAGTTTTCAGATTTTGCTCTCATAAAATGTTCCCGCGCTTTTGTGAAAACAGGTTTTTTTGAAATATTGAGAGAGTTGGTTCCAAAGTTGTTGCTGTAATCCTATGTTGTGGTTCCAAAGTAGTTGCTGTAATCCTGTGATATTTCAACGCAAGTGCTTCTGTTTAACTTAGTTCTGCTCTGAAGAGATTAAGTGGGAGAAAATCATGTTGGATTCTCTGATATTTTCGGGATAAATGAGAATTTTATTATTATTTTTAAATATATCATAGTTGGATCCGGCTCTCCAAATCATATTTCTAAGGAACCTGGATAACCTTTGTCAACATTCAAATATCCGCATACCATTCCAGCATGCATGAAGCTTAGTGTTTAATGAATAATCAAGTACTCAGAATAGATATTGTTAGTTACGTGCAATAGAAAAGAACAAGCGACATCTGTTGGTTCTGACCGTAATCAACTTAAGTTCGGAGAATTGACGTTTCTATAACAGAATCTTCGGGAAGGCTTTGAGAAATTTGTTTAGTATAAATACACCACTTTTCAGCGCCAGGGGCGGGTCTTGTTTTAGACAGTGCTGTGAATACAAGTGATAGCGAATAAATAGCAGAAAGTGTTCTAATTGGATTTAAATTAGAGGTGTTTGTAATGGTTTATGAGTTTGTAAAAGTAAACAGTAGAGTGTAATAAAGAGAACTTATAACTTATGAAATAAGTTTTAAATAACGAACCGAAGGCCACGCTCGTAACAATAGCTGTTTTTTTTTGTTCTGTCGATTGACGGGGGCTATTTCTAGTGTTTAGTTTTAGTTTAGACAACCATAATTCTTGATGGGAGAGGAGTATGGGGCTGATTGGGCAGTTCTTGGAAAGGCCATGAAGTTTTGCATACAATGAACTCTTAGCTCCGACCTTATGCCCTGCAGTTTTAAGATACATGGTGTTTTGTGAAAAACTAGCTTTTTTCTTAATCACCCTGTAACTCCTAAACCGTAGATATGGCCCACCCCCATGCCATACAATTTTTGGTTCGTCTATGTGACTACTATCACTTCCTCCTCCTAGTGGAAAACACCCTATATAATAATTGTCCGTCAAAAAGCAATTAAGATAAAAAGGAGTCAAAACAAAAAAAAATCTAATATGGTGAAAGATATTAAATTATATCAAATTTCACGGCACCCTCATCCTTCATATACTAGTTGGTGCCAAGGTCCGCTATCGTAGCTTCATTTATGATGTAAACTGTAAACCACAGAATTATGAAGGTGAAGTAGATAAAGTCAGTTTATAATTATACTCCGTGATTGTATTATAAGTACTCACAAATTTCAGAAAGATTGGTACACTGATCGGGATTATATTATGATCAGCATGAAAAGAAAACTAATGTTCCGATTTTGTTTATTATCTACATACGTATGTATATCAATGCAAAAAAATAATGCTGCACATATCACAGCCATTGCTTTGCGGGCGAGAACTAGTATACTTCTGTGGAACAATTACAAACAATTTCATAATGATGGATAAAAATTAACTGGTGTATGTTGAAATCTGTACCAATTTATTCGAGGCCACTTGTAGAACCTTCGAGAAATACTTACCAAGGCATAAATAGACTCACCTACTAACTAATACATGAGAGGTCTAACCTAGGCCTAACATTCAAAAAAATTTGTACTGATCTTATGTAAAACTGACAAAAGGTGAATACCTCTTGCACCTTAAACTACAAAAAAATTACCTTCTGATAATCTTAAGCTTGCTATCTTGCCTTCCCAACCGTAATAAAAATTTTAAAGAATTCTTAACTAAATTATTTAAAAAATTTATCTTAACCAAATGAGTAAAATTTCCCAGACAAAAACTCCCAGCTGAGTAAAAGTTGGATATGGAAATATGGAATGATCCGATTAAATCGAATGAATCTGCCAGCAAATCTAATCCAAATTTGTTTGACTAATCTTCAAACAGACGGTCGCAAGATTAATTTTATAAGAGCTAGTCTTATTATTAACAAGTGTTTTCTCATCGCAAAAAAAAATTTTTCACCAACTATGAGACTGATTAAAAGGCTGCATCTGTTATCTATAATTCAGTATATAGCAAAAAATCTCGAAAGAGAGTCTCTAGAGACTTTTTTGTCTTCGGTCTCCAGTGGTTTTAAAACAAACAAACCTCCGGATTCGATCTGATGTCCTCGAAGTTTGTTCATTTGTCGTCTCAAGGTCTCCGGAGACTATTTGTGTGTTCTGGTCAGTTAAGTGTAGGTCTACTCGGAAAGGAAAAGGAATAAAGTTGAATGAGTTTGAAAATTATTACAAAGACATTAATGAAAAAATTAATAAATTAATATAATGGATTTAGGGCAAAAAAATTTACTTCGTCATGAGCTCTGGTTATTTTTGAAAAGAAAAATCATAAATTTGGTGTGTTTATCCCGTACAATTTGTACAGCAATGATAACTTTTTTTAAGCTTTTTCACTTTTCCCATAACATAAAAATATTAATAACTTTTGAAATAGTTCTTGCTAACACAAGTAGTCTTTTCAAATAATAACCACACACGGTACAAAATAAAATCTTTTCGAGCGTCCACAATCCGTGGGACAGGTCTAATCAGTGTGGTTATCTCTGGTTGCATACCATAGAAAACCGATGACAGAAGTCAGTCAGATGATAGTGGTCACCATATTTCACATATTACTATAGACGAGAAGTTGTCTACCTACAAATTTTATTTGGTTTATCCGAGTGCCGCCGTATGAGGACGAGGGGAATAATCACCCAATTTGAAAATTGTAATGAGAAATTATGTTACCATATAATAAATACTTGCTTTTGATAAAAATTATTTATATGGGCAATTGGGTAACCTCTATCATCGAACTTCTGTGGTAGGCGTTCAGAGATAACCACACTGATGAAACCTCTTTGATCGCTGGGTCGAAAAGATTAATAATAATCTCCAACTATAGGAAAGTCTAATATGCTTATTTCAATATTTATGATTTTAATGTTTTAGTGTGACAAACGGATTGAACACATGGCAGGGGCGGATCCAGGATTCTTGTGAGGGAGGTCGCAAATTTGGTTTAAAAACTGTATAAGCTGGAAACAGATCAAAGTTCGAAGACACTCGTCACCACTCGCAAATGTCAAATACATAAAATTTATCATTAAGATTCGTGCCGATCAGATAAGTGACTGGCTACCACTCGGAACGAAGAAAGTTGCTCAACGTTCAACTTTTGCCACTCGCGAAAGTCAAACGAGTTAAATTATTTATTTTGTTTTGGTTTGTAAATAATGGAAGTGTAAAACTTCCAAATCACCCATTGTAGTTAGTATAAATATGGAAACAGATTTTGTTCAAATTGACGAATTAATCATAAATTGTAACTTTGCAAAATACTGGAATTAAAGGGATACGTACTTTACCTTTACTAAAGTCAAGAAAGTTTGATTTTTTTTTTATATATTATTAAGGTAAGTTAAGGGGATACCTTATGATGCAAAGCACAGCATGGCAGGAAGGTGATGGGGAAACTAATTAGGGAACGTGAGGAGAGCGCTAGAGGTGCTGAATGTCACCCTTGCACTTTTGCAGTTTACATGTTGGAGTACAGACAGAAAATGGTAGACTGTTCCACATACACACAGTTAGGGATAAAAACCATCACGAAATTTTACTGCATGGCCGAAAGTAATTTGATGGGCGGTTTGCTGCGCGAGTTTTGCGTGCAGGAATTATTCTGCAAGGGATCAGACGAGATATTTCACTAGAACATTGACATCGTATTTAGCGATAAGGTAGTAAAGGGCATACATCATTGCGGCGTTGTTCGAGTTGAGTCAATATTACAAGTTATTGCCATATCGCAAGTGAGCTTGAAGGCTATGAAAGTAAGACTGTGCGACCAGCCTCGGGCCCAGATATGAAAGTTGTATTATATTCTACATCTGGTATAGGATTTGTAGAGGAGCTCTAGATTCGATGGGTTGAAATATTTCTACACCTTTTCAGAAATCCTAGACATTTAGCTGCTTCTTTGGAAAAACAAAAGATGTGATCTGACCAGCTTAGCTTACAGGAAATATTAAAGCCAAGAATGTAAAAAGACGGTGTTTCGCAAATCAGTGCTCCATCAAAAGAAATGGGATTGAAAAGCTATGATTTTACTTCAGAGAGATGAGACAGCTTTGGCACTTAGATGCCTTGAATTCGGCGCAAACCGCTTTACTCCAAGCGAGAACATGATCAAGGTCGTTATTCATTGATTTAATAACGCAATCTCGTTTGGCAGATGTGACATTCCCTCTGCAGTCCATAAGAGTATCAAGGGTACTATCAACGGCAAAATTTGATATTATCAACGACCTTGATAATCAATGATCTAATCATGCCGTCTCGTTTAACAGATATGGCATTCTCTCTGCAGTCCCCAAGAATGTCAAAAGAGTAAGCGAAATCAAGGCTACTGTCATAGGCAAAACTATGGATTGGTTTAAAAGTACGGGAAAGTAGATCATGAATGAAAATTGAGAAAAAAAATAACAGAGCCCTGGAACGTCTCGGCATTTATAGGGTGAGGTTCTGGTGAAAGCCCATCTAGTACAACCGGTATTATGCGATCAGGTAAAACACTTTCAATCTATAATATAAGATGAGAGGAGAAACCAAGTGCCTTAAGTTTAACTAAAATGGCTGGATGCCAGACTCTATCAAAGACCATTTAAATATGTAGAGCAACGATTAAAAGTTCGGAAGTCATAATGCCGACCATTGATGAGTTGCTTGGTTTCTAGATACTTCATTAATTTGGAGTTACTGATAGATTAAAAAAACTTTGAATGAATCGAAGGGATTGCATTTGGTCGATAATTTGAGGCGTCGCTACCCTCACCTTTCTTGGGAATAGGCTATTTTCCAACCATTTCGAAATTTTCCTGTCGAATACGACAAGTAAAATAGTTTGTGCAAAAGTTTAGCCAAAGATGAGGCACAGCTTTTAATTAACAGGGGTGAGAAGCCATCACGACCCCGGCTTTAGAGACGTTGATCCCCTTAAGGACCTTGAACACATCCCTCTTACGGATGTGTATTGACTGTTTTATAGAGAATTTGAAGCGAATCTACCAGTGAAGATACTAGCTTGATCAGGGAAGTCAAAACCACTTCACCGATATTAAGTAGTGAAGGTATAGAGGATTTGCCGAAGTTGTTCTTGATAGTCTTGACCGCGGATCAAAAGCCCTTGCTATCTTTGCGAACCAACATTCTGATCAAAAGGAAATTTTTATCTCCGGATAATGGACTTCGAGGTGTACTGTGTAGTCTTGTCGACTTGTTTCAATTCTAGACATGAATGCAATTGAAACGCGCGAAAAGCAGACTCTTTCGCTTACATAACTTTTTTACTGTTGTTGAGATCTGCTGTAAGAATACGGAATGTATTCACACTTGACAAGACTTCTCTAAGGTTCCGATTTATAATTTCCTAACCAGAATTTTTTTTTTGTTTAAAGTTTTAGCTAAATATTCTACTATTTCACTTTACGAAATAAGAAAACTGTTTTTCCAAAATAAATTTGCTTTAAATGTAATAACTCACTACATCAATATAAAATGATTTGTTTGCCGTTGTGTTTTCAATTAAAACAAATCCCCCATCGCTTTTACCCGAATAATTTCTGCTTCAAATTGAACGTTTCCAGAAATTTTAATGTCTTTTGCAAAAAGTGCAGTAGAAGAATTCAGAAGATCGGCTGCAATTTTTTTGTGGTCTTCAGGGAGGGCCCCCCCCCCCCGTCTAGCTGAATCCGCCACTGACACATGGCTGACTTCCAGTTAACCGATTTTTAATAGAGATTTTGTTAGATAAAAACATTAAAGCAATTGTCGAAATATACTTATTTGGCTGACACATAAAGCGTATTACAACTACTGTAATTTTTACTTACTTTCTTTGGATTGGGGTGTGAATACAAGTAATAAATGGTGACTTACCTGAAATAAGAAAAAATAGGTTATTGTAATGTAATTTTTATTTATTATATAAGTATGTAATTGAAATGGGCAAATGGGCACACCAGCTCTGAATAAGTCATACCTCATTACGGCAACCTAGCTCGTTTCATGCCAAAGCCCTTGAATCAATGGGTTCTTAATCAGCTCTGAATCACACAAAGGAATCAAATATTCAGAGTCCTTTATATAGTTAGACGTGATAGAAGAAGTCGAAAGAAGCAAAAACTTCTCCACCGTTTGTGATATATTTGACAGGGATCGTAACGGTTATAAGATTCATCGTAAACTTATTGTTCAATGAGTTTATATATGAATTTTACTTTAAAGGGTCCAACGAAACGGTTAAACTTTACTTACTCCTTGCGAAATGCTTATGAAAGATTTTTATTTTTTTAAGTCATCAATAATCGTTATGAGATGATTAATATTTTTTTCATCAGGAATAAAAGTCATTTTCTGATTTCTATTTTTCTTCATCGCAAATAAAAGCCACATCGTGATTTTTGTTTTACTTAATCATGAAGTGAGTTTTATTTTTCAGGTCGACAAATAAAAATCACCAAGTGATTTTCTTCTTTTTCAGTTGATATATTATACTTATTTTTGAATGATAAAGGTATCAGTCAATACAAAATAAAAGTACACTGTAAGAATAACTACAAAAAGTAGGCACGGCTGTTCAGATGTTAAGCTTTTCGGTACTTATCCTTAGACCTCACATTGCGTCTGAACATCTGTACACTATAGCACCTATTATTTTATCATAGCGCCGTATATAATTCATAGGTAGAATAATTAAAATTACTTAGTGATTTTTATTAGTCGAGCAGAAAAATAAAAATCACTTAATGAGTATTATTCGTGAACAAGAATAATGGAAATCACGATGCGATTTTTATATGTGATCAGGAAAAATAAAAATCAGGAAATAATCATCTCATAACGATTATTGATGAGTTAAAAAAATTAAAATCTTTCATAAGCATTTCGCAAGGACTGAAACACTATGTAAGTAAAGTTTAATCGTTTTCTTGGGACTTTTATATTAAAAATTAAATATAATTGGTTTACTATGATTTTTATATTATTGATCAAAAGTTTTGTAGTTTCATGAGCAATAAGCAGAGCCACTCAATTGCTGCAAGTAGGTGTAGCAAAGATTTTAATCCGATAACTACTTCTGTGTGATTTTTTCTATGAGAATTTATATAATAATCGTTATTTACGAATCCTGATATTTGAAGTTAAAAATATTTTTGGAAAGGTACTTGGAGTTGTCTAGGTGATGGATATTGTGAAAGAGTACTTACAAAGGATACCTTTTAATTATTTCTTATTAATATAAGACAGAAGAATATGTAATTTAAAAGGACAAAAATAAACTCCGTATTATTTTTCTTTATCTTTGGAAATACTTTGCGTAATTTAATTACCCTGACTTTTGAATGTTATTGTCTTGTGAACACTTTATTAGTCATTCTAATAATTTAACTAATTTCAATCTAAAATTAAAGAAAATCAAACATTTTGTTTTAATGTTTGATTTAAAAGTTTTTCCTGTGAGGATACGCTAATGAAATAATCAGAATTGGTCTATGCTGATAGTAATGTTCACTATGACTATTCACATACTGTTATCCATCTAATTATTCGAAAAACAATAACTCGGAGACATTATGTTGAAACATATTCACTAATGGCAACTTCTATTTGCTACAAAAAATTTAGGAAGCCATTTATCACATTACGAAAACTCTTGAAAGTTTCTCCGAAATCAATTGATAAATATTTAAGAATTGCTTAGATGACAATTGACAACCATAGTGGTTTAATCACTCTTCTTATGTCAGATAATTACTTATCTGAGGAATTGTACTCAAATCACCTTCAGTTATATAATCCGCGTTCACGAATATTAAAAAAATTCCAATGAAGTTCTCTCGAAACAAAAATAAAGAGAAACATTCAAGAAATATAGTTGCATCACGGTTAGCTTATTTTCGGTATACCTTTATAGATCTGACCATAGATTATTGTACAAAATTGGTGCATCTATTTACAGATCTTGCTTTCCTACAGAAGTCTCTGTGGTTTCTATAGTAGCTGTTTTTCGGATTTTTTTCATTGAATTAAAAAAGATATTTTCAAGAGCAGGAAAAACACTCTCATTATGTGAGTAAAATAAGATTAGAAGCACACACATGCCAGTTCATATTTACATTAATGGAATAATTGTTTCTATTGATGATGATGGCATTGGAATTCTGAATGTCCAAATATTCGATAAAATGAGTTATATACCCATTTAGAAGATTAAGGAACGTTCAGAGTTTATAAAACTAATTGAAAAACACGATTACTGGACCTGCTGAATTTTTTGGTTTCAGTCATTCTGTGAAATCTTTCCATTTAATTTTGATAATGAGTATAATTATATCTTATATATAATTATTTGTTATTCCATGTTTAATATACACGGAAAAATAGATATTATTAATTAGCACGAATATAGGTTTTTATATGTAATATGCATATAAGGATTCGTTGTCTTCGCTCTTAATATCACACAAAATTTTTTAAATTTTTTTATCTGAAAAGGATAAAATGACAATAACTGATCGGTGTAATTAAACAAGAAAGCATTCCTACTCTTAAATAGCCCATAGAAGATATAAGACTAGAGAAAAATGATCATCTGAATGCTCGTTGGCTTGGTCAAATACATATTTATAATTAAATCGTATATTAGAGTAAATCTTTCTGCATGTATATATACTTAACAAATGCTATTTACCATTTTACAAACCTGGCAAACACTGTCCACATTAATGAATACCTATGCTGAATCAAATTGATTGAGTTTCATGTGGGCATTTGGTCAAACACATTACACGTGATTGAAAGTAAAAGAAATTTTAGAGACTTGGCAACTTACGTTTCATAGAGTAAAAGTAAATTCATTTAATATAAAAATTCGCTGATGCGTTTCATTCGATTACAACATTATCAAACGACTACTAATTACTAATTATAGTTGTGCTGACTAGATTTTTAACTATAACCTTAGAGTAATTAGCAAATAAATTTGAGTGGTCTTCGATTGTAATCAGCGCCAGAAAAATGAGAGCATATTATTTTTGCTTGTTTTTTTTACAAATGTGGCAACAATGTTGAGTAAACTTCCGATTATAGTTTGTACCTAGTATTCACAATAAATATTTTTGTTATATAATAATTATATATAATAATAAATTATTTTGTTAATTGACTGTCCAAAATTCATATTAGAGATGTACTTAGATAAAAAGATATTATGATAATGGTCTACGTACATATGCCGATGGAAATTTTCTTAACACGAGCACTGAAGTGGTAAGGCGATTTTCAATTCAATATAAGTCAAAATTTGATTAAGTTGTATCCGCTCTCCCACTGGACTTCTTAAGAAATCAAACACCAGAAAATCAATAGGATGCCTTAAAAACCGCGGTAATTGACCACCTATCTATCCATTTGCAAAAAGATAAAATTCAAAAAAAGTTATTCCAAATGGGCGACAAAAATGTACAGAGTTTTATAGGTCTCTAGTATTTTCTTCCATTTAAGCTTAAACAAGCGATTGTTGCTACGAAGATGTAAACAAAAAAATACCGCCTATTGGCTACATAGAAATGAAAGGGTTCAGAATTAGTCTGGGAAGCTGCTTGTCAACGGACCCGATTGACGGATTTCTAAAAAAAAAAAATTTGAGTCATAAAGTATCCATTTATGAATACAAATACTTCACAAGCTCTACACTATACTAAAGGAAGCTGGCAGATTTTTTTTTATATCGACTGCAAATTAAAGTTTCGAAAACACATACAGGATAAAGTTTAAAATGTAAATTTGGGATTATGTCACGATAATTCTCCATTGAAGCCTCTTGATATATGCGGGAATTATTCTATTCTATTCATTATCGAAAATAATTTTCGTCCTAATCATCATACAATCAGTCTATGCAAAACATTAACGGTTAATAGGCATCTATAACAAACTATCAATAAAAGCGACTTCTACATACGTCAACGTTCTTACATCTTTGCAACACTAAATCGGTAACTTAGAACAGTTATGTTACGTTAGGATATGTAAGAAGGGTGCCGCAAGATGATTAGCCTGCATCACTTAGACCTCTAGTGGCTGCATTGTGCCCTTAGGCTCCATGGGATAACCTTTTCAAGCCGTCCCGGATCCATCCTAATTCCCTTAGGGAACTCAGGATATCTCCAAGACTATTTACCTGAATCCATCCTGCTTCTCTCAGAAAACTCAGGATATATCTAAGTTCTTTGTCTTGCAGCGCCCCCAAAACTTGAAAAGAAGTAGCTACCCAACAGCCACTTCTTTTGTGCATCAGAGTAGGGCATTCGCAGAGCACGTATTGGACGGATTCGATTTCCTCGGAGTCCTTACAGCTCCTGCAGAAATCGCCCGCCGCTATACCCTATGGCGCCCAGTGACCCGTAATGACCCCTACTAGATTCCTGGTATTTGTTCTGCTGCCATTAAGTAGCTCCCTATTCCTTTTCCTGTCATATGAAGGCCGCAATTGCCTCGCAATACGGCAGGTATTCTGCTGGTCCACCGGAGGCTTCCCTTTTGATAGGCACCCTTGGGATCCTCACATAAGCTGCCGCTGCGGATACATCCAAATCAATTCAGAGCCCTTTTTGGCCAACTCATCAGCCATCCCGTTGCCTGAGATATCCTTATGGCCAGGTACCCAGGCCAATACTCCACGGCTAGTCTTACATAACTGCGCCAATTTGATTTTACCAGCACAGCATCCAGCGCCTTGATGGCCGCCTGGCTAACAGTATATATGCATATATGCCGTGAGGGCTCTCTGCACTTGGATACCAATGTTGCCGCCTGATAAATTGCCGCGAGTTCTACCTGAAAAACACTGCATTTGTCAGGCAGTCTATAAAACTCGTGCCACTGTAGATCTATGCAGTACACTCCCGCCCCTATGCCCGCACTTGTCTTGGAGCCATCCGTAAAAATAGAAAGATCGGATGCTACGACCATCTCTTTCCCACCCCATTCACTCCTAGTGGTCATCATTGCATTGACACCCCCACCAAAAGTCGAGATTGGTACTTGGGAATCTGTTCCTTCCCTGCAATCACTACAGTCTGGAAAAAACAGTTAATAGTTAACTAAATGCCCCAATTATAACTTACACAAAAGCAGCGAGTTGAACCTTGCATGGGCAATTTCAAAAAATAATTAAACACTTAAAAATAGATTTTCAAGTCGAAAACTTTCTGAGGAACATATAAACAGGAAAAAAATGCGAAGACTCTAAAATAAAATAAGACCACAGCCAAACAAAGGTGCAGCAATGCACCACACAATCAAAAAGGGGGAAGCCTGCTTCTAACCTCGGAACAAAAACAGATTCACAGATGGAGGGAATATTTCAGAGAAAGCAGCTATAGCAAAGAAATACAAGAAGAATAAGATCAATTATAACAAGAAGTCGCAAAAACCGAGTCAAGCAGAATCTTCTATCTAGGAGACAAATAATTGAAGCCATCACCAAGCTTAAGAATAATAAAGCTAAAGTTGTTGACGTAATTACCACAGAACTACTCGAAACAAGTACGAGCACCAAAGTAGAAGTCCTGCCGCGTATACTGAACAGATATGGACAAACGAAAGGATAGCATATTCCTGGAGGAAAGGAAAGGAGTCATCATAATACGGAAAAGAAAATACATGGGAATAAGCATGAAAGATGCCAACCAAATAATCATCATCAACACTGTAATTAGGAAGCACTGGAATTCAACTACCTCGGTCGTATTTTAATACAAGTGCAGGAGCGAATGAAAACGTAATTCAAAAGTTGAGAAACTCATAAATGGTTTTCGGAAGACTCTGGGCTTTTTTTCGTAGAAATTTACTGGAAATTTGCTCCTTAGAAGTTTTATACATTATGGGAGACTGACAACGCAACATCAGAAGAAATGAGTGCTGATTGGTAACTGGAGGGCGACAAAGCACAAATGAAAGTATTGTATCTGTAAATAACTCCAATCGGCCACCAAAGTGAATAAAAATTCCATCGAAACATTTTCTGTAAATTTCTAAAAAAAAAAAAAAACATTTCTTATTGCTCATTTACACGTCTACGCTCATAAAAATTTTTGGCGGCATCCAAAATTGCGTATAAATAAACAAAAATTCCTATAAATTGCTATAAAACAAGTAAAAAGCTGGAACTGGTCTAAGACCAATTCTTATGATAGATGAATGTCGTTTGTAATTTCGTATGGTCACCCATTTGCACAAGTTTGAATTTTGAAGTAGTTTTTGAATATATGTATCTCTAGAACAGTTCGCCGGACAGCAAAAGTTATTATAACCAATTTTATAGAATTTCATATTCTGAAGAGCTTTTCCATGTATTAAAACCGTATAGGTCTGTTCACAGGATACGCAAAAATCCTAAATTTTTATATAGCAACACCAAGAAGGGGTTGCCCGATTTAGTCCATTTTGTAAATTATATTTAGTATTTGTATGAAAGCACTATGTACAAAATTTCAACGCTCTATGTCGACGGCCTCTCAGGTAGTGTCCAAATATGTAGTGAATTTTTGTATGGCAACCCTACGAAGGAGTTACCCGATTTGTCCCATTTTCGAACTTAATTTTACTTTTTCTTAAAAGCCCATGTGCAAAATTTCAGCTCTCTAAGTACATGCGTTCTCGAGTTATCGTGAGGACGGACAGACGGACGGACAGACGGAAAAGCAAAAATCTAAATAAATTTTAATTTTATGCATGGTGTCCAAACCATTTTGCTCTACCATAACTATTTCTAGGTGTTACAAACGGAATGACAAACTTAGTATAGTATAGCCTTTAGATTTCATCTAGGGTAGGTATAACAAGTTTAGTCTTCCCTATATCAGGTCGAGGCATCGTTGATTTTATATTGGAGCGAGGCATTGCATTGCTCTGGTAAAAGCTTCGGTGTGTGCCTGAACATTAGGAACATTTTCAATTAATAGCATTTTTTAGCTACAATTTTCCTCGCAGATAACTAACTTGGTTACCATAAATGTTGATAAGGTTTTAATTTTTCTGATATGCATTCTTCATCTATATGTACTTATTTGTGATATGATACATATCAGTATTTAAGAGACTCGCAATCACTCGTCAGGCATTACCTGGTATGGAATGATCAGAGAAATAGAAATGTAGAAACACCAAGAAGTACCGTGAATAATGAAATAAATAAAAGTGGAAAAACCTGAGTAGTATTCAAAACGAAGGGACAAAACAGACTTAGGTGAAGAAGCTATTTGAAATTGTTATGATCCCAAGGAGAAATAAACGACATTTTCTTCAAACTTGTGTATCTTAATAAAACTGCACCGAGAAAGTATGGATTTTCCAACTCCGCACGAAATTAAATACGTCTGAATATTTTCTCTTAAATCTGCTAAGAGATCAAATTAACATGTAGCCTCCTTATGCAAGCACGCTAGTTAAAAAACCTTTAAACATTGACAACTTCAACATTTCTCAAGTACGAAAGGTCTAATTACGGGCCGTATAAGTGTAGGCTGGAACTGCCTTGGGATTGAGTTCAGTAATTACATTCTCAAGTTATTGACAGTCCTTTCGAAAAAGTAAAAAAGCATGTTTCAGCCTACACGTTAGCTTTATACATATGTAGTGAAGATGTACGAAGATGAATGCAGTTTAGTTTAAATTACTTTAATGTGCAGTATAAAGTTAGCCGAGAAGATTTTTTTTTCTTTTCTGAATGTAAAATACACTATATATCTATATATGTATGTATATATAGACACTTTTCTTAATTTTGCTATTTTTAAATAGAGAGATTATTCGTCGATTTTTTATGGTAATAGTAAATGACTTTAAATGTTACTAGTTCTTTGAATGAAATAGCAACGTTACTGGTAACAGGCATTCATTGGTATGTAATCTCCGCGGGAAATACCAATACTGAAATTTCAACGTTGATTTTCCTGAAACTCAATTAAAAAATTGTTCTGTCCATATATGAAGCCCATATGCAGTAAGTTACAGTGACTTGCAATTGCAATATTGTAGAGCTTGCCAACTATGATAAGTAAAATAAGTACGTACCTATTATATATATGCATCACAATAAAGTGTATATTGGGATCGGTATGGATGGTGGCGGATGGCTAGCATTTTCCGTTCTCATTGATAACTAATTTTAAGGCTACTTTAACATTATGTCTAAGATCTGTAGATGGTTGTAGTGACGGTTATATTTATATGCAAACAAATGACTTTGTCCCACTTTTGCATGAATGCAACTGATCAGGTGATTTTATAAAAGTCACAGATTCGCACTAAATTACGCATGCTCCCAAATATGGTTATCGTGAGTACTAATGAAGTTCTCATGAAAAAGTGTTATAAGTCGACAAGGCCAGACTTATCATTGAACAATTGACAGTTAAGCTTTTGGATAAATAAACAGGAGAGTAAGTGTTTGGTGAGCTAGGTCTTGAAGGAATTGTTAGCTCAGGCCCACCAATGAATTGGAAGCTGCTAGGCGTTGAACGACTACAGCTGATATCTGCTATATTAATGTGCAGTAAGCCCTTCGGCCCCAATGAACTATAGACGCATTGAGGTAATTAGGCGTGAGGATGTAGGATGATATCATAAACTGTATACCTGAGGCTTGAGACTTCAGCATACTCTAATTCTCTTGTCGTATAAGACTCCGGAGGGATGAGGCGTTGATTATAACCGATAATGGTCCACCGGGATGCGGACTGTCGTGTCGGTAGGGCACGCAACTACGCCTGAAAACTGAACTACAAATCGACAGAATGTAGATGATGTGCTCTAATACACAGTTGGTTTCTGTGTGAGCTCAGCAGTGACTCCAGCCTGTCGTTTTCACTTCTCCCTCTTCATCTAGTGTGTTCTAGGACGCTAGTGTACTTGTAACACCTGAAAATAATGACAAAGGCCAGCTGACCCTATGTTGAACTGATCAAGATGGATTGACTACATATGACTACTCGTTAACGTTAATTGTCCAGCGCTACGAGCTTTCGTAATCAGCCCCATATAGGGTGTAACGTTCAGAAGTTACAGCTTGATCTATAAAAACATACATAAATATCTTAAAGTCCCGTTATCTCGGAAACCATTTGGATTCCACCCCTCCCTTCACCCATACAATTATTTGCTCGTCGAAGCATGAGCTACCCGTAGCCTTCGAATACGATACCACTTACGGAACACCCTGTATAAAAACAAACACTGAAAATCAGATAAATGTCATTAAATTGAAGCCTACAGCTTAACAAAATGATTATGTCTAAAAACTTTGAACTGCTAAGAAATTCTTCAATATGCAGCATTTTATACAGATTAATAGGGACAGCAGTTGTTTGGTAAGATACAGTAAAAATGATTCAAAATTTGACAATTTGCTCTGGGTATTGTGTAAGCTGCAATATAATGATTTACAAAATAATTTCTCACGACCATCAAAAAATTCAACAACTACTGCGAAATGGTAGAAATTATTTTAAATTCTATGAAGGCTGACAGAAGTAGTGATTATGAATTACTGTTATTAACTGTTAGACAAATATCACCTTACTTTTTTTTATATGAACCATACTAATTATATTCACGGGGTGAAAATTAATTTACTAGACATGTTACAATTATCTACCGAAGTTATAAATGATCTGAAGAGAGGAATGTTGTCCGTAAGATGAAATAATGATACATTCAATGCGGTGAGCCCCGACTTAGCACTAGACCAGTCTCAGAACTGATCTTCAGCAGTTACTGGAAGCTTTATTGGTATAACCAAAAATGAAGACGCGGTGCAGAGATGGATGCTTCTCTATGCCTTTAAAAACAGCATTCACGAAAGTCTTTTTGTTCATATCTGGACTAACAATCGGACCCACAAGTGACATCAATCACCATAATGAATGGACGAAATCTAGGATCAATAAAGACATACTGAATATTCAAAGCTTCAATGTGTCCATGTTATAATCCTTAGATCTGATACAGATATTTTCATCCTGGGCACTTATTGCTGGACTAAACTAGCACGTGTTGGTTGCTTGGTATATTATTCCACGGTTCTTATAAAAAAAAATCAACTGCAGATGAACTTAGATATAAATTGTTTTCACAAAAACTAGGCTTTGGTTTAAATTTAATGACAGTCATATGAACATCTGATGTTTTGCATTTAAATTTGTTAAGAGCCACGGTGCAAACAAATCTATGGATAAATGCCTATCATACTCATCTTGAGACTATTGATTACTATTTATTTGGCTATGAAAAGAGAACTGGTAGCCTATATCTACAAAAAATGACCAAGCGACCTTTGCCACATTCTTTGATTCAGCCCTGTAAATGTGCAGCGAATTGTCGAACCAGTAGCTAGAGCTTTTGCCGCCTGATGTGGTCCCGACTTTGCCGCCCTTTCTAACTTAAACCAAATCAAGAGTGGTTATTAACAATTATTGAACATAATTAAATAAATGAATAAAATCATTTTTATATTATTAATTTTACTATATTGGTAACAGAGTTTTCCAAATATTAAAAGTTCAAGAGGCCTTCCTCGTTTTCCAACCTTTTGCTTGCTCTTGTACATTAGGTAGAGACATAAAATTCTGGATCCTTTTCCTTTCAATATCAAATTTTTTGCTCGTTAATGTCAACACAGTTATTTACTTGACATTCAAAATTTTCATTTAAAAGATTACATGGTATTAGGAATGAATACTTCGCTTCAATTATATGTAGTTGCTCAAACCCTACTTTTAGTTCCAGGATAACTCTATCCAATTACAAAAACATTTCTCTTTGTATTTCTTCTTCTAAAGATAGTCCTTCGTCTCGCAAAATTCACCACTCATAATTTTTTTCCTTCTAAATTCAGTTTTCAATCACATTGATAGATATTTAATCCCTTTGTTTGCAGGTATTGTTGGGCGTCATTAATTTCCAAAAGGACGGATTCCAATAAATGGAGGTAGCACAGAAAAGAAAAATATTGCATAAAGTTGAGATATATTCCAGAGTCTGATCTCATTTTAATATTTTCTTCCTCAGATGTCAATTTTTCCAAAGCACTTATTAAATATTTTTTTACGACATTCCCGCATCTCCTCTTGTGTTCCAACGAGTTCCTACACTGCGCTTAACACCAGTGACAGAAACTGTCAAATTTTCAAAAAAAAAAAAAACTATCAATTTTGCAAAAAAAATCATCAAATTTTGCAAAATTTGATGATTTTTTCTTTTGCAAATAAGTACTTTCTGTAAATTCCTAAGACGAAATGAGAGTTTATTGCTCGTGTCGCATTGTTAATATTTCGTTGATGAGTCATGTGCGTAAATCGATGCAGGTCAAAACCGCAGGTGTTTAGTTCAAGTTGGCTTGAGTACGAGTTAAAATTAAAGAGTGCGTGTGATAAAAAAGAAATTTTCTTTAGTAATGGGAATATTCGGTTACTGGTTCGTGTGCAGTGCTCTTACGGTATGTTTGTTTTTTTTTTCTTGCAATAAAGTACTACATTAAATACCTATTCTATTAGAAAATAAATTTCTTGCATTATCTCCTTAATTTTTTTTGCAAATTATCTTCAGATCATGTGGTGAAATATACGTTTAATTGTTTGAAAGATATTTTTTTTCCAAATTTCCAAATATTTTTGTGGAATTGCAATAACCGATTAAAAATCCTTTTCTATCCAAATTTCTTTCCTTCCTGGTGTGGCTCTACTATGAACCTTGAATCGAATAAAGTCGAAACGACTTCAAATAGGTGGATTACATACATAAAAAAAAATATTTTATTAGATTTATTTAAACATGAAATTATACGCGTTTCGATTTTACCCGATTCAAGTTACAAGCCCCTAAAGTTTTCGTCGATGATTATTCATTCAAGTTTTCATCGAAGATTACTTATCGACGCTTTCATCGACATCGGCATTACACCCTCTCTAGGACAACGTGTGTAAAATTCGGTTCCGAAATGCGTCGATCATGCATGCCAAAGGTACAATCCGGCTTCAATGCGGTGTTGCATCCACTTCCCGCTAAGATAGGTATAACATATACATATATGAGAAACAAAGAGGGGGGAGGGGGTAAATCCAACTATAAATAAATGCATTTATATCATGTATAGAAAGTCTCCAAATTCTAAGAAATTGTATCGTTATAGACATAATTTTTTTTAAAAGTAGTCTAGTGTTAAGGAAATTTATTCTTACTTCCTAACTTGTTGTTAAGTTAACTTTACTTCAACCACCATGAGATAACAATTGCGTTCCTCTTCCGTATTGGCGATGCCCATGACCAATGGGCGCTTTGCTTACAATAACAACAATGGCGGTAAAAAAAAGAAGTATTAACAGCTGATGTTTGTTTACATACGTTATTAAGCCTAAAAATCTCAACGTGCGTCGATAAGGATTTACGGGGCCAGCACGCATTTTTGTTAAATTAAATACTTAAATTTTAATAAATGATTCTGTGGATTATAACATTGTTACGTTATTAATTTTTATATTTAAATAATTTCGACAGAAATACAGGGTGTTTCCCACTAGGAGGTCAGTAGAGCGGCAGGTGATAGTACTGTGTAATAGGTCATATTAAAGAGGAGAGTCTGCAGCTTACAGTATTTATAAAAAAAGTTATGCTAACGACCTTTTTGCAAAAATAATAGAGGTTAAATTAAAAAAAAAGGTAAGAAAATGCGAAATTTTTAGTTTAGACAACCATAATTCATGATTGGAGAGGGGTGTGGAGGTGGTTGAGCAGTCGTTGGAAAGGCCATGAATGAACTCTTAAGTGTGACCGTACACCCTGCAGTTTATAAGATACAGGGTGTTTTGTTAAAAACTGGCTTTTTTTCTTAATCACCCTGTAACTCCTAAACGGTTGATATGCTCCCCCCCCCCCCCCAGCCAGACAATTTTTGGTTCGTCTAAGTGAGTACTATCACCTCCCGCTCTACTGACCTCCTAGTGATAAGCACCCTGTATAAAAAATGCTACCCCAAAATATGTGCCTCCCGGGTCGGAAGGCCCCCACCGCATCACTATACTGTGTAGTACGAAGGATTGTAATTGCAAAAAATCTAAATTAACTTGTATTTCGTTGTACAAGTGTATAAATAATGATTGTAGAAATATTAATCATTGATTATTTGTATTTCTTTCATGTATACGAATATTTTTATATTTGCATTTTTTTTCATTAAATAATTTTTTTATCAACAATTTATAATTTCGTTATTAATTATTGCTGTTTTAATTGAACCTGACATCTAATTATTACCTTTAATTAATAAGAAAAAAAAAACAATTGTCACTAAAATAATCATTAAAATAACTCCATGGCCTGTGCTCAATCGGTTTACTGGCGATGTAAGTGGAGGGGTTGTAAAAAAATTCGACAAACAGGGTTTCTGGCAACATTCAAAATATTAATCTATATACGCTTTTCTGAACTTGTATCAATTGGCAGAATGCGATCCCCACATTTTGCAAACTCAAGTCCTTCCTGATTCTACTCTAATAATTTTTTTATGATGCCGGCCAGTCAAATCAAGGAGCCGAAACATAGAATGGAAAGTGTCACGATCCATTGTCAAATAAGCAAACGTTTATTGGATAATACCGCTTAGAGTCGTGAAAATCATTTCCCCTTCGAGTCGATGAACGTCACAAAATTACAGAATAAAAGAATATAATCGAATTTTTCTTAATGAATTTTCGAATAAAAAATTACATTATTTGTAGAGTTATCTCATAATACTTGCACTTTTTAACCCATTTCACACTTTCGAGTGACGTAATATGACATGTAAACAATAAGAGATATCATAAGAATGCCAAACAAATCACATCAGTTAAGCAGCCCACGGGTCCATTCTAATATGTCCAGACAAGATGTGTGGCGATCTTATTTTATCATCACGACAGGAACTTTGAACTCGATCGATTGTTGCTGCACACCCAGAAACATAAAAACTTGTCATGTGTGATCTGTGAATCTTTCACTCGAAATCTTGGGTACTTTATCATCTTGTCTGCCGTCTTCGATCTGCGTGGCGTGGCGTATAATGTTCCTACCAGCACCTTTGAGGGCAATTGATATTGTGATCCCATTACAGTGCCCTCACTTGATATGTAAATCTTGGCGACTTTATAGTCTTCTTAACCGCTGCGGCGACGATGGCGGGCGGCATCATATTCTGTTATGGAAATGATCCATTTGGAAACGTGATCATTCTGCTCTCTGACAGGGAACATGGTCGGCGTTCACTTTCAAGAAGAAATGACGAAGTTTTCTTTAGAAAGTTATTCCGAAACTAAAACTATATATGTGGGCGTTGACTAGCATGAAGTATATTCTTCTAATCTTCGATTCACATCACTGACCTGTAAATCGATTTTCCATAAAATCTTTGAAATCAATAATTCCGAGCAGATGATAACAGAGAATGGTCGGTCATGTGAGCGCTAATTCTACCAGACCAGTTGAACCACAAACATACCTAGTTAAGTTAATATAAATTTATATGAATGTATATGTATGTATGCAGTTTTCATACAAAAAGAATATGCGACTAGTTAATGACGTAACGAATTACTCAAATGCAAAAGTATTCTAAAATCGCTTTTGTTGTCAACTTTTTCTGCATTTCATTGTTTTTTTTTTCGAATTAATGTTTTATAATTACATTTTATTGTCTTATTGGGATATGCCTGCTGCAGTATACTTCATACAGTCGTTGTATTACTTTTCCAGCAGCCGCTATTGGGCTGTAGCCAAACGAAACCTGTTTGGCGGCACACAGTGCTCACAGATTTTTTCCTTATTATTTTTATATTAATAATTATTGAACTTCGATGTTTCCCATTCAGTTAATGATATAACTACGCATATGTATAACAGTAGTAAATGTAGTATAATATATAACCTATGGCTAGAACAAGATATTACTTGTGCGTTCGTTCTTGGTTTTTACATAGGTATTTGGGCATGACTGCAAAACTACTACGCTTCAAGAATTTAATCCAAACTACAACTTGCTTTCGTGAATGTTGTCAATTTTGTGAATCGTGATGTTTCAATACTTACTCTTACTGAATTCTTTTGGTCTGCCGGCGGATTGTGTTGTGCAGAGCATGTTGTGTTCATATATTACTACCACAAGTTGACCTTTAGAAATTGAAACCTGTAAGTAGTTTTAATTGAATTCTAATGAGATAACTAAGTTCTTTAGATTTCTCCGAATAGGTTTTAACAACCTTCATTGAAACAGCTAGCAAGGAGAAAGTAATGATCATTGTTGTTGTGAGCAAGATACATATATATTGATAGCTATTTGATTTAGACAAGCTTATTCGAATACGTACTAATTTTTTTAAGCAACAAGATTAAAACTGGATATTAATTGAGGTCAATGTAATTTTGCTAAAGTAAGTGGTAAAAAACTTATGCAAATGGTTACATACAGAACGAATTTTCATGACAATAAGCTAGCAAAATTGTAAACAAAAAAGAGAACATCACCATCTCGATTTGTGGATACGTCAAATAATAAATAAGTTATCCGAACTATTATTATTTCGAACTTTAAAAAGATATACCTGTTCACTTAAATATAAAACAATTAAAAGAGCTAGAATTGGTATAACACCAATTCTTCTGATACCCTAGATGACTGCCAGTATGGAATTAATTTCATATGGTCAAGTTTGATTTTTGAAGTGGTTTTCGCATATACCATATTTCTAGAAAGTTCGTCGGTGATTATAACCAATATCATAGGATTTCATATTCTGAAGAACTTTTCAGTACAATAAAAACGTGTGACATTGATAGTTTTCACAGTACTATACGTAAAAATCCAAAATTTTTATATGGCAACACCAAGAAAGAAGGGTTTCCCCATTTAGCCCATTTTTGAATTTATATTAACAATTTTTATGAGAATGTCGTGTACAAAATTTCAGCTATCTAAGCGAGCGCGTTCTCAGGCAGTGTCCAAATATAAACGAATTTTTTGTATGGCAACTCCACGAAGGAGTTGCCCGATTTAACACATTTTTGAAATTAATTTTATTTCTTTTTTTAAAAGCTCCTGTGCAAAATTTCAGTTCTCTAAGTGCGCGCGTTCTCAAGCTATCGTGCGCACAGACAGGCGGACGGACGGGCATGCAAAAATCAAAATTACTTTTAATTTTATGAGAGGGTGTTCAATCCATTTTGCTCTAGCAGCATTATTTCTGTGCGTTACAAGCGGAATGACAAACTTAGTATAGCCTTTTGATTTCATCTAGGGTATACAAATAAACTTGCTATAGTTCTTGAAATATTTACTTTCAATAATTTCGCACTCAAGTTAATATGTACAACGTGCAGCGTTTGGCCTTGCACTTTATTTATAGCAAATGAAAAGAAAGGTTTTACGGTAAAATATGTAAGTTTGAATTGAAGTAGCACGTCTGCAGGCGCGGATTCAAGTTTTCGGTCCGAGGTCAGGAAGACTGGATCCAGTATAAGGCAGGTCTCAGAGACTACAAACGCTCAATCAAAAACGCTAAATTCTCTTCATGGAGGAACTACTGTGAATCCATAGAGTACACAAGTGAATCCGGCAGACTTGGGAAGGGTCTTAACCAAGAACACTAGTGTTCTCTCCTTCATGAAAAGTGAAGACAGTACCTGGACCGATACTGGCGAAGAGAATCTAGAGCTGCCTATGAATACCCATTTTCCTAGGAATTCTGAAGCTACCATACCTACAACAATAACGGATACACTGATACTCCATACTTAAAGGCCTATACGGGACACAGTCACCAAGGAGAAAATCGAGTGGTCAATTCAATGTTTTACTCTCTATAAATCCCAGGAGGCAATGGCATCATTCCTATCATGCTGCAGGAAGTGCAAGAAATAAATTGTAATTTCGGAGCTGATGGTGATCTATAGGAGCTGCCTGTTCCACTTTTATGTCTCAAGCATCTGGAAGAAAACTAAAGTGATCTTTATTCCCAAAGCAGGTCGTACCGGGAACATGACTGCTAAGAACTTCAGGCCCATTAGCCGTACATAATTTCTTTTGAAGGCTTTTGAAAGGTTGATGGAGGCGTCCATGGATAGCCTGCTAAGGTAAAGTGAGATTTCTAGATAACAGATCGAATCGGTTGAAACGGCGCTACGTGATGTAGAAGAACCATTGAAATGAAAAATGCACTATAGGTGCCTTTTGTTGATATCGACGGAGCCTCTTTTATAATGTTAGAATATGATGATGTTAGATATGATGCCTTAACTGGTCTAGGAATCAAATCTTATATATGCAGATGAATCAACTCAATTCTCAATCAACGCCTAATAAACGCAGAGATTGGTAGCAAAGGTTAGCAGAAGGGAGTCTAGAGGTACTCCACAAGTAGAAGTACTTTTACCTCAACTGTATTTATTGGAGGTTAATGGTAGTCTCAGCTCTTTACAAATGCAGGGTATAAAAGCGGTAGCTTATGCTGATGATTAAGTCATTTTGTTCTCGGGAAAGTTCATATCGACGATCAGCGTACTAACTCAAAGAGCATTACAAAAGCTTCTTAACTGGGCTAAAAGTTGTAGTCTGAAACTTAACCCCACATAGATCGAACTATTCCTCTTTACACAAAGGTGAGTTATTCCGACCTTCGTTCCTCGAATTTGGGTAATACTACCTACTCTTGAATTTAAAATTGAACCTTACTTCGGGCACACCAGAATACTGAAGATTTGCTCTGGGGACCGTATATGGGGAACTATGGATTACATTGACTTTGAGAAAGCATTCTAAACTAACATTCCTAGTGGAGTGGGGTGGGATGATAATCGCGTGGTAAATGACTCCGATATGTGTCCTTACAGCCGCTTCGAGAATGTATGTATGTGGAAATAGGAGCCGGGGTGTACACGAAAATACTTCAAATGTAGACGAGACTACTGTAGTGTGTTCCAAGCGGAGGCTCTTGCTATTTGCAAAGCAGCAAGGATACTGGCTGCAACTTATGAGGTCGTCGAGCTATCAAAATTTGTACTGACACCCAAGCTGCAATCAAAGCTCTGGACTCCAGCAGAATCAGCGAGGAATCTGTATGGAACCTGCTGAGTAAATGCCCTAACCTTTTTAAGCGTAGGAGGAATACCCTCGACAGCTACTTTTTCCGCAAGCTTGGTGTATTAGCAGACAAAGAGTTGGTGGACCCCGTAAGGTTCATTAACTGTTATAGCTGGTTTTAGCACACTCCCGGAGATTTCTTTTCCAGGTAGGGTCCTAATAAGGTAGTATCCAAAGACCTAAGATAGCTAAGTGTGGCTGGTCGTATAAGGTTTTACGATAGCCGACACTCTAAGTTAACCTAGCCTAACCTTTCGTTCAGAGGAGGGGAGTAATGGAAATTTTTACGAGTATTTTTCTTATAGGAAATCATTTAAAAATGGTAAAATGGTTCGGAGTTGACCTGTAGCCTATTACATCACGCAATAACGTGATTTGGGCAAATTGTTAATTGTTACTTACCTTGGACAGAACACTTCGAAGTGCTTACAAATTTTAGAGGTTGGTGTTACACTTCAGCTAAGAAAATTCCATCTATGCACCTCAGCACTAAAGCTTGGTTCCCACGGCGCGTGGTTTCACTATCCAAGCCATTTAGTGCGAACGAGCTCACGGCTGTACCCGTCCCACGGTGTGCTCGAGCTGATTTGCGGCACGGTACCTACTTTTAACTAAATATCCATTCCTAAATGCCTTGTGAAAAACTTATCGCTGTTTCTGCAACCGCTTTTAAATGAAAACTGACACGCCCCCTCGAGCCACCACGATCCCCCTCGCGGACGATCGCGCCGTGTTTTTGAAGTTACGAACTCGAAATGGGTCGGACGCGCCATCACAGGCGAGCTCGCACCACCTTGAAGAAAACCCTTCCCACGTCGGATTGGCTCGTGCTCGCGAGGCGCGTCGACTGAAATTACAGGCCGTGTGAAGCCAACTTTAAATACTAACGCGACACATGCTATCGCGCCCCAATGCAAGCTTTACTCTTCGGTTCTGGTAATCAATGGGCGTCTAGTGAAAAGTCCTATGAAATATATTTCCAATTTTCTCATTGCAATTTTTCCATGAAGCAACGAAAATATGGCGGTTAATTTTTCTAGCGAATTACTGTTGCATTCTGGTTTTCTTTCTATTTTGTGTGGTTTGTCTGTTATGTCGTGCGAAATATTTAATTTAAGATTGTAGAAACATATAGTTACTGTACAGCTTGGGTTAGCGATGAGTAGATGATTAGTGATAGATTTATAACGATACTTGTATACAATAAGAATTTTGGTTGTTGCTCGGGGCAATTGCACCTCACCCTTGTAGCTCACACACACACCTCCTCAAATTAGACGCATGCCAAATATTTGACAAATGCCCGCATTGTGTGAGACCGGCTTAATAGTAACATAAACATGTAATATTATTTGTTCCAAGAACGCTTCCTCTATGTGCAAACCATAGAGATAGTTTGTCAGATAGGTACGTGACAAAATACTACAATATAATGTCAAAAAAATCGTAATTCTTCGTCAACTATTTGCTTGCTTTAAAACAAAGCTGATCTCTTAACGGAATTATTGTTATTATTAGTAAGTATAGACACGTCTCAGAGTAATACTTTCATTTTTGGGTGTAATTTTACGGGTATAGTGCTTGCTTGATATCGCAAAAGAATTTTCTGCACATATTTTCGAAAAATTTATTAACATTGTCTCTTGGAAATAATGAATAGCATTTAAAACATTATTAGAATCGCAGTACACACGTAATGTTAACTACTTTCTACATTTTGTAAAACTAAATGCAAATGTGCAGAGTCATATGTAAGTACAAGCCCGTTGAGTTGATTGAAATAGTTTGAATTGTAAGCTTGAGTTACAATGTGACGCTGTCGCGAATGATGTTGCTGATACTGACGCGGACGCAGTGCCTGTTGCTTAGGCTGTTCCAATGATGACGCTCTAACTTGTGTTGAATTTTCGTTCCATCATTAAATCGTAAATAAATAAATTAACTAGTTATTAAATACTGTAGCATTACTTAAACTTAAAACAATTTTCACTCAGAATTTCAATGTTCTGCAAAAATAAATTGCCTCAACTCCAGCTGTAAAGGTGTTGCGCGTCTGAAGTTGGAATATTTTCAACTTTAACTAACGCGACCTGCATTAGTAACAAACACCCTTAGCGACATACTGTACCTGCGCTTCAGTGCTTTCATATATTTTAACTTTTGACAGGTTTAGCGATTGTGTCTTGGATGTTTTTTTATCCAATTTTTAAATAAAACAAGTAAGAAAGCTAGAATTGGTCCAAGAGTAAATCTTATGATACCCTAGATGAATGCCCTTATGACCCGGTTTAGACGGGTCAATAAGCTGCCTCTGCACCACGAAAACTTCTCGGTAATATGATGGTTGGGGGCAGGAATGAAGCATCACCCAACCTACATATTTCGTGCGGCAGAGACAGCATACTGAGACTGACCTGTCTAAACTGGGTCTATGTAATTTCGTATGGTCACCCGTCTGTGTAAGTTTGATTTTCTAAGTGGTTTTTCGCATATAATTCTAGAACGGTTCGTCGGACAGAAAAAAATATTATAACTAGTTGCATAGCATATCATATTCTGAAGAACTTTTGAGTAAACAAAAAACGTCTAGGACTGATTGTTTTCACAGAATACCTACGTAAAAGATCAACATTTTTATATGGCCCAATTTAGCTCATTTATGAAATTATTTTTACTATTTTTATGAAAATGTCGCGTAGAAAATTTCAGCTATCTTCGCTGCTGATGCTCTCTAAAGCAATGTCCAAATATGTAGTGAAAAACGAAAGATTTGTCCCATTTTCGAACTTGAATTTACTTTTTTTTTTTAAAAAAAAGCTCATGTGCAAAATTTCAGTTTTCTAAGTACATGCGTTCTCGAGTTATCGTGCGGACACACAGACAGATAGACAGACGGACATGCAAAAATCAAAATAACTCTTAATATTATACATAGGTGTTCATTCCATTTTGCTCTACCATAATTATTTCTATGCGTTACAAACGGAAGGACAAACTTAGTATACTCTATAGATTTCATCTGGGGTATAACAAAACCAACTAAGCACTGAAAGTACATGATAACAGTGTGGTTAAAAATTAAATATATTTATAAATAAAATATTGAGTTAATCGCCAAAAAAATGTAGTATATACATTGATTATGGAGTAAATAGATGTCTCCAAATTCCGGTGTCGGAGTTTTCTGTTACCCGTATGGCGTTATCCGACGTGATTATTTATATAAAATCGACAATGGCTGGACTTGTTGACGTAACCAACGAGTAAGCCAGCAGTCAACGATGCGATATTTAATTTTTAACCATTTAAGGGCAATCAAGTTTAAAAGAACTGTTAGATGTCCTATTACCACTAGAGACTGCAGCAAAGGAATTAAATAAAAATTCAGCGACACTTTCAACTGCTGAATGTCCTTATAAATTTCTATTTGAAAGCTTAGAACGAATTTAGGTTAAAATTTATCGAAACAGAATAAAAACGCATGGATGAACGTCGAGATAAAATGCTTATGAAAGTAAATCTTCTTAGAAGCAGGCAATATGCCACATTCCATAAATATTTTGATTATAATTCAAAAGGTGCTACCATTACATTGCCAGTCTGCAGGGATAACTGGAAGTGGCAATTTCTTCTGTTGATGAGCAGAGCAACCGAAAAACATATTATTCAATGCATTTCTTACAATAAAGCCATCATTTACAGTTTCAATCGTAGCCCTGACTAATTGTAAGACCAGACTTAGAACTCGTCTGAATTTTGAAATTATCAATGAAATAACTTTTTAAAATATTCTTTTTTAAAAACAAAATAAATTTAATTCATTTAATGTTTTTTTACTATTTATTAATTATTAATGTACATAATTAAAATATTTGAATGAAAAAATTATAAAACACCATGAAATAGTAGATTCAAGCTATTTATTTATTTTGTTTTTTGTTATCCGGATATCCGGATATTTTGAGTTTTCAGTATTCGATATCCGGATAGTCATTAATGTCGGATAATTGGAAACCCTAGTTGCCATATAAAAACTTGGGTGTTTTGCGTATACTGTGAAAACGATCAGTCCAAGACATTTTTATTGTACTAGAAACTTCTTCAGTATACGAAATCCTATAAAATTGGTTATTATCATTTTTTTTGTCCGACGAACCGTTCTAGGAATATTTGCGAAAAACCACTTGAAAAATCAAACTTGCACAGGTGGGTGATAATACGAAATTTCATAATGGCATTCATCTAGGATATCATAAGAATTGGTCTTAGACCAGTTCTAGCTTTTTTACTTGTTCTTATCTTAGTTTAAAACTTAAATGAGAAAGAAAAATTAAACTACATATGCAGAAAGACGTTATTTAAATGTTACTAGTTCTTTTCACTCAATATACTCAACCGTAATCAAGACCTATTTATAAATATACATTATCGACAAATATATCAGAAATGATCCCAAAAATATGGCGAAAATCAATTATTGCAAATTTTTCAAATTATTATATATGCGGTTTTCTAGGCTGAGGTCAAGGCCATTCTTGAAGCAGGAAGGAACCTCCTTTGCCCAGACGCAGAGATTGCCATCAGCTCGGACAGCCAAGCGACCCTCAAGGCCTTGTCGATACCCTTCAAATGGAAACGAAAAAGCGGACAAGCTTGCGCATCTTGGTGCGGCGTCGGAGGCGCCATCCTCCACAATTGAGATCGCACCGGGACACCTTATCTCTACAATTGCGACATAAGCCTCTTGCCAACACAGTTGTCTTTGTTTCGACGACCCTTCGGGTAAAGCAACAAAATAACTGTGGGGTAGCCCTAGCGCAAGTTTAACAAAAAAGCTGACTGAGCAAACCTACCATGAAAATTCTGGTGTCTATTCTTATTAGACACTGTTCTTTCAGGGGTCACCTACATAGGATAGAACTGGTTGATAAGTCTACATGCAAAGGATACGGAGAGGAATTCGAAACGGTTACTCACTTTCTTTGACACTGTCTGACTCTCTCCGTAAAACGTTAAAGATTCCTTGGCTCACACCTCCTTGATAAATTGCATGAAGCAGGTAAGAAGGGTTCGGAGCCAATCTTATGGTTTGTAAGAGCGTGTGGTTGGGACCTATGAACTTACTCAAGTGTCCTGAGGGTGTACAATGGGCCTACGTTCTAGCCACCCCCCCCCCTGTCCGGGGACTCAACCTCCTTTCAATCCATCCATCCATTTATATAAGCTTTAATTAGGATAATTATAAAACTAAGTATTATTTTGTAAGCAAACATTAAAACAGAATTTAATCCAGATTGAATATTTCAGACTGAAATTAAAGCTTAGTAAAAAAATCTCATTGAGTATTAAGAATACCGCTGATGAGCTCTGCGTAGGGAGATAAAACGTTTCGAAATGGCCAAATAGATGCCCACGCGGCCCCCATTTTTACTCCAAAGTTAGATCTGATCGGTTTTTCGTGAAATATTATATATCGATGTATCTATGTTACTCCCAATGTGTCGAGCAACGAAACCACCCAGTATAGAATGCACCCGCGATGGTGGAAAGTAGTGCACCACCCGCTCGCACGACGTTTATCATGGTGTATATACGTATATATGAAATATGAGGATAGGCTGAGCACCCACTAAACAAAAATCGTTGCAACATACTTGTAACAAGTGAAAAAGCTAGAATTGGTCTAAGACCAATTTTTATGATACCCTAGATGAATGCACGTATGAAATTTCGTATGGTCACCCATTTGAGCAATTTTCATTGGTTTTCCCGCATATTTATTTAATTTTAGTTATCATGCTGCTCGTTTGATCTTCAGCTACCTGAGTGGTCGGTCTCAGGCAGTCTTTTCCAATGGCAGGCTTTCTTCTTTTTTAGAAATAAATTCTGGAGTACCACAAGGCTCCATATTAGGACCACTTCTTTTTGTAATGTTTGTTAATGATATATTTGGTCGTGTTAATCATTGTCAATTACACCTTTATGCAGATGATGCTCAGCTGTACCTGTCCAGACCGGTTGGATTGATTGAGGATGCAGTATGTTGCCTGAATCTGGATTTGGAGGCTTTAAATCAGTGGTCGGTAGATAATAAACTCCTGCTAAATCCTGATAAAACAAAATGCATAGTGATTTACAAAACGTTGCTCAACACTAGCTATTTCCCCTCTGTAACACTCAATGGTGCTGATATATGCTTTGTGAATTCCGCTCGAAACTTAGGAGTTATATTCAATGGATCGCTATCGTGGAGTGATCATGTTGACAGTACATTACGGAAGTTATATGGTGGTCTTCGTGCACTATGGGCATCTAGTGCCTGTATACCACTATCCACACGTTTAATGCTTGCCCGATCAATGCTTATTCCGATAATTACATACGGATGTGAAGTGTTTAGCGAACTCGATTCGCAATCGTCATATAAGCTTAATATTGCTTTTAATTCGATTGTAAGATATGTCTACAGCCTCCGCAGATATGACCACATCTCACAGTTTGTTTCATCCATCTTTGGTTGCAGCTTTGTGCTATATTTAAAATTTCGTTGTATTTTGTTCTTGGCTAAAATTATTAAATACCGTATACCTAAATATTTGCATGACTGCTTGTATTATTGCAGATCAAATAGAACAATTACACTTATTATACCGCGATCCACCTCACTAATTTCCAAGCGCCAATTCTTCGTCTTCACCATTAGACTTTGGAATAGTCTTCCAATTGCTCTAAGAAATTCTTTGGGAGCTCGCACACTCAACAGCTTTAGCACTTGCTTTTCCTTTATTTAAACTCATGAAATGCTCATGTACTTATACAGCTAATACTACTATTTCTCTTTTTTTGCTCTGAATCGCTTAGTTAATATTATTTTTTAGCTTTTTGGTTTTTGTTTTTTTTTTGTAGTTTTTAGTTTCTTAAATTTTGGTTATTTGATTTTGAAATTATAATTAGAAGCTTGTACTAACTTAAAGACCTAGCATCTAACTTGTACAATTGCCAATAATAAATGAATATCTGAATATCTGAAATGCTGAAAAGTTAAGTAAGAAAATCTGGGCAATATTAAATTACAATTTCTGTTGAAATTACCAAAATTGAGAAATCGAAACAATTATGCTGGACAGCGAAATTTCATTAACTTGATTAATACAATAAGCCACCGATAGTTTAAATAACAAAAAAGGTTACAACCAAATACGCGGACATACGGACATACACGACACATTATCAAATCTGCGTAAATGACATATGTATTTCACCACAGCATTACAAAAATTAATATATGTATTCATGTTGGGCAAATTCTTCACACCCAAAAGTGAACACAGAAACAAGGAATAGTCGACATAAAAACAGGTTTGTTGCGGTAGGTGCACAGTTGCTACAAGCCCACAGAGTCCATAAAGAACCACAGACTTAACGAATTACAGCTAATAAATATATCTTCAAGATTACGAGCAGTCTCTACAAAAGGAATGATTCCCTCCAATAGTAATAGGAAAACACCCAGTAGTATCGATATTGGTTCTGCTTATTAACAAACAGTTAGATTTATTGGCATTAAGCATCAGGGCATTGACTACAGTTCAGTGAATAATCCTTTGTAAATCGTCGTTAATGCAACCAGTTCCCTCTTCAATGAGACCAAGCATACATATAGGTGTAGCCTACTATGTGTAACACACTCAAAGATATCTTTAATGAACAATGATAAAAGTGATGGGCCAAGAATCGATCCTTGCGGGATACCTGAACCAACTCGCAAAAACGACGAAGAAGAACAATTGCAGAAAACACTCTGAAATCTATCAATGAGGTAATTGAAAATCAAAGCTTAAACTTTGTAATTAACTTTTTGGAAAAAAAGATTATGATAGACTACATCAAATCTCTTAGAAAAGTCCAACAAAACTAAAATATTAATATGATTTTTGATTTAATGGCGCTGTTGAGCAACCAGTGACCAGACCTAAAGCTAGACTAATGTTCATGAATGAGACCGTCTTCATGTAAATATTTAGAGATTTGGACGAAAACTAACTTTTCAAAGACCTTTGATAAAACTGGCAATATTCTGGCGATATTCACTACATCAATTGAAATATCACTTCCATATTGCAATACCCAAAATCCTTCGAGAAATAGTTCCCAAGCCATGAAACGGAATTCCTCACTACTACATGATAGGTTAAGTCAAAACAAATAAAAATTTATATATACATATGTATAAAAAACATGCATATATAGAAAGCTAATATAATTTTTTTGACTTTAAATTATGATTTAGTTATAGGAGATTTTTTTTGTGATATTTTAATAGTTTTGAGTTCAGATTTTTAAATTCAAAATTTTATACTTTTTATACAACTACACAATTTTTAATAATAATAAACAGTGCTTCAATTCAATGGCGAACCATGTGTGAACACTCCCCTCCCCTCCCTCCCTACTACCCACCATCTATCCAGGGTCAGTTTTTTTCAATTCGCACCACTTTCACAGATAACTACTTACTAGCTTTCAAGAAACTAAGATTTTTGACTCCCTGATCCCGTTGAGATCCCAAGTTAAAATTTTAATATTTTTAGGTGGATAATATAAGGTAAAAAATAAAAAAAAAAATAATAAAATTAAAAGTACGTCTTCCACGATATTCAAGGATAGCAGATATTATCCTTATCCTTGATATCCCATTTCGCATATATATTGAAGTGGCTGTCTTCTTAGATATAGTGTGAAATCCTAACTTATACAAATAAACCATATTTCTTTATTCTAGCAGGAATAGCAAAATATGTTAATCTTTAAAGAAAAGTTAGGACAGCAATTTTCGAAATTTTAAAATAATAATTTACGAAATACGCATTGTATAAGGAAAATTTATAATTTGTATTTTTGTTTTCACAACCCTCCAAGTATGTAAAATTTCAAACAAAATTTGTGATGGTCATATCACACTCTTTAGAGCCCTATTTTACCAACCCCTTTAGTACTTCGGACACATATGGTCCCCCACCACCATGCCAAATTCTGGGAGCACTACTGCCTCAATTATTTCAGTTTTACCAATATTGTTTTTCCAAAACAAAAACTAAATTGTTTTTCATACAGTTGATCGAGACGACAAATGTATTCGCTTAAAAAATTAGCACCACGGATTTTTAAATGCTTTTATATTCTCATTGTTCTGATAAGGTTAAATTTACTCTACCAGCATTGTTTCTATGCATTACAACAGGACAAAATTTTGAAATTTCGTATATGGTATAAAAGGGATTTGTAAGCGTGCAATTTGTAGCTTGTTAGTTGAAGACAAGTCAAGTGAGTTGGATATACCAATCCTCTAGTTGTTCACTGACATTTAGGGCTTAAGTCGATTTTCTCCGGATAAAATATACTTTGAATCAGTCTCTGTTGCATCTTTTAGAAAAAATCTGGTTGAATGTACGACACTTGTTAAGCAAAGACAAACAATGATAAATGATAATTTAGAAAAAGTATCATTCAGATTCAGAAGATCTAAAACTATCAAATTAACAGGCAAAGCAAGATTGTTACAAATACTACTTTATTCAAGGTATCTTAGAAATTCAGGGTGATAAATTAATGTAACCTTCGACTGATAGCTTTTAGGTACATTACAAAGTTGTTTGTATATAGTTTATAAAAGAATGATATCATAAATATCAATTTGCAGTTTAGTTGACTTTTAAGTGGTATATTAAAAAAAAATTAGTTATCTGTGTTGATGAGAAACTTTAAAATGTATATTGTGCTGCCTGTAGTTGACATTCAAAAATGTGGTTTTCACTATATACAGGGTTGTCCCGGAAGTCGACGTCAAGCCGGAATCGTTACAAGAAATATATAAAAAAAATGTAAGTCATGTATTTTTTGCATTATAGGCATTTCTTTTTTTTTTTAGAAAATGTTCATCATGTTCCAAATATCAGAACTCTACGTCAATTCGTTGTTTTCAGTCTGGAAGTGCCCAATTATATAATAAAATACGAAATTTTTATATGACAACCCTACGTAGGAGTTACCCGATTTGTCCCATTTTCGAACTTAAATTAAATTTTTTTTTAAAAAGGTCGTCTGCAAAATATCAGCACTCTAAGTGTTATCGTGAGAACGAACAGACAGACAGACAGACGGACATGCAAAAATAAAAATCACTTTTAATATTATGCGTGAACTGAAAATAAAATCGTCCGCAATATCTATAAACAGCTGTTCATTAAAATATTTTTCATTGATTCAATAACAAATTAATTGACTTATTAAAGGTTTAATTAATTTCACTTGCTATGAACTACTTAATTCATACTAATTACGAAACTGGGTTTATTGATTTAATTATTTTTTAATTAATTATTTATTAATTCTATGAACTTTTCGTTTTCACGGGCATTTGCTTCAAACAATACAATTTTTCATTGATTCTTTGTAATTTTTTTAATTTTCTTTAATTTCCTGAACATGAGCTTCTGTCAATGAAATCGCTCATTGATTTCACGAACTTTCGTCTCTGCTTTCGCTCTTAAAAGAATTTTTTTCGTGTTGAATAAATAATTGAATAATGAAGCAATGCGAGAGTTTTGTCATAGACCAACTAATAACATACAAAGAATGGACATGCGTCGCACCAATATAAAATCAAAGATGCTTCGACCTGATGTAGGGAAGGAAGGCCGCAAATTTTTCTTAGAAATTTACGAGAAATTTTTTTATTAGAATTCATATGCATTATAGAAGGCGGACAATGGGCCATCCCACACGAGTGCAAAACAGATTTTCTCGGGAAGACGTCAGAAGAAGCAAAGGGTATCTCTCAAAAGTGTAGAGATATATCTTTGCTTCTTCTCAACGCTTCCCTAGAAAACCGGTATGCATACTGCATCATACTCGTCTGGGATGGCCCAACGGGTGCCGTGCCACTAACAATTTTTATTAGCGTAGATGCCTAGCAAGCATTATTTTTTTTTAGAAATTTACAGAAAATGTTTCATATAAATTCTAAAGAAAAAACGTCCAGTAAATTTCTAAGAAAAAATAGTGACCTTCCCTACATCAATCAGGTCGAGGCATCAATTGTTTTATATGGGAGCGAGGCATCAATTATTTTATATGGGAGCGAGGCATTGCTGGCTTGCTTACCCTTTAGGTACGTCATCAGATGCAAGTCGAGGCATCGTGAAGGCATCGTAGATTATATATTCGAGAAAGGTGTTACATATTTTTGTTCAACATGTCAAGTCTTTGTATGTTATTAGTTTGACTATGCATGTTTCCTATATATAGCGAACCTATAAAGGAGTCATCCCTGCAAGAATTTTAGCAAAAAGGTCGCTTTCTCGAAGTAATCTCTAATTTGAGCAAGAAATGAGAATTTCGAGCGTCTCCCGCCCGAGATTCCTTCGTTTCTGTGATTCTGTTACGACTGAGAAGTAAATGGAGAGCACAGCACGACAATTCCTCTTTTTACCTGAGATTTCTCCATTTCTCGAATTTCTGAATTACAATGAAATGAGAATACGTACGTCTATACTTCAAATTTACTGCGAGATTCCTTCGTTTCTCTGAGTAAGATTCAAATGACTCGTCACTTTTTGATAATGTTCAAAACATAAATAATTTATTCGTTTAGTGGCAGGTGCCAAAATGTCTACTGCTTATCTGATAAGTGATATAATTAAAGGTGCGATGAAGTGACCAAGACAATAATGTTATTTTCCACTTAAAAAGAATAAATGTCCATTTCCACGGCTCTAATTAAATGTACATGAACACTCTGCGCAAATCGCTTACGACACGAGAATAGCTCGCCTGTCTTAATATATAAGAAATATATAAGCACCACTAAACAAACACATTGTGCAAATAACTTCGTTTTAACATAAATTTCGGTTCGTCTTGAGATCTAGAGCAATTCGCTATCTACAGAGAATCTCGGGTTGATAAGTCGAGAATAATGTTCCTTTTACTACGCTGGTAGTCTGTTTTCCGCTCGATATCGAGTTCGATCTCGAAGTTTAAGCCAGAGATTACGATTTGCTAGCAAATTGTTTTCGAATCATGATGTTTGCAGGGATACTACTGTGTGCGTGTTTTTTGGAGCCATAATTTAAGGTAAATACAGTTTTACATCTCTTTAATGTACTTTTAAGCATTTGTTGTGTTTACATTTAAACAATTTTTTTAGAACTGTATAAAAACTTCTACAAATTTCCAGTGCTTCCTTTGTCAAAATACCTATGTATGCTTTAAATAATTACTAAGAAGCTCTGCCAGTCATCGAAGATAGAATTAGAATGTCATTCATGTAAGTAACATCCAAATACAAAACAATAAGCCTAATATTATCTTTATTATTAGATTGACATGGATCTCCACGTATGATTCAAAGAAATCGATTTTGGACAGCTGGACGGTATTAAAAATGCATAATTAAATAAGATTCTAAAAATAAGAGTGTAAAAGATACAGGTACAGATATTTTGCACATTGGTTTTTAAAAAACAAAGTTAAATTAAGTTCGAAAATGGGACAAATCGGGTAAGTCATTCGTAGGGTTGCCATACAAAAATATCGTTTTGCATTACATATTTGGATGCTACCTCAGAACATATCAACATCGAAAGCTGAAATTTTGTACATAGTATTTTCATAAAAATAGTAAATATAATTTCAAAATTGGACTAAATCAGCAACCCCTTCTTGGTGTTGCCATATAAAAATTTAAGATTTTTACGTATCCTGTGAAAACGATCAGTCCTATACAGTTTTAATATACTGAAAACTTCTTCAGAGTAGGAAATTCTATAAAATTATTGTTTTTGTCCGACGAACCGTTATAGAAATATTTGCGAAAAACTACTTCAAAAATCAAACTTGCAAAGGTGGGTGACCATATGAAATGACATACGAGTATTCATCTAAGGCAGGGCTCTCCAAACTACCTTCCGCGGGCCAACACAGTCTTGAGACCCCTAAAAGTCTTTGCAATTGCATCAAAATCTGAAAAACGAGACTCAAAACTTATTTTCAAAACAACCAGAGTTTCATTTGCGAAATCTACCGGAAAGGAAGTCTCAGTTTGCTGACTAAATGTTTGACCATGTGGGTATCAAAATTCGTGACACATTTTATGTTCAATTCAGATTGAAATTCTTTGTCGATAGAACTTATTATGAGTTTATAAATCAGTAATTTTAAAATAAGGTCACTCATATATTTAGTTAAATCTGTAGGTATAAAATGATAACTTCCATAACTACTCATTTCTTTGGAACTAGCCATAGAACGATTCTTTTCATTCAGGAAAATTTCGATTATTGTTCGGAGGTCAAAAAAACGCATCAGAGCTTTTATTTTCTTCAATCTCTTCAATAAACTCTCAGAATTGAGCTGATATGGCTGGCTTTAAAACTTCTGACATATACATGAATTTTCCGCACAAATTCTGTACTCAACCCCGAAATATTGATGTTCTCATTGCTCTTTAATTATTCTGTACATACTATCTATCTTTCGTTTCTTTTCCATATCCACAAATCCACAAAAAAAGCACGTAACTTCAAATCAAAATAATTTGTATTTTCATTAGGCCTCAAAAATTACAAAACACACTAGTTTGCTTTTCTGATAGCACTTGTCGTTCGAAATTCAAACTTTGGAACTGTCCAACTCTCGGTTGGTTTCCTCGATGCTCGAGAATATTCGAGTCTTCCTTACAAGCAATCATGTAGCGCAGGACTTTTCCATAACATACTGTAGCTCTACCGCGCGCTAAATGATGGCGTTGTATACTTGCCAGTCGCCAGCAGGTCCCAAAATGAAAATTTGCATGTAATTCAAAACTACAGTATATTGGTAAGATGAGCTAGCTAGTAGATCTTGGCCTCTGGTATTTAGTGGAGGAATTAGTGTTGCTCTTAGGCTAAAAAGTTTGGAAAGCCCTGATTCAAGGTATCATAAGAATTGGTCTTAGACCAATTCTAGCTTTTTTACTTCATTTATGAGAAATTATTAAAAGATTATTTTGCATAAATATAATCATTTTCTCAATATTTTTAATGTTTACTAACAAAGTCGAATTTGTGAAAAAATACTGATCGATAAGGGAATCATCAACACACTGCTATATAAAAAAAAAATTGAAGTATGTAGGTATAGGTATAAAACATCGAATACAACTCTTCCATTTGTTCGATTGTAGCTCACCACGTGTCATTATGTTTTGATCACTCTATAAAAAGATTTGATTGCGACATAAAGTTAATTAAGGCTTTTAATCCATTATCGCGGGAGTCCAAAAACCGCCTACCTGCGTGAGTGGGACGTTCCGGCTGAAATAAATCAAGAAAACAGTGAGACTACAAGAGCAGACAAATTTTATTGACTCTTCGGTTCCTTATAACCACAACCATGTTTTGGTTTTGTGGAAGAATTTAAGTGTGCTTATTGCACATACCGTCGTGGGTTGGTACGTAAATACAGATGTCGCAAGCAAATATGATATGCATGATCAGCGGACACATCTGTTCCAAAGTCCATTCACAGAGGTAAACGGAGTACACATTCAAGTAGAATTATATGTTTGCCTACGAGGCAATGGAGGAAATCATAAGATTGCAATGGAAACCAATCGTTTTACCGGCTTTTTACAATGCATAAAAAGGGGATTGAACTCAAAGCTGAAGAAACTGTGATAAGAAAAATAAAACTAAAAGACAAGAACATACCAAAAAAATCCTCCCAACGTTCCGAGTCGTCTGACTCCACATCCATGTTAGAAGGAAATACTGAAGAGTTCCTTATTTAGAAAGATGACTTCAAAGATTCTGCGAAGCATAAATCCACTTATGCACCGATTGACTATAAACTACATGAACGCATAAGAACACAAGTTAAACACATATACATACATAGATGATGCACTATATAATTATACAAATGCACACGCACACACTTTAATTTCAAAGTATAAATTTATAGCCAACGTTGCTTTGCTGGAGGGCTTGATTCTGACCCGAGATAGAGAAGAAATTGCGAATTGCTGAAAGATTCATGCAAGACACTACCACAAAAAATCTAGTTCACTTTGATAACACATTATTAACACGTTTAATATCCGGAAATAATTAGATTGGAAATATTATGCACTTGCTTAACGGTATATTCACTGATTTACTCGTGATAAAATTATTAATTCCTGAACGCAGTGAATGGCAATATTAGGTATGCTGCCACAAATTATTTGGGATTAATTCGGCTGCCATGTTTCTCTACACATCGGTCTTAACACTCATCTTATGCGGTAGCCATACGCCTGACTTACGTCAACTGCCATCGGTAATAACACGGTATGGCTCTAAATATCGTACGATCAAGTCAACTGCTTAACTCAGACTATTCTTTCTTGTGCTTTAAAAGATTCCAGTTGGAGAGCTATAGCCTCTCCGGTCTCTTGCTGCGTTTCTTGATGTTTGAATGTGTAATCCACCAAGCCCAGTGTACTTCACCCACCACCATACCACGATGGCGCGATCACATATGATCGGTGATCGCATCGCATTTATAACAAGAGTTAATTGATAATCGGATGAATGAATTCATCTGTTGGGATTTGGAACAATTTGCTCCACGACCTCGTGTGAATGTAACCGTGTCCGTTTTTTCTGGCATGCAACTACTACGCTAATGTATCTTTAACTCGCAAAGTCCATTGTGTACGGTAGATTCAGATGGTCTAATGCGCGGACTATTCCGCTATTGATCAATGATTGCTTTAAGATAGAATTGGGCTATGCGATGTGTAGGTGTTCGCGCTCGCGGGAGATATAATTTGTAAGAGATCACATGGTCATATGATATGTACTACATAATAACAAACATATAAGTGTTATACGATTCGGCGAGTGAATTGTGCCAGTGGTGCCACAACTGGAGACTTCACATAGTATCTGATTTTAATGCCTCCCAATCGGACGTTTGAGGTATAAAAATGCCTTTCATTTCTTCTGAGAGAGCCGGTTGTAGTTCTAGTAATACTTCGCAACTCACTTCTCGAAGATGTACTTAAAGAAGGCATGGCTTTATAACACATTATAGAAGATATGCTTCTATGTTGCCTTATGGTACTTTTATATATGTTTATAGAAAGCATGGTAGGATAAATAATTTTATAAAAGCTTCGCGCCAGTCTGAATCTTCAAGCACAATAATTCCTTTTTTCATACCTTTTCAGAGATCAGGTACCTACTAGTTCATATTTAATTACAACCTGCATTACATTCACATTACGGCGGGACTGGAGGTCAAGCATATACTTCGCAGCTCGCTTATTAAAGATGTACTTAAAGAAGTCATATTTTACATGGCCTATGGAAAGTGTACTTTTGCGTGGTAGAAGAAGTAATTTTGTAAGAACTCCATTGTGCTGCATATATGCAAGAATATAAAACAAATAAATTTTATTTGAGCACACATCTGCATAAATACATTTTTATACCCTAGATGAAATCTATGGGGTATACTAAGTTTGTCATTCCGTTTCTATTACACAATAATAACAGTGGTAGAGCAAAATAGGCTGGACATCCACCGATAATGTTAAAAGTTATTCTGATTTTTGCATGTCCGTCCGTCTGTCCGTCCGTCCGTTCGTGCGTACGATAAGTCGAGAACGCGTTAAAGTAGAAAGCTGAAATTTTGTACACGGGCTTAGAAAAAATATGTAAAACTGTAAAATTAAATTCGAAAATGAGATAAATCGGGCAACTCCTTCGTGGGGTTGCTATACAAAAATTTCGTGTTCCACTATATATTTGGACCCTGCCTGGCAACGCATTGACATACAGAGCTGAAATTTCGTACATGGTACTTTTATAGTAATAGCAAATAAAAATTCAAAAATGGACAAAATCGGGCAACCCGTTCATGGTGTTGCCATAAAAAAATTTAGCTTTTTTACATATACTGTGAAAACAATCAGACCTAGACATTTTTATTATACTAAAAACTTCTTCAGAATTCGAAATGCTATAAAATTGGTTATACAATCCTTTTTTCTGTCCGACAAACCGTTCAGAAATATATGCGAAAAACCACTTCCAAAATCAAACTTGCATAGATCGGTGAGCATACGAAATTTTATACGGGCATTCATCTAGGGTATCATAAGAATTAGTCTTAGACCTATTCTAGCTTCTTTGCTTGTTAAATCCATCCCTTAACGTTATAAATTTATTGTTTTGGTGCATTTTGCCCTTCCTTATTTTTGTTTTGAAAATTTTTTATTTTTTTTTATATTCTTTATTTCTGTTTTACTTAAAAGCGAGTTGCAGTAGCTTTTTGAAGTTCTTTTTCGTAATTACGTCGTCACTAACAGCTTCTGTAAAAATGTAACGTAATTATAATCTATAAATTGAAAAAGAACTCATTTATTAATATACTTGCTGAATAGTACATCATTGAAGCGTTTAAACTTCTTGAATGCCTGCTTTCCATGTATGCCATCGTAGTTGAAACTTAGAATTATTTCCTTGTTCAAAATATTGGTTAGGGTTTTCTTCAATCCTCCATTTTTAATAATTTTCTTAATCGTGGAAAAAACCTACGAATGTAAAAAATTTTCTAATAACAAAGTTACATACATAAACAAGGGAAAATTATTTTTCAATACAATAACAGAAACATTATTTTGGTAAATACCTATTATTTTATCATCAAAAATATTCTCTATTTCTTTCTCTACAATATATTATAATTCCTCAATAGATGTTAGTGGAACATTTTCAACAAGGACATCTTGAGTGGTTTTATGTTTGTTGAATTGACGGCAAATTACTTTCTTCTGCAGGATTTCGTTTAGGATTAATTCATCTGTTTCTTTATTCATTTCGACTGTGGAAACTAGTAAATTAATTTTTTCTGCTCCTCTACTGAGTGTTTCAAAATTTTTATTTCTTGCATTAAATCTGTAATAAGAGAATAATTTTATAGTATCAGTTTTGTAAAATTCATTATATACGTACCTCCGCTTCCTTAAAAGATTAGTAGGTAAATGTAATTTTATTTTTTTCACTCACCTCAAAATTATCAAATTGTAATTACTGAAACACAATTTAATTAGCACTTGCAGCAACCACTTTCACTGAAAACCAAGGCTTTTAGTGAGTATCAAATATATAGATGATAGGACCTCACTAAAATATCTTCTTGTGTTCGAAAATATTCATTCAACTGGGGTAAGGAGTGTAGCTTTCAATCCGATATACAGGTTTTGGAGTGGTTGCGACTCTGAGCGTTCTTGACGGAGTTGGTGTCCTAAATATCTAGACCGAAAGTGCAGTCTAGATTGCTACTTATGAATGCAATGATTAGTACCAGTCTGAAATAGCGTGAAGTTTGGATATGGCACTAGGGTGCTCCCAGTGCGACTCTTGAGTTAGAAGTCGACGAGTCTCGGAAAGCGAACGTACCGAGATGCGTTGTAATAATCATAAAAAAACAAACAAGTGTAAGCATCTGAATCACCCTGTACATGAAAAGCCCCATGTACCCCACACACTAACCCAAATACTGTCAAACATTTCTCATGAACAGAATGGACGGCAGCACTGTCAAACATTTCTCATGAACAGAATGGACGGCAGCCCGTCATCGCGATCAACAACAATTTCAGGCGTCAGAGTAATTTTTGGTAACGTAGAAGGGGTAAGCCCTAAACCTAAAGTTCAAGTATAAGTAACGGAAAAGGTGAATTGATCACCAGTTTGAATAGTGAAGTGACTGACCTCAAGCCTGAGGCTGGATCTTGGTGCTGGGCGCGATGGCGGGTTCGTCAAGTAGTCATTCGGTCCATTATTGAGTGTTACAATTTTAAATTCAAAACGTGTCATCGAAGGTTATAGTTTTCAGAAGTGGGATTATCCACCCTACAATACTCATTCCGAAGTGAAAGTGCAGTGTATCGTGTGTATTACGTAAATTTTGCCTTTTCTTCCTTCCCATTGGGCGGAGATGGAAAGGAGAACATTCTCTCTTTTGTCTGTTTTCCTTTTCCTTAAGGCACTTTCACATCAAAAACAAGAACAGAAAAATGTAAACCGAAAAACTCAATTTATTCCACTTTAAAACAAGATTTTTGTTCCAATGATTAATAAAATCCAGAGAAATAGGATAAACTAAGAATTTTACTGAGAAATTAGTTATATTTATTTCAGATTTTTAAGAAAAACACAACTTTTATGTTTTATTGGCCGAAAAACTTTTTCGGCGGAAAAATTCGTCCGGTAAATCATAAAAGTTGTGTTTTCTTAAAAATTCTTAGATAAATATACTATTTTATTAGTAAAAATCTTAGTTTATCCTATTTTCCATGATTTTATTTATCATTGGAGCAAAACTCTTGTTTTAAAGTGGAATAAATTGAGTTTTTCGGTTTACATTTTTTCGATTCTTGTGTTTGATGTGAAAGTGCCTTTAATTTTCTTTGCAGAATGAAGTATGGAGAGTGGACGTGGAGGAATGAACGATCGTTGGGAGTTGAGAGAGGGAGACTGTTACTGCGTTTATGAGCGATGTACTTTTATGCATATATTAGTGCATGATTTAATCACGGTAAGTGGTAACGGGAGACAAGTTGGAGATGTCAACGGATAGATTTGTCTGTTGTTGTTTCAATGACTAGGGCAGTTTTTCCGGGATATTTTCGGGTAACTCAAACCGTTGTCAGGTTTTTACCTTATATGGTAATAATCGAAGGTTATGAGATCATTTTTAGAAGATTTCATTGGTGCGAACTCCAATAGAGAGAATTACAAGGAATTCAGCAGAACGGGATGAAAATCGTTGGTGTTTATTCGTTTTGATAAATCATCGGCGTTTTTCACTTCTGTTTGAGATCTGGTGGAGTGCAGTGAAAAGTTAGTGCCGGGAAAATATCTTTTAAAATAATAGAAGCGTTAAAGTACTAGTAATAAAAAAAAAAAAATTAGTAAAGTGTTTTTGGCTGATAAGTGTTTTGTGCAATTAGAATTCGACAGGCAAAAAAACACAAAAAAAAACATTTGGACTGGATTGCGGACATTCATACCTAATTTTTCTTTATTTTACATTCGAACATTAATTTATTTATTTCTTTGTTTTTTTATATATATGCGTACATTGGTATGTTTTGTTTTTTTAATATAGATGAGTCGACAAGGATATATAATCAAATAATAATAGATTTTAGATTAAGAGGATTACCTGCTTCAATTTGATTTTGTTTTTCCTCTTTCCCTGGCTTTTGGAGTATTGCATTTGGTTTCCTTTCATTTTATTATTAATTTTTATATATCAAATGTTAATATTTATTTTATTTGTGAATTTTTTAATTGTGGCAGCTCAGCTTACATTTCTTACCATAAACATATTCTTCAATATACATATATAAATATTCGTTTATTCCTCCTTAAGTAGGAATATTAATTGATGCATACTAGTATTAAGTGGAGTTTTTGTTTTAATTTTGTTTTAGTTGTGCGCCATAGCAAATTGCTCTAATTCTCAATCGTGCAATCAAAGTGGTCGATTTGTTGTTTTTCTTCCTTAGGATGGTTCTGGATATTTCTTGAAATTATTCGGGGTATAGTCTTTTTGTGGTGGTTTGAATCAATTGAATTAAGTGAATTCATTCGATTTTTTTTTAGAGTGTTACTTTTTTTTTGAGAATTTATTGATTTCTTCTGGGGTGTACTATTTTGCTTGAGTTTTGCGTTGAGATTCCCTTAGCTGAAAGAAAGGCATAGGGACAGTCTTTTCCATTTTAGAATAATGGGAGGAAATCCTGGTAACACAAGATTAAGGGACCACTACAAGAAAATTAAGAACCAGGTAACAAAACTAATAAGACAAACGAAAGAGGAATATATTAATAGAAAATTGAGAGAAGCCGGAAGTAATCCGCGGAAGTTTTGGAAAGTGATAAATAACGACATACTGAATAAGGATGGAGGAACTAGGGAAACTTACATTCGAGAATTGAAGGACAATGGAGAAATATACAATAGTAACTTTGATATAACTGGTCATTTGAATAAACATTTCAATGAAATTGGATTTAATTTAAACAACAAAATCCCAAATAATCCATATGTGCGTAATTCATACAATGATAAAAGCATGTTCCTGCAACCCACAGACACAGCAGAAGTACACAATTAAGAATTTAAAAAAGGATTCTGCACCCGGCATCGATGGCATCACGGCGAAGGACCTAAATATTCTTGTGGAAGTGGTAAGTGAGCCCTTGTCCTCTCTTATCAATGGAGCGTTCCTGAAAGGTGAATACCCGGATTGTTTAAAAGAGACTCTTGTTATCCCAATACACAAAGGAGGTGACACAACAAACCCAAGTAACTATCGTCCAATCTCACTCTTAAGTACAATAGGGAAAATCTACGAAAAACTATTAGATACAAGAATAAAAAAATTTATCTCTGCCAGTGTGGGATTTGATAAAAATCAATACGGATTTCAAGAGAAATGTGGTACGGATACGGCCATTACTGAATCAATGCACATGATAAATGAATACTTAGACGTGGGTATGTATGTGGGCGTTGTGTTTATCGATCTACGAAAAGCCTTCGATACAGTTGACCATAACATATTGCTGGAGATCTTGGATGAACTAGGACTGCGAGGTAAAACTAATGATCTAATCAAAGATTATTTATCACGCAGAAAGGTTAGAACTAAGATAAATGGAACACTCAGCACTTCCTTACCATTTCGCACGGGTGTACCTCGAGGTTCCATAATAGGGCCAACGCTATACTTGTTGTATATAACAAACATTTCATCTGCCGGTCTAATGGGTAAGTACCATATATTTGCGGATGATACAAATTTGATTTATTACGCCGAAAATGAGCAAGAGTTGGAAAACAAACTACAAGAAGATATGTTAAGATTAACAAATTGGACAAATGGTAACAAACTTTCTCTCAATGAGGATAAAACAAAATACATGGTGCTTAAACAATGAAACAAGGCTGAGATTTATCCAGTATTGAGTATTAACTCCAAGCAAATAGAAAGAGTAACTGAGGTGAAATATCTAGGTATAAATATTGATGAGAAACTCAACTGGAGCAGGCATGTCGACGAAATAGCTTCCAAAATCAACCCAATATTAGGGATTTGCCCATTGACTGCGAGGTTGATTGAATGAACCTAACATACATCTGAAATCTGCTTTTGAATAATGAATGAGATGAATAATCGGAAATTGAATAACGCACACAAAAAAATACAAAAACAGGAACAAAAGACTTCTATAAAATAATAGAGCTCTAAAATAAAGCCATTATAATAATAATAAGTACCCTTCTCTTATACCAGCTAGATGCTGTCTGAGAAGAGGTTCAAACATAATAATAAGTATATTTGATGAGTCATGCTAGAATTAGAGTGATGGAGAGAGTGGTGGTTGGAGGAAAAAAAAAAAAAAAAAAAGGTTAAGCAGAGTTAGAGAAGGTACGTCAGAGCGGGTATTTGATAGATCTGCGCGTAGAGTGCCAGTGCCCAACAATCAAATAGTTTCCACCCGGGATGATTATTCACCATCGACTCTGAACGAGTCTGTTCAAACAAACGATGATTTGCACGATCAAATCGTTGGGTGTCAACCTACTCAATCTTATCGCATGGGACTTACTGAGCTATGTGAATTAATTCCAGAATTTCGGCCAAGAAGTTTCAACAATTTGAGTGCCAGAGAGTGGGTTGAAAATATCGAAAAGTTGCGTGCAGTTTATGGTTGGAACGAGCGAATGACATTGCCATATGCTTCTCTTAGGTTAAAGGATGCTGCTCAGCATTGGAACCAAAGTCGTCAATCTATAAATGACACTTGGGTCAAATTTAAGCAGGAAATTTTATTAGGTTTCCCCAGTGACTTCGATGAATCCTCCGTGCATTCCAAATTAATGTCCCGAAAACGTAAAGCTAACGAACCAATTGAGTCTTATCTTTACGAAATAGTTTCTCTTGCGAAGCGGGGAAAATTGGATGATCAGTGCATAATCAAATATATAATTTCGGGTTTGGGTGATCATAAGCTAATGACGGTTCTAACGGCATCAGGTAGTAGAACGCCAATTGAGCTGCTCGCCCCAATAAAGCGATATGAAGGCATAGCTGAACAGAACAGGAACGCGCTCGTAACGTTATCGAAGAGCAAAGACCTAAATTAATCACTAATAATTTTAACCAAAGACGCGAGCTCGTGAGAACATCAGCTAAGAAGAGAATTTGGAACGGGAAACCATACGGTCGTCACATAGTAGAATCCTTTTCAGGAACTTGTTTCAAATATGGAAAACCGGGGCATAAAGCTAATAGGTGTATGCAATTGAGAGATGTTATAACCAAGAAAGTTCACGTTGTAACTAAAGAAAATCAAGAGCTTTATCAAGTAGTTCAGGTAGATGGGATTTCTGTAGAAGCCTTTGTAGACTTGGGAAGTGAGTGGACTATAATCAGACAGAACAACGACTGTGTTGTCAATAATTGGGAAATTCTGGAAGGAGGTATGACATTAAAAGGGTTTGCAGGTGGTGTGTGCAAAACCCTAGGGTGTCTCCGGAAGAGAATTAAACTGGGAGAGATCGAAGCTGCTACTGATATTGCGGTAGTTCCAAATAACGTTCAGGATACTCCCATGATCATTGGTCAGAATTTTTTGAACAGACCGGGGGTGCGAGTAATAAAAAGTTGGGGAAAGTTAGAGGTGTTAAAAGATATAACAAATTTAGACGAAGCAAGGGTTTCTGAAGAAAGAAGTGAAGGTACTCAAATGCAAATTATTAGACAGCCCTTTATAGAAAAAGATTTGAATATAGGGGAATTAGGGTCTTTCGAAGCGAACAGAAAATTACTACTATTGCTCAATCAATATAGAGATTGTTTTGCTACTGAGACCAGGGAGTTAGGCAAAACATCTTGGATTGAGATGGCTCTTCAGTTGAAGGATAATTCTGTTGTACGCTATAAGCCTTATAGGGTACCTTACCATCATGAATAGGCCTTACAAAATATTATCAATGATCCATTAAGAAATGGAATCATTGAAACTTCGAAATCAGACTACGCTAGCCCGACGATATTAATTAAAAAAAAGACAACACTTACCGAATGTGTATCGACTACAGAAAATTAAATTCTTTCACAAAACGGGAAAATTTTCCTACTCCTAGCATTGAGGAAATAATTAATAAACTTTTCAATGCAAAAGTGTTCATATCGTTGGACTTGATGAGTGGGTATCATCAGATCCCAGCTCAGGAAGAATCAAGGCCATTCATAGCTTTTGTGACTCCTCAGGGTCAGAATCAATTTAAACGCATGCCTTTTGGGCTTACTAATGCTCCGGCAGTATTTATGCGTTTAATGGACGTAGTGCGTAAAGCAATTGATGATAAACGGGTTATAATGTACATGGACAATATTTTAATTGCAACTCCAACGGTTAAAGAGGCCCTAATAGTTCTGGAAAAGATGCTTGTGGTACTAAGGCAAGCGAATCTCACACTTAACATTAAAAAGTGTACTTTTCTAAATAAAGAAATAAGTTTCTTAGGTTAGAATAAAACACAAACTATCCAAAACTATCCACGCCCAACAAATGTAACCGAAGTTAGACGATTCTTGGCTCGGAATTAAGCAACCCGTCTCCTATTTTAGTCGAGCAACTACCGCGTTAGAGCAAAAATACCATAGCTATGAGCTAGAGGCTCTGGCAGTGGTAGAAAGTCTTGAACGGTTTAGATACTATCTGTTGGGGAAAAAATTTATAGTAGTGACTGATTGTGCATCTCTTAAAGCTACTCAAGCGAAGAAGGAGCCAATAGCATTCCACACTATTCATGTTGATCACTTAGGCCCGTACCCTAAAAGTAGTAAGGGTAACGTTCATCTAATCGGAGTAATAGACTCATTTACGAAATTTGTCATTATTCGACCAGTGAAAAGTACTACTACCAACTGCGTCATTAAAATGTTAGACGAGTTATCCCAATTCTTTGGGTCACCAAATAAAATAGTATCTGACAGAGGTACTGCTTTTACTTCGCAAACTTCAAACCCCGCGAGCTAATGGCCAAATAGAACGATATTTTCGTACAATTTCCGCAGCCATTTCCGCCACAACAACAAGAAGCGACGGACGCGATTGGGATATCCATTTATCAGATATCCAATGGGGACTAAATTGTTTACCGCATCGTGTGACTGGTCAGTCACCACAAAAGTTGCTACTGGGATACGAACCGAAAATGAGCTTACCGCTGTTTTACATAATGAAATCAGCGATAAGGAAAAAGAATGCGTGCCACTTTCAGAATTACGGTTAAAAGCTGCAGAAAGAATCGAGTCGTGTCGAACAAGACAGGCGGAAAGAGAGAACTCAAAGCGAAGGAGTCCGCGAAAGTATGCAGAAGGTGAGCTAGTGTTAATTAAAAGCGAAGCTGTCGCAACCGGACAGCCTAGACAACACATGCCGAAATATAAGGGTCCTTATATTGTGGACAAAATTCTGGGTAAAGACAGATATATTTTGAGGGATCCTCCGGGGATCCAAATTACGAATCGGCCATTTCAATCTACTTACGCCGCAGATCGTATGAAATCATGGTGTAGTCTCCAGGAGCTAGAATTGAGTGAGAGTGAACTTGATGTGAGTGAAGAGGAGGTTGAAGAATAAACTATCATATAGTCCCAAAGAATTTCATTACTTTATTATGTTTCTTGTCATGAATTTCATTATTATTATTTGTCGTAAATTATTGCAGTGAAGGTTGTTTTTTTTAATTAAGAGAGAAACAAAGAGAAATATTTTTATTTTTATTTTTTTTATTTATTATTTATTTTATTTTGTTTTTTTCTACCATATTACATTGACAACGACATAAGACTGACGGACGCAAATTGTCGAATTCAGTAAAAAAAAAAAATCGAGTGGATATTCATAAGTACCTATATACTTTAACTGCTTTTGGATCCCGAGCCGTCTAAAGGAATGTAAAGAAAGAAAAAAAGTTAAGGTTCCTTGAAAAAAAAACAATAGAGACAAAAAAAAGAGTTTTATTGTAAGCTCTAAGTATGTAGTCTAAGCTTTAGTTACAACATGTGGGCAAGATTTGTGTTTGGGTGCTGGACCATTGTACAGCTTGCCACTCCTAAGTAACTCTAAGCTGACCTGCATGTAAAAAAAATCTAAGGTAGGAGACTCTGTGGTGAAAACGGGTTAGGTTATTGAACCTTTTCTTCGCTTCACCTGATCAGAAGTTTCCTTATTTAGTTGGTATGTAAAACTCCGTCACTGGGACAGTGACGTTGTCGGATGGCCGAGCTGTAAGCGTCTGAATCACCCTGTACATGAAAAGCCCCATGTACCCCACACACTAACCCAAATACTGTCAAACATCTCTCATGAACAGAATGAACGGCAGCCCGTCATCGCGACCAAGAACAATTTCAGGCGTCAGAGTAATTTTTGGTAACGTAGAAGGGGTAACCCCTAAACCTAAAGTTCAAGTATAAGTAACGGAAAAGGTGAATTGATCACCAGTTTGAATAGTGAAGTGACTGACCTCAAGCCTGAGGCTGGATCTTGGTGCTGGGCGCGATGGCGGGTTCGTCAAGTAGTCATTCGGTCCATTATTGAGTGTTACAATTTTAAATTCAAAACGTGTCATCGAAGGTTATACAAGGATGCCTTGAGGTATGTCTCATAAATCTTCTTGACAGAGATACCTCACGTCAATGGCAAACCTATAATTCGGAGGGAGATTGCTGGAAACAAAACAAATGAACCAATGGGCCCTATGCCCATATGGTCGCAGCTCTTGATCTATTGATAAGCGTAGGTATGAGGATGATCAACTCGTAGTTCTTAGGTAGAGACATCTGATTATACCTATGTTCTGCAATCGCGGGGGTTACAGTATGGAGCAAAATCGCTCCCACTTTACTGGTGTCTTACAGGATCTATATCTGCAAAAGAAATGTAATATGTTTCCGCCCATCGGCGAACATAAACGTTAAACGCTGAATCAGTCTTCAAATTAAACAACGATGTTGAGTTTTAAAAAGGGGTCTTCGATTTCTTTTTTTTATAGCGTCTCTTCGAAAGGACAAACGTTATAAAAAACATCCTCACAGATATTTTACAAAAAAAAATTTTAAATCTACTCGCACTAGATAGCTTCAATTCTGACAATAGACTGATTCTCTTGTTTACAAAACTATTTTTTATTCAGAAACCGCGCCTACTTAATTGCAGCTTTCTAGGCTCACCGAAGTATTATAATAGTTAGACATTTCGACAGATAAAACTGCCCGATGTACATATTGGTTAGTCACGCGTTCAGAGAGGTGGTGACAAGATATTGACGCATCGCCACGGACTCAAATGACTCATTCGAAATGCTGAGTAGAAGCCTAAATATCTTATGTAGCTATGACCCATTTTTAAATGCGAAGACTTCAACAGGTTCTGTCTGATTTTTCACTATAGTTCGGAATAGGTCAACAAGTAAGTTGTAAATAAACTGAACACGTTACCTGTTCCCCTCTCAGTTAAGTGGTTAAATAAGGCGTAGAAAGAGAAGGCCAACTAGAATGTTCTTTGAAGTATTGTCAAGTAACATAATGAAAAAATCACTTTTCAAAAGAAGTACAACCAAAAATTCAGACTGGGCTGTTTTACTCATATTTTGAAGAATATTATGAATCAATGTACGGTTAAAAATCTGGCTTCGTAGAAGTTTTAAATAATAGAAGATTCTTAGGTTTCATTTTGAAACAAAACAAATTGTTTAACTCGAAACTTTTTTGATTATAATCAAAATGTTTTGTGCATTAACACATATGAAACTCAAAGAGTCTTATCAACAGATAGCTTAAGTTTAAAACTAAAACTTGTTTATGATTATATATATGTCGTACACATTTGACGGAACTCAACATTTCACGAAAAGTCTAGACACTTCATGGAGAGTAGACAAATAATGTAATGGCTTTGACTTAGCCACTTTTTACATTATGTGTCTGAAATTTTTAGTCACTTCATCAAATGCTAAAAGCGTTTACGCCGATACTGTAATACGACCCTATATAACCAAATACTAGTAGTAGGAGATGGATGGTGGAGGGGGAGGTCGCACCCAGGCCTGCGACATACACACCCATACACCACACATACACCCACACCCACATACACACACATATGCACACATACACACACATACACGCCACCACCCATCTCCCACTACTAGTATTTGGTTATATAGGGTGGTATTACAGTATCGGCGTAAACGCTTTTAGCATTTGATGAAGTGACTAAAAATTTACAGACACATAATGTAAAAAGGGGCTAAGTCAAAGCCATTACATTATTTGCCTACTCTCCATGAAGTGTCTGGACTTTTCGTGAAATGCTGAGTTACGTCAAATGTCTACGACATATATACAGATAATTCCCGAAGAACACGGTACTTGAAGAACCCGACAGTATCGAACGTATTGGACGCTGCCTATGCCTATGTTAGCGGGGTGTTTTTTTTTTCTTTTAAATTTTGTGTCAATATTATGGGTATGCATCGGGCATCGTCGATATCGCTCGCTTTTCTGCTGTAGTGGCAAGTTGCTAAATCAGGCCAAAACAAATCTGATGTATCATGCTCTCTGAAGAATGAAAGAAAGCACATCACCTAATACGAATTTCGTTAGGAGATTTTAATACAAAATTCGGCTCCTGGATTTTTCAACTTTGTTCCTTTCTGGTATTCTGTTCGGTGTTTTCTGAATATGGAAACTCCGTATACCTTCTCTTCTTTTAATTCGATGGACCGTAGCATATGACGTTCCCGCCTTATTAGCCAATCTCTCAACGACATCTTGGCATTGCATTTAAAGTTGTTTATTTGGATTTTACATGATGAAGATCATAAGATTCAGATAAATTTGAATGCCAAAGGGCCTTGACTTACTTGTGACTTTTGTCAACATACACCGCAGAGACGCTTGCGAGATGTCCTGCTGTAAAAAAAATTTATTATTGCATTTCGTTGACGAATTCACTAGAAGGCCAAGCTCTGTATTAGGAGCCGGAGTCCCTTTACTTTGAATTTATTGATGAAAACTGCTCTCTATGTATTTGGTGGTATGAAAACCTTGCACAGCCTACGCTATCATTACCTGGGGAACAAAAATTTATGCGTAAATATTTTGGAGTTTCGTCAGGTGTGACGGCACCTAGTACCGATGATGAATGTTATCTATAAGAAATTCCTTCAGATTTGCGTCTAAAATTTTCTTTGTGCTAACCGAATATTTTCCTGGTCTGAAAAATCGGATCGTTCAAGTGCTGGTCGTTATTCTACTGAAAATATTATAAGCACTACACCAACTCAATACGCTATTTCCAGGGTTACCAATATAAAGTCTGCATTTGAATTGTTTATTCCATCAGCAATTGAAAAAATTATGATTGATATGTCTAACATATAAGGTAAGCTAATGTATTTTTGGGAAAAATTGCAAGTTTGCAAGAGTATTTTCTAATAAGACTTTTCTCTGTACGCTCAAAGGTGCTTGTCGATTATTGGATACCGGTTGATCAAACGTCAAATCAGGCATATTTTGGTCTGCTGTTACTGGCTGGAGTTTATTGATTTTTATGGTGAAGCTTTCGAAAGTTTATGGAACGATATGAAAGGTAGACCCTTATTCAAAGCAACAATGAATCTCAGAAGATTCCAAAATAGGTATATATCGAATTTTACGTTTCGATAAAAGAACGGAAAGAATGAAAATATGGGCGCTTTGTGATGTTGGTACCAGTTATGCGTGCTCCTTGCAAGTAGGTATATGTATATACTGGTAAATATCGAAATTGCAGGCCTGAGAAAAATCAAGGTCAGCGTGTTGTACTTGAATTGATAAAGAGCCTAAAGGGGCTGTTCATGCCTGAACAATCAATTTGCAATTTTGCAATACAGTCAACACAATACTTTTGTAAATTTGTTGCTCTCAATTCATTGACCCATGTCGCAATAACATTCAATAATATTTTTATGCTTTGTGACCAAATTCCGCACACATCGCACTCACTAGGTCAGTAAAGCTAGTGAAAAATAAAATGTTGCTTAACACGGGTCAATGGATTGTGGACAACAAATTATTGTTCTTTTTTTTATGTAAGCATTTAAAATTTATATTTAAAGAACTGTATGGGAATAAAGAGTTCAGTCGGGAATCAAATTACAACGTGCATTAATTTTTTTAGTTTTATTTCCTTTCTCGCCTCTATGGTTAACGGGTTCAAATTAAGTTTAAGCAGCGTTACATGGTCCTTCGAGATAAAAACAAAGTACCAGCAATAATTCAAGAAATCTTGGATTATTTCAGCAGTGATAATTGTAGCACTGCGTCAACATCGATAGTTGCAAAAGTCAGATTCAAATTAAGTTTGAATTCTTTCTTCTAAACTACATACTCCGAGTTTACCAGCAAAGTGTTTACTACAGAACTACTTATCACTATCGCATAGTAGAAGAGCCTAGCAGCGGGCTACAGCAGAAAGACGTACCAAAAAACCTGAAGCAGTTACACTTAACAATTACACCCTCTATTTTAAATTAAAAGGTACAACTCTGTTCTTGCTCTACGGTATAAAGAAATAAAATGGCAGCTGATAAACTCATCAGAGCAAAAAGAAGTATCCAAAGAAATTGAAAACCTCCTCATAAGCTTCAAAAAAGATGGGCCCCATTCCGAATAAATTCAGAATATCTTCTGGCACATCTGGAAAATCTTGACGAGCTTTGGAAAAAAATGCAACAATCTGCACCAAGAGCTTAAGCAAATTATTGCAGAAGCGCATCCATACTTCTCTAAAGACTTGTATGGGAAAACAAAAGAAATTTATAATACAGCCAGAGAATTAGTTTCATCCCTTCAAGAGCAAGCAGGAAGCATATCTGATCAGAGAGCCAATAAACAAGATAATTTGACATCAACAAACAGAGAAGAACCAATGCAAACAAACCGATATCCTCCGCCAACTATCGGAGATACATCCATTCCTTTATGTTCCAAGAAGTAAACAGAACCAACAACTTTCCAAAATTGCCAGCCATGAAAATTCCTACTTTCGATGGCAACTATAAAGAGTGGAAATCATTCATCGACATCTTCAGAAATGTTATTCACAACAATCCTTTCTTAAGTGACATCGAGAAAATGTAATATTTGCTTTACCATCTGGAAGGAGATGCCAGGAGAGTCATTAGTCATCTTCAATTAAGCGGGAGAAATTACGAGACAGCACTAAAATTAGTTGAAGCAAGATTCAACAATAATAGGAAAATAATATCAACATATATTAACACCATTATTGATGCCAAAAGAACAGAGCATAGATCGCAGCAAGATATTATTATGCTATTTGATCTCATCCGAGAGTGTCTAGAAGCACTTAAAAATCTGAACTGCAGAACTGACGAATGGGATCCGATAATAGTGTGCATTGCTATGAGAAAACTCGATACGGAAACACTCCGGTTATTTGATGAAAGCCTGTCCAAACCAACGGAAATTCCATCCATCCAAGAACTCCTCGAATTTCTGGAAAAACGCCATCAGGTTTTAGACAGCATTAAAAATTTAAATCTAAAAACAAAGTATGAGCCGTTTGTCAACAAGAAAAGGTCTTTTCACACTACAATAAAACGATCCTGTGCAATGTGTAACAAAGCCCACTACATTTACCAATGCGGGGATTTTAAGAAGCGGTCGGGGGTAGGACCGCAAAGCATCCATTTCTCAGAAAAAGATTTGCCCTAACTGCCTATCACATCATAATACAGAAAAATGTAAATCGAAATACACATGTATTCACTGCAGAAAAAAGCACCACAGCTTGCTGCATTATGGCGCCAGTAATGTTATGAATAAAAATTCGGACACCAACAACATGGCTGCACATTTAGTCATCCAAGCCAACACTGAAACTCCAATTATAGAAAAGGAAGTCACAAGTCTGCATATCAACAAAACCAAGGCTTGCCAAACACTTTTACCTACGGCAATGATTAGAGAAAAAAACAATTTTGGACAAACAGATATGCTTAGAGCACTGATAGATCTGGGCTCACAAGTACCTCTCATCACAGAAGAGGCAGTTCAAAATTTAAAACTACAGAAGCAGCGCGTTACAGCAAGTATATTGGGAGTAGGAGAAACAGAATCCGCTAGAACACACGGCAAGGTAAAAATCAGCATTCAGCTACGATATAAAAAAAATTCTTATCTAATCGTCAAAGCGCTTGTACTTCCCAAACTAAGTTCTCTCCTTCCGGAGACACTAGTAACAGGCATCCAGATAAAAAATCTAGAAAATTTAATATTGGCAGATCCAAATTTCGAGAAACCCGTCCCCATTGATTTATTATTAGGAGCCGATGTCTATGCTGACATCATAACAGAGGCCTTACATAGTGGGCAACCAGCTGCGAAGAACACTAAATTGGGTTGGATTCTGTTTGGTAGTATCCCTAACACCTTGCAGGAAACAACCACGTTATCAAGTTTTCTCTCTCTCTCTGAGATAGATCAAAAGCTTGAAAAGTTCTGGGAAATTGAAGATAACCCGAAGTCGAACCAAACAAGCGAAAAATGTGAAGAACATTTCAGAGAAACGTATAAAAGGGACGAAAGCGGCAGATATATTGTTCGTCTAACTTTCAAAGAAGATAGAGCAGAGCTAGGAGAATCAAGAAATAAAGCTGTGGCCCGCCTATTACAAATGGAAAAAAAGCTCATTAAAGATCCAAATCTCAAAATGGAATATAACAGATTTCTAGGTGAATATCTAACAATGGGACATATGAGCCTAGTGCAGCCTCATCATAGGGCTGAATCACAAACATACTATTTACCACACCATGCCGTCATAAAAGAAGACAGCACAACTACCAAGCTCAGAGTAGTTTTCGATGCGTCTTCCAAAACAGCAGCGGGAACAAGTCTCAATGACCTACTTTACAACGGGCCAAAAATTCAGCAAGACCTTACGCAAATACTTTTAAGGTGGCGAAAACATCGCTATGTATACACTGCCGATATTGAGAAGATGTTCAGACAAATAATAGTCGAAGAAGAGGACAGAAATTATCAGCGAATTGTTTGGCGAAAAGAACCTACGAAACCCATTCAGGAGTACATGTTAAATACGGTAACATATGGAACAGCTCCAGCTACCTGCCTTGCTGTTAGGGCATTACAGCAGCTAGCTGAAGATGAAGGTAGTTTACTTCCAATTGCCCAAAAAACACTGATAAGAGACTTTTATGTCGATGACATGCTTTCAAATAATCGTACTATTGAACAAAGGAGGATTTAACCTACGGAAATGGACAGCCAATGACGAAGATCTTTTAAAAAGTATTCCAGAAGACATACGAGAAACAGGAATATTAGAAATTAAAGAGTGGGATGCCATAAAGACGTTGGGAATACACTGAAATCCAAAAAAAAGACGAATTTCACTTCAAGTGGAAATACCAAAGCCGTGAGCTGGCATTGACAAAACGAGCCCTACTCACAAGGATTGCCACAATATTCGATCCTTTAGGATGGCTAGCTCCAATAACCATAACGACCAAGCTATTGATGCAGTCTCTTTGGAAAGCAGGCACGGATTGGGATCAGAATCCACCCAGCGAAATTGCAAACGCCTGGGAAGAAATAGAAGAGGAACTGCACCACATTGAATCTATAAAAATTCCTCGTTGGTTCAAACATCGAACAAGCCAGGAGACACAACTGCACGGATTCTGCGATGCCTCTGAAAAGGCTTATGCTGCCGCTATCTACGCACGCACAGTAGACTCCATTGGGAAGATTCACGTAACACTCCTTACAGCCAAAAAAAAGTAGATTAAAGCAAAGAGTTTCACTACCACGCTTAGAACTTTGTGGAGCTCTACTCTTGGCTCAGCTGCTTAAATCTACAATCAACACCTTAGAAATAACATCACCAAAAATATTCGCTTGGTGTGATTCCGAAATAGCTCTAGCATGGATAGCCAAAAATCCAAACAATTGGCAAACCTTCGTTGCAAACAGGGTAGGGGAAATACAGACACTCTTTAACAAAGTAATATGGAGGCATGTCTCTTCCCCAGAGAATACTGCGGATATTGCAACAAGAGGAATCTCTCCGACCAAGCTCATTACCTTCAATATCTGGTGGAGAGGTCCACTCTGGCTTGCACAACCCTGCGACTCTTGGCCTTCAAACAAGCTGAATATCAAAACGGATCAAGAAGCAAAAAATGTGGTAGCAGTTCACAATACAACTATCATCGCATCAGAGAATATACTCCGTTGCTCATCATACACAAAGCAATTGAGAGTAACATATGCCCTGCGCTTCAAAAAAATTGTAGACTACCAAGGTCTCAGAGGAAATTTAACTATATTTCACTTGACGAACTACAATGCTCAAGTAATTGGATAATCAAAATTGTGCAGCTGGAAGTATTTTCAGACGAAATTCACACTATGGCGCATAATAAGCCCCTGAAGAAAACAAGCAAACTACTCTCACTTCATCCCTTCATAGACGCAGATGGAATTATGCGCCTGGGTGGAAGATTAAAAAACTCAGGGCTATCAATGGATGCTAAACATCAAATCCTACTCCCTCAAGGCCACCACATTACAAATCTCGTTATTGACCACGCACACCAGCAAACCTTGCATGGCGGTACACATTTAACATTAAACTATATAAGGACTCGATTCTGGATAATTGATGGCAAACGGGCAGTCCAAGGAAGGATCCACAAGTGCATAAAATGTGTCAGACACCGGCAAAAAATGGGTAATCTTTCAGCAGTCCGGATAACTCCTTCACCTCCTTTCTCACACTGCGGAGTCGATTACGCTGGACCCTTTCTCACGAAAGTATCAAAGGAAAGAGTTACTAAAACCACTAAGGGTTACATCTGTCTATTTGTTTACATGGTAACGAAAGCTATTCATCTGGAGTTAGTCAGCAATCTCAGGACAGATGCCTTTCTAGCGGCCTACAGAAGGTTCGTGGCTCGCCGGGGAAATTGCAAGCAAATATTCAGCGATAACGGAACCAACTTTGTTGGGGCTCGAAACAAAATGGATAAAGATTTGCAGGTAGCAATTACCCGTGCCACAAAACAAGCAGCAGAAACTATTCTCAATGATGATACAGAGTGGAAATTCATTCCCATAGCAGTCCCCATTTTGGTGGTTTATGGGAAGCTGGCGTTAAATCGGTTAAGGGACACCTTAAGCGTGTCTTAGAAGAAACTTTACTCACATATGAGGAGTTCAGTACAATACTGTACCAAATAGAAGCATGCTTGAATTCAAGACCTATAGGCCAACTATCAAGTGACCCAACAGATCTGGAACCACTAACTCCAGGTCATTTTCATAGCACCTCCTGAACCACACATCGACGATAAACAGATCCATCAAAGATGGAAATTGGTTACTAAATTACATCAAGACATTTGGAAGAGGTGGTCGCAAGAGTATCTATCCTCACTGCAACAAAGAAGCAAGTGGAGAACTGATAACAAAAATCCCTCGATTGGAGAGTTAGTCCTGTAGAAAGACGACAATCTACCGCCACAAAAATGGTCATTGGGAAGAATCGTCCAACTTCACCCCGGTGAATATGGCATAGTACGCATCGTCTCAGTAAAATACAGAAATGAAGTGAAGAAAAGACCACTCACCAAAATATATCAGTTGCCTCTAAGCACACACAACTGGCCAGAAACAGAAAAGGATTCCGAACTTAGATCTGTTACAACCATGACGAGCCTCTCTCTATCAAAAAAACCAATGAAAATCATCACTAAAAGGAAACTCGCTCCCACATCAACGATGAGACAGAACTATGGTCAAAGCCTGAGCATTTTGATCAACCCAGGTCAACCAATAGTAAATGGTCACCCGAATCAACGCATAGTTCACGTGCGAAAACAACAAGGATCGCACCGTGCACTTGGGCTTCGAGATTAGTGCATTCTACTCTTTTAATATTCTTCTGGTTAACGGCAATTTTCACACAAAACTATCAGATCTTTCATCCCAGTTCAGGATTCTATGTAGAGAGGCTAGGCAGCGCACAAGTTAAACGAGCCAATCTTCGACTGCAAGTATTGTTGCCAATAAATGAAGTACTTAATGATCAGAGAAATATTGATGTTACCTGGACTCAAATAAGGGATATGTGCGAACAAACGTAGAAACTTACTCAAATCACGCACTGTCTGATTCATTTTCAACACTTATCCACCAGAAGACATAACCTATTGCGAACAATCGATGAAATACTCCGAACAGCACAATCAGAACCTAGGAGCAAGAGGGGAGTTTTGGGCAGAATACTGACTAGCATATTTGCAGTAAATGATGAAGTCTACACTGATATTGAAGTACTACAACATAACCAACCAAACCTCCTGCATTCAACCAGCCACCAGATGCTCCTGCTAAACACAAAAATCAATCAATCCAATTTTGTCGTTTTGCAAAAACTAAAAAATTTCGACGCCAGACTATCCCAAGTAATCGCCTCCATTAACGAGATGTCCAGGTGGATTTCGAGCGCAGATCATAACAGACTCAGCATTGAAGTCATATCAACTTATCTGAGTGCTGAAGACTATTATGATGAGGTTAATGAAAAATATAATGATTGGCTAAATGCGGTACATAAGAAGGGACATTTATTAGACTTTGTCTCTTTGCACGATATCAACAATTTAATTCAGACAATATCCGACAAAATTGGATCCAATTTCGAGATATTATCTAGCCCATAGAATTCATTGGACATAAAAAAGGGGAACAAGACTATCAAACTGTACGGATATCTTAACATTGTGGAAAGAAGCACGTATGAGGTGATGCATATAACACCCACTCCCCATTTGATCCAATTTAACAAATTTGCAATTGCCGATGTAAGGTACTTCACCATAGCAATTAACTTCAATGACCAAACCTACTTTGAACTGGAGAAACGAGAGCTAAAGGATGCTTCAATCATAGGAAATCATCTTCATCTCTGCAGTCCGAGAATAGTACATAGCATTGAAAACAGCCCATCCTGTGTGATTGACGAGATTTACGATCGTCACCCCAGGACGAATTGTGAAATGCATCAACTAATGTTGAATGGGACTATCTGGAAGGCCTTAATGAGGAAAAACACTTGGCTATATATCACCAGTAAACCCAAGGCTGTCGCAGTGATATGTAAAGGATTAAGAGAGGAGTTGGTTTTAAACAATACTGGCATTGAAATGCATGAAAATTGCTATATAAGGACGAGAGAGATCATCTTAAAATCTTCTTTGGATCAGACTGTAGAAGTTCTTACCAGTCACATTAAAGAGCTTGTTCCAGAAGCAATCACTGTCAACTTCAACAAACCACCCTCAGTATTGCAACCAAGCTTCTTATTGCAACCAAATGAAGGAATCTTGGACTACACCATGGAACCAGAAGAACCTACAACCAACCTTCAGAAGACTCTGGTTTGTGCATTCAATCACGGCAACAACAACAGTACTCATCTTCCTCCTGGCACTGCTAATTTGGAAATACTGGAGCAGCCTAAAGACGATGTTCCAAACCTGCCATCTAAGATGCCATAACGAGCATACTACATCCAGCCCAGAACGAGAAGTATCTCCGCAGGCTTCCATCCAGCATCATTTTGACCGAGTATTATCATCTGCCCCCCCCCCCACCAATCCTGAACAATCAATTTGCAATTTTGCAATACAGTCAACCACATACTTTTGTAAATTTGTTGCTCTCAATTCATTGACCCATGTCGCAATAACATTCAATAATATTTTTATGCTTTGTGACCAAATTCCGCACACATCGCACTCACTAGGTCAGTAAAGCTAGTGAAAAATAAAATGTTGCTTAACACGGGTCAATGGATTGTGGACAACAAATTATTGTTCTTTTTTTTATGTAAGCATTTAAAATTTATATTTAAAGAACTGTATGGGAATAAAGAGTTCAGTCGGGAATCAAATTACAACGTGCATTAATTGTTGAGTTTTAGTTCCTTTCTCGCCTCTACGGTTAACGGGCTCAAATTAAGTTTGAGCAGCGTTACAGGGGCGAAATATAACATGCGATAATTTGTTCACGTCACATGAATTAGGAATTGAGCTACTAAAAAGGAAGCTAATAATGGTTCGAACTTTGCGCAAAAACAAAACGTTTCTGCCGCAACAGATTCTAGATATAAGACGAAGATCACAATATTTTCAAATTTTCTTTTTGACAACATCAATAAAACGACACTTGTGGCATACGTTCCAGAGAAAACCCGGTGTGTTTTACTTCCTAGCACACTGCATCACGAGAGGAAGATGTGTTAAGGCGAGGCCAAAAGCCTGAAATAATAAAGTTTTATAATGAAGCAAAGGGACGGGTTGATATGTTAGATCAACATATACGAATGTATACTTGTAAGCTCAGAACAAATATATGGCCTCAATCGCTATTTTACAATATGTTGGACATATCAACATATAATGCCTTTGTCATCTGAAAAACAGTAAACCCACAATGGAATTATATGAAGAAAATTAAATCACACATTTTCCTTGAAGTACTTGGATCATCTCTACTGCAGGATGAAATATCACGTCGATCGAGAATGCCGCAAGGTAGCGGGGCTAAGCGTGTTGCTTTCGACGTCCAAAGGGAGCAACAACCAAAAAGGACGCACAATTTGAAAAGAGCACGCTGCTTTTGTGCCCAAATTTTTCTAATAGCACAAAATATTCAACGAAATTCAGCAGATGTATTCGTTTTATATGTAAGAAGCATTCGCAGATAGAAATAAGTTTTAATAATTGCCAAAGTTGTGAATAAAAATACATTGGGCAAATATGACTCATTAATACCATATACGTTTTTTTTAAGTACAGGATAAGGATTAAGGGCTCAGAGGAAATTATCACCTTGCATACAGGAAAAAGTGAAAGCAATTCGGGAATGGAAGTGATTTGTCTATTCTTCAAAAGAAAGCATTGGATTGTTTCAATGGAACCCAAAAGGGCAAGGTAAAAAAAACAATTAAATTAAAACACACAAACTAAATTCAAGGCGGTCGCATAAAGATATTATAATTAACAATTAAATTAGATCCAGTATTTTGAATTGCATGGCCTAATTTGTTAACTGTAGATAATTAGATAAGATTTAGTATTGCTTCAGTTGCTTATTATTAACATTAGGTAACAATTTATATTGATTTTTGTAATTACATTAATTAATATACTTAGTATATTAATATATACCAAATTTCCTTGAAATAATAGTATATGCCTATATAGTTAGAAAGGACGCCAAAAATTTTAAGATTATTAATAAAATCAAAAATTTGCAGACATTGTACTCACACCGTTCAGACTTATTCACCGCTGAAAAAAAAAATCAGTGGAGGACACCAACACATAGTACTAATTCGAGATTTCCGATATTGGTTATTCTGGTTACCAGATTCCTGGATTCCTAACCCAGTGAACCCAGCCTTCATAAAATCAACCCTGAAAATCTTAAAGACAAAAAAAAATAGCACAAGCGAAATTGCTACAATTAACAAACCATCATAACTAACTCTATCCAACGACAAAAACATTTCTCTTTGTATTTCTTCTTCTAAAGATAGTCCTTCGTGCAGAAAATTTTCACCACTAGCAATTTTTTTCCTTCTAACTCGACACTCAGTGGATATCTCCAACTCTTCACATATTTTTTTGGCTGTTGCAACTGCTTTTTGTACTAATGCTGTCCCTTTGTCCAATGAAATACTTTACAAAGAAATCAGTTTTAAATCACGTTGACGGATTCCCAAATAATGCAAAAAAATCAATCAAATTTTCAAAATTTAATGATTATTTTTTTGCCAAATTTTACTGAAAATAACTCTGGTCGAAAAAAAAATAAAAATTTGCAAAATTTGGTGATTGTTTTTTTTTTTTTTTTAATAACAGTCGACGACGAAAGTAAATGAAAAATCTACCGAAATATTTTCTATAAATTCCTAAGAAGAAATGAATGTTTGTTGCTTGTCTCATTGCATATGAAATTGCAATACAGGGGTGGATCAGTCATATAACAAATTTACGAAATTTTACAAGCAGTCAAAATGACTGCTTTTGGGCGGCAATATTGACATAATCCATACATTTATAAGAAACAAAGAAACCGGTGGGGAGGGCGGGGTGGGGTGGGGGGGGGGGGGGTGTAATACAACTACTAAATAAAGCATTTATGTTATAATTACAAAGCCTCCAAATTCTAAGAAAATGTACCGTTAGAGACATAATTTTATTTCAAAACGAAGTTAAGAAGCAATATAGCGTTAAGGAAATCTGTTCTTACTTCCTAACTTGTTCTTAAGTTACCTTTGCTTCAACTGCCACGTATTGGCCATAACCGCGACCTCAGATAAGCTACTAACAACTTTATTAATCTTTTCGTAATTCCTGGTTTTTAAAAACTCATTAAAAAATAAAAAGTTACGATGAAATTTACAGAAACATAACATTCCTCAGATTAAAACTAAATCAATTCAATTTGTGCTTTTTTAGATAACAGCATCCTTTAAATTTTATTAAATTAAAAGGAGTTATATAACAAAGTGGAATTCAACGTTTTGTAAAATAATAAAGCAAAATTTTGCCTTAATGCGATATTTACTTCAGCATACTTTTTAGCCAAACTTACAGCTCTTGGTCTCTCTCCTCCTTTTCTATTCTGGATTGAAATTTTTTTTATCTGGTCGCCTATTATACATTTATGGGTTTTATTAGATGGCGTTACATCTGAGCCTTACTCTATAAATTCCGGTGTGCCCCAGGGCTGGGTTTTCTCTAAGTCTTTCCTTTCAATTTTCAATAATAATCTACTTCCCCTTGATTTCAATCCTATCTATAGCTTTGCTTACTCATTTGATACTCTTACAGACTCCGGAGAGAATAATAAGATCATTGAATAACTTTCTTGGCAGTATCCTCGCTTGGGGCAAGGTCAAATTCTATGGGCCTAAGATCCAAAGGTGTCTCATCGCTTTAAAAAGAGATTATCACTTAACCGCTTTCATTTCTTTTGTAGGAGCATTAGTTGGAAACATTAACATCAGCTTGAACATCTGCATTGAAAAACGCGCTTAGCTCCAATGGAACTTGTGGCCGTCAACAAAAATGATTACATCTTTTTGAATTTGTTAATTTATTATTAACCATGTGTACCCCATTCACGATATATTCTCCTCCAGCGTAACTCAGAACGAACTAAAACCAGTCTTCTCGCATGGCTATTGACTGCATCCGTAGATGGTCGTACGGTATAGGGAAACCCAAGCGTTTCTTAAAATATGTCTCCTGCATTCATCTCCTTTATATAGTCTTGCAGCTCATCAAAAGAATAACCTCTTCAAAACACATATCTTTGGCTTCAGTTAGGCCTTTGGAATTTCAATGTTCAAGCTCTGGATTGCATTATAAGAAAAAGTTATACCATTTTCGCCTGGGTCCCCCATTTTCGAAGGATGTGGTCGTGCCAACGTCTTGCTCAATTTTTGGAACTGTGTTTAAAAGATTATTAGGACTTAATTGAAGAAGCTCACATTTGGCTTACCATTCACACCAGTTAAATAGAATAGTTTTTTCTTTCGTTTCCGTTAAAATACTTAGTGGTTGAGATTTTCCTACGCCTTCAATATGTATCCTAGGTTTTTGGAACATTTTGTTTGATGCTACCTGATCTAATAGAAAATTTTCCTTGTCGAATGTACGACAATGCTTCATTTAGCTTTGTATTAGTATATCCTTCCATATTTGCTTATACGCAACAAATTAAATCATAAATCAGTGTTGCTTGTAGGCTGCATTTGGGTTAAGGAAAAAAAATTCAGTTCTGAACTCTGATTACAGATAACTCAACGAAAGCAACGTATCAGCTGCATACACGAATACGAGGATATAGAATATCTGCATCTTAAGGAAAATACGTCGTTTTAATTAAGGGCATGTTATAAAATGAACTGGATGCAAATTGGGTAGTGGACGCCTTACCCTATATAAAATGGCATTACAATTTTTTCATCACCCTATACTCGTATATGTAGTTAAAATCAGCAAACGGAACATATATGGCAAACACCACGTTTCGAAGTTCGGATTTCGACTAAAACCAGAATTTAGGTCATGCCAGAAAACTCTCTCAAAGCGTGGATAAAACGTGGGCAAAGCGTTACGTATGTGGTGATTGCCACTAAAACGTGGGTTTTCTCGTTCAAAATTCTCTCATTAAAAAGCAAGTCGGTGAAGAAGTAAGCATGAGCGACTTAAGAGCTATATCTAGAGTTTTTGGAAGAAATTATTTTAATTTATAAAGACAATCCGTGTTTCTGGCAAGTGAAAAGTAAGGAATACTTAAATAGAGAACAGAAAAGTGAAGCGTTAAAAAACCTGTTGGAAAACTTAAACAAAATAAAAATGGAATACAGTTTTAAAAAAAAAATCCATTAGAAGCAATTTAAAAAAAAAAAAAGTGAAAAAAGTGACCAGTCAAAAATGTCGGGAAGCGGAGCCGACGATGTTTATCAACGAAACTTGTGGTACTACAACTCGTTATTATTTCTTCGGAAATTCCGAAAAAAGCTGTTCAAATATTGAAGGACCGCCTGGAAATGAAACTGACGTTAGTTTAGAGGTATGTAGATATAAAAATGTCATGACAATTAAGAATTTATGCAAGTTTAATATTATTTTATTTTTTTCATACAAATCATACTTTCAATTATTCAATACTTTCATTCAAAATTACCCGGGATCATTCAAATACTCCAAAAAATTATGCACCTTCGCTTGTTACTGATCGACAACCAACACAGTGCCAATTACCTACAATAACGAAGTCCTCAAAGAAAAGGAACTTGTATCAGGAATATCTCAAGTTGACAAAACTATTGCAGGCCTTTCAAATAAAAGGCACGCTGCTAATACGAGCATTATACTCTAGGCAGACGGGCAAAATCAATGATCATTCGTTCGTAATTGAATTTTTCAAAAATCGATTTACCTTTGAATTTTAATTTTAATTATTAAAAATGTGCTGTCAATTACATACAAAAATTGACAAGACTTTCGTTTTAATCAACAATACCTTGGGTAACTGGATTTTCTAAAAAATCAATTACGAATGAATGATCATTGATTTTGCCTAGGGTATTACCTGATCCACCCAGTGGCTTGATAGAAAAGATGACATTTAACACAGAATCTGTCAGACCTTTTCCTAAAGCGCCACCGAGAGATGCGAAGAGGAAGCGTCAAGTTCCTATTTTAACCGACACCCCTGAAAAAGAAGTCTTAGCAGAAGAACAATCAAAAAGAGTGAAGAAATCTACTGGTTCAGTTCGTGCTAAAGGAAAAACTAAACGAAAATGTAAAGCAAAAGAAAACAAAAAAGTTACTGCAACAAAAAGAAAAATTTTACAAAAAGAGAAGTGAAGCTGATGCCGAATACTATCGTATCGTATGCCATTAAGCTTTTTCAAAGAGTAGGCCAGGAGAAGATTGGATACAATGTTTTCTGTGCAATGAATGGGCCCATGATCGATGCATAAATGATTTATTTGCCAAAATTGCATTACTGATGAATCGTTAATGTTATCTTAATTTTAATTGCAACAAAATTTTCTTTTTTTTCTTACTTTTATGAAGATTTATTTAATTTCCAAATAATGATATTAAAATCAATAGTTTTCTTTTGTGTCATGCCATTTATTTTTGTCATTGCAATTCATTTACATATCATTATTACTTCGAGAAAAATTTTATTTTTTTTTTTTTAGTTAATTGACAAGACTGAATATATTATTTGTTGTAATTCATGATAAATAAACTTTTAAGTTCGTCAAGGGATGTGTTTCTTGCTCATGTAAAAATTTGCCCCAGGTCTGTAACTTTTAGCCCAAAGCCACCGGGGCAAAAAGTGACAGTCTGTGCTCCTACGAAGAAATGTAAATAAAACACAATCTATTTACTCAATGTAATCAGAAGTGGCTTTTATAATAATCTCATATATATATTTTACAACAGAGTAATAAAAATTATAAAAATATTGATGACATATCAGAAGTTATGAGCTTTCTTTCTAAAATTGCAACTTTTAGCCCCTTGCTCCCCTACCCTGCAATTATGCAATAATTAATTGAATTTTCTATAACCGTTTTATGAAACATGATAATAAATAAAACTAGTAGCCTTTTGTACATGTCTCCAATGATGTTCCAGTTGGATCGAAACAGCCCTCAGAGTTTTATTTATTACCTACAATTAGTTGACCATGATGATAGCGAATGATTTTACTGTTTTATAAAGAGCTTTTTGCTATTTTCCTATCTTCATGTATTCCCTAGAGAGTGCCTTGTAAACTTACCCGATTGGGCTGATATAATTGTAGTAAATTGCATATCTTCATAGTTTCTTCCAGTACATAGAAATCTCAGCGTAGCATTTAGACGCTCATGTGGCATTATTGCTTTCCTCATAATAGTATCTTGACGTTTAATATGAGGAGTAACAGCGTGTAACAATTGCAAATTCGTTCCTTCTTCCATACGCAAATAATTAAACCAATCGTCTGGCTCAAGTTTTAGTTCTTCTAAGAAAATTGTGAGCGCTTAAAAAGCCATCCTTTTTCCCATTTTCTCTTTACTTTAGCTTCAGTCGCACCCCGCTGGGAAATAGAGTTCTCTAAGAGCTCTCCTGAAGGGCTTCTTTTCCCTATCCCAGCTCTTTGCTTTTTAACATAGAGATGTCCGTAGAGGCAAGCGCTTCAATGCTGCTGTTAAGAAGCGCTCTAAGAGCGCTCTAAATGATGATCGAAGAAGTTCTTTGAATGTCTTTTCGAAAGCTTTAACGAGCTTTTTGGATAATCATCGCATTGCTGTTACGGCCCCAAAGTCCTGCAGGCGCCTAAAGATAGAATTTTCTTTAAATAGCATTTGTAATGAAAGGAAACTAACGATACTTAACTTTTGTTCTGTCCACTCTGTGTTCCGAGTTCAACTCAACGTGCTGTATTTATTTTTCAATTACAGATTGTTGCCTGCCAGCGGCTGCATACAGTTACCATAGCACTTCTAGTTCTGGCACTATCTACCTTGGGTTGGTGATTTCGTTCAAATATCTTGTATAGGGCTTCCAAGCGATGGCTCTAGAAGGACTTGAGCTACTTATTTGCACCTTTGCTTATTTTTCATGATAGATCAGTGAATATTCTTCTAAAGCGCTGCCAAATGATGGCTAGAGACGCGCTTAGGTTGTGCTCCTTTCAGAAGCGCTGGTTTTTCGTCCCAATGGATCTTTCTTCCACAATTCCCAGCAATCCCAATGCCATTAAAGCTTTTTCCTCAATTTAGTTTGATTGTTTATCGTATGTTTAAAAATTTTGAATTTTGCTACAAATGAATGGCTACTGGTTACTTTGGCAATACGGTGACTTCAAGAATTCATATCTCTAAAACAAAGTGGAAAACCATCGTAGTTTTTTGTACATACATATATGGATAAGGCTTCTTTCTAGCTTCCAAATAAAAATACAAAAAAAAAAATTCTCGAAATACTAAATAGTAAATAATACAATTGTTTGAAAAAAAAAATTAACAAAAATTTCTTTCTTTCAGTACTGTTATATTTTTTTATGGAGAATATAAAGCATTTAGCTTCATTTGGCATTTGAATCAGAAAAATCGGTTCCTGCATTCTCGAATATGAATAAACTAAACTGAATAAACGTTCGGTATTTTACCGAAATATGAAATATAAATCTTTCGCAAAGCTAATCACTTTTAATTCTTAACGTTTAATTTTTTTACATAATGCCATCTAGCAAAAATTTTTCAATCTGAGAAGCAACCGATTTGCTCAATCTATCACAATTCCGATAATCGACACTAGCGCCAATAGTTCTAGGACTCCTCCGTTGGGAAACGCCCCCATTCGGCGAAAAATCTAAGCAAATATCGAGAGCGGTTAATCCAAAGCACAAACCAGCAGTTGTAGAAAGATATATATGTACTAAAAGCTCAGTTCCGTTTTCAACTTAAAACTTAAGGTGCGTTTTAGCTGGAAGTCGAAAGCTGGCTCCGACAGTTAACTATGAAAACTGGCTGGTCAAAATGATTGTTTCTGTTATTTTCTTTTTGATTTTTAAAAATGATCACGGAATGCTCTTTATTTTTTGATATGGAGGAAAGAAATGAAGTTGAAATGGACAAAATTTCTTCTGAAAGTGAAAGTGTTCAATTAAGCACAATTGCGACGACAGAGCGGCGGATGTGCGCCTGCAGATTCCTATGTAATATACGCTCCATAAAGCGTTCCCAGAGAAAACTTTTCCTATAACTGCAATAGTTGTCAGCCGCCAGTGCTTCCAGCTCTGAATTTACTAGTAGTTAAATTTAGCTACTTAATTCCCAGCTCCTTGGTATATTTTTTGGTAGCTAAATGAAAGCTAAATATTTATACACGTACATATTATATATCTTCATTAAAATATAATGTATTTATGTAATCTTAATGGAATTGTTTTATTATTTCTAAGGTTGTATGGAACCAGTTTCACAAGATTTACTTAAATTAATTTTTCGAAATGATTTAGAAAATAAACCATAAACGACAATATTTGTACATGTATATGTATGTCAACACACTCAGAAGGAATAGAAGGAAAATTAACAAACTCATGTACGTGTTATCAATTAATAATCGTTCAATTAAAGAAGTATTATTATGCTAAAAAAAAAAATTAAAGAATATAAGTATGCATATATTTATGATAATCAAAATAAAAGAGTTTTAAATAACACAGTCAAATAGGTCAAATAAGTAATACGATAGTTAAGATCTTTCAATAGTTCTGGAATGTAATGTGTGTACCCACTACTTTCATAAGTCTATAAAGTAGGTAGCAATTTTTGTAACAACAAGAGTAGGAGTTTCATATTCGTCATAACATTTACTATACTTTTGCAACCCAAATTTAATCGAAAGAATTGAATTTAATGTTTTTAATTCAATTTTGTTACGAATTTGTTTTTAATAATATTTTTGACGATAAATATTGTTTCGATATCAGAATTGGAAGGAGGTAAAGACAGTAGCAAACTGACACAATTCTTTAAATGAATGGTTTCCAGCAGCATCACTATATCTATAAATTTCAAGGCACAGCTTTACAGTTTCTAGCTCGCATTTCTGTATACAATGCAGCAAGAAAACACAAGTAAGTAAATATAAGTAAAACTTACGGCGGGTCAAAAGTAAAGTTTTTAGCAGTTTAGACTTGGGGTGCAAGTCAGCATACAATTTTTTCTCACGATTTTGTAAAAAATGTATGGTCAAAATAAAAAAGATTTTATCCACAGTAAAAGCTAATTGCTACCGGTACCAAATGAAGATCTTCGTAGCTAAATTACCTTCTTGCCGTCTGCCCCTCTAATCATAGGATCTAAGCGGTCGACCCGTCGGCCTATGTAATACACGATCCATAAAATGTTCCTAGAGAAAATTGTTCTTATTACTGTAATAGTCGTCGGCCGTCGCAACTGTGTTCAAGTCGTGACGTTAGGATAACTTGCGATGAATAAATTTGGTAATTTTTATGGAAACATTGCACGACATTACGTCAGCTGAATGTCACTTTTAAATTTTTTGGACTAGAAATGCAGTTCTAGGTTTTCGATTATTCTTTTTCCAAATAATTATCCCAAATTCTTCCATTCCTATTTCCTACTAAGATATTGAATGGTTACTTGCATCCATCTCCATCTATTCCACCAATTTGGAGTGCAGACTGGTCTATCTCTAAACTAGTTGGCGTTTGGCCCTTAAAGCAGGCCATACACGATTCGTTTTGCCGTCATTTTAATCCCACATTTTAACAACTGCACCACGTTTGCCGTCATCTTAGTTTCCATGAATTTAAATTAGGTGGCAGTGCTAACAAGTACAAAATTCAAAATTTTTAAAGATACGATAAGTAATCAAATTAAATGGAGGAAGAAGCTTTAATGGCATTGGGATTGCTGTTAGTATTCGGGAAGAAAGAGCGACTGAAGCTTAAGAGAAAATGCGCAAAAGGATGGCTTCTTAAGCGCTTACAGTTTTCGCATACCTACCAATCTCTTAGAAGATCTCACACTTGCGCCAGACGATTGGTTTACTTTTATTTGCGTATGGACGCAGGAACAAATTCGCAGTTGTTACAGGTTGTTACTCCCCATATTAAACGCCAAGATACTGTTATGAGGGAAGCAATAACGCCACATGCACGTCTAACTGCCACTCTGAGATTCCTATGTTCTGGAAGATACTATGAGGACATAACATTTTCTACAATTATATCAGCGTAATCATTAGGAAAAATCAGCACGATAAACCTGTCTGGCAATTTACCAAACACTCTTTGGAGAATACATGAAGTAAGAAAATAACAAGAAGCTCTTTATAAAACATATATTTTATTGAGTAAATTAAATCACTATCTTCATGTTCAAGTAATTGGAGGTAGGGTACTTCATAAAATGCGAAGTACTGGGGCGTTTTTTGTCTACAATTGAAACTGTGGTTGTTGCTTCTAAATTTTCCATTTGGGCTTCAAAAATAATGTCGTTAATGCGTTTCAATCGCCGCGGTATTATTATCCATCTGTTCTAATTACTACGCAACGTGTCTGCCAAAAATCTTATGTTTACCGCCTCTCCTTTAATTTGTTGGAAATTATACTAACTAATTCACTAGCTGGATCGTCACTCTTCTTCCGCTTTTGAGAACGACTGCTAGAGCCTTCCGTTTGCGGAGAGTGAGTGTTGGAATTTCCACCTATGATTCCACAGTAGTGTCAAAAACCTCAGATGTTTCTTCTATTACATCGTAAAACTGAAAAGTCAGAAATAAATTTTGAATTAATTTTTTTTACAGTTTCCAAATTCGAAAGAGGAATGGATGAAAATTGCTGAAGAGTAAGAAGAGGTGGCAGTTTCCTAATTGTCTTGGCGCAGTCGATGGAAAGCATATAGCAATTAGCCCACCTTCAAATAGTGGATCATATTATTGGAATTATAAGAATTTCAACCATGAATTCATCTTACCTTATACTGGAACGAATGGAAGAATCTCGGATGGAGGTGTGTTGGTGACACCACTTTTTACCATACTTAAAATAAAAGGGCTCGAAATTCCATCCAAAATAAACCCAATTAATGGAGATGATTAATTTGAATAGGCGATGAAGCTTTTACACTCTGACATGACTTCCTGAAAACCTTTATTCAAAGGGAGGTAAATCACGATCGTGCTATATTTAATTATAGGCTATCCAGAACTAGACGGGTGATTGAAAATGTTTCTGGCATTATGGCCTTTTGATTTAGAGTACTTCATACAACATTTAATGTTATCGTAGACCGCGCTGAGATTATTGTGATGGCTTGTTGTATTCTACACAACCTTTTGAGCAGAAATTGCAACAGTTCATACACTTCAACAGAATTATTTGATGTTGAGGACATTGAAAACGGTGAAGTTGTGTCCGCCTATTATTCTGATAGTCGGACTTTAGTTGAGTTGCAATGTCGACGCAATCGAAATTATGGAAAGAAATTATAGCAAGGTAGTCTGAAATAATTTTTTGGAGTATTTCAATAGTCCCGGGTAATTTTGAATGGCAGGAAAGTATGATTTGCAAAAAAAAAAAATTAAACTTGCATAAATTCTTAATTGTTATGACATTTTTATTTCTACATACCTCTAAACTAACGTCAGTTTCATTTCCAGGCGGTCCTTCAATATTTGAACAGCTTTTTTCGGAATTTCCGAAGAAATAATAACGATTTGTAGTACCACCAGTTTCGTTGATAAACATCGTCGGCTCCGCTTCCCGACATTTTTGACTGGTCACTTTTTTCACCTTTTTTTTTAAATTGTTTGTAATGGAATTTATTTTTTTTTTAAAACTGTATTCCTATTTTTATTTTGTTTAAGTTTTCCATAAGTTTTTTAACGCTTCACTTTTCTGTTCTCTATTTAACTATTCCTTACTTTTCACTTGCCACAAACACGGATTGTCTTTATAAATTAAGATAAATTCTTCTAAAAACTCCATAGACATAGCTCCTAAGTCGCTCATGCTTACTCTCCACTTAGGTACTTATTTTTTAATGAGAGAATTATGAACGAGCAAAACCACGTTTCAGCGGCAATTACCACATACGTAACGCTTTGCCCACGTTTTATACAAGTTTTGAGAAAGATTTCTGGTATGACCAGAGTTCTGGTTTTAGTAGACATTCGAACCTCAAAACGTGGTGTACGCCACACACGTTCCATTTTGTCGTGGTTTTACCGTAAAACCAGGGCAAAACAGATCGTGTATGGCCTGCTTACACATATATTATCGTTTCTCTATCCTGCTGTTTGTATAATGGTACATATTCATACATATTAGAGGTGGACCTATAATTGAACACTTATTTTATGCTTTTTGGGTCCATTTTCATTGAATTTCAATTAAAAAGTGCGTGTAAAAACCGTGTACGTGCGAGCATAGCATTTCTTATTATAAACGCAAACTGAATGTTTTCAAATTGACGGCCACGGTAATATTCTCCAATGATTCTAAAGTAACTTACTGCGCGGTATAGACCGAACCACATACCGATCGAAATGACACTGATATTAGCAGCGCGACACGTTTTAGAAGATCCCACAGCAATAGGAAGAATAACTTCCTAGAGCGATTCTTGTGTTCCACAAAATACGAATAAAAAATGTATTTCTATGCTCTCATCCAGTAATAAGGAAGATTCTTGAAAAATTTTCGAAACCAGGTCACTCGAACATATAGGAGGTAGACTGTATACATGCAGCGATAGATCTTGCCTTAAAAATGTGGAAATTTATAGTCCTTTACACTTGGTAAGATTATTAACAGGTATAAGATCCGGAGAAACAAAACTGAAGATTTTGCAAATGAATCCACGCGATTTCAATGCATATTCGATAGCTGCTGGAAAGTTGGATTATACAAAGGTGCCATTAAAATAAAGTCCATTACCTATGAACATTTGAATTACAACGAATTTAAATTTAAATATAAGACTTAATTTTCACACACAGAAAATAAAATTGTATCGTTGTATTAGAATGGGAATAATAGATCTTTCGCCGCACCAAAAAATATTTTCATGATTACTGTTCCTCTTTTACATAACCACCATATAACAAAGTAGAATATAAATTATATAAAGAGTTATTAAATTACCTTCAAGATGTGGATCGCGAATAGTTGTGAGCCTTGCTAAAAATATTCAACCAAATATGCAATACCTAATATATTTACAAAATGTAAAATGAATAATGTTTATTTTGTACCTCTTCGTTTTTGTCAATAAAGGACGATTTTCCTGGAAAATATTTTGCTTTTACTGCTAAAATCTACAGAAATTGAGTAGTTTGGGTGTGTGAATATAACTCCGCCATTTTTGTTAAAATAAAACACATTTGCTTGTTTAGAAAATTAAAAAGAAGTTTATTTAAAGTATGCCCCATCGGCAGCTATAACCTTCGCCCACCTTCCAAGTAATTAACATATTCCTTGTCCGAAGAAATCCTGGTCTTTTGAGCTGATCCAATCAGCAATCCAAATTTTTATACTTCCATATGAACTGAACCGTTATCCATAAGATCTGACAGCATTGCTCGGAATAAGTGATAATCCGAAGGAGGTCTGTCTGGCGAATATGGCGGGTGGAGTAGCACTTCGCAGTCCTGTCCATCTAAATATATTTTCACAACTTGTGCGGTATGCGGTTTGGCATTGCCATCCTGAAGAATTAATTTACTGGTCATTTTTGTTCTATGGATCGCTTCAAACGCAGTCGTTGTCGTGGGTAAACGTCTCCATTAATAGTTTGAAAGAGTTTGAGCAACTTATAATACACAACACCTCTCTGATCACACCAAATGCCAATCATAACCTTGGCACAGTGAATATTTCTCTTTGGCTGTGATGGGCCGGGTTCACCTGGCTTCACTCACGCTTTTTGACGTTTATGTGGGATTCCCATCATACCATCCATTTTTCATCTCCTGTGACAATTCGATTCAACAATCCTGTTCTTTGCTGTCTTTGAAGTAGCATTATACAAATTGTTTTCCGACATTCGATGTCTCTTTCTTTCACCTTATATGGAACCGAGTTACCAACTTCTTGAACCATTTCCATTGATTTGAAACACTTTGCAACAATTCTGATAGAGTTTGGCAAGAATCCTCTGCCAATACTGCTTTCAATTCATCATATTCAATTTTGTTTTTTTGGTTTTCCATGCTCTTTGTCCTCAATGCCAAAATCATTATTTTGAAATCGTCGAAACTATTCCTTACGCGTTGTATTAGATGGAGCAGCATGCTCACCGTAAGTCCCCACAAGGAAACAATGAGTTTCCGCTGCACTTTTCTTTGGTATAAAATAGTGTGATAACAGTTCCCTCACATGATGTTTACTTGGAACGAAAATCGGCATTTTCAAAGAGTTAAAAATACTTGTTGCTTACACTTCAACCAAATGTCACGTAGTGCGTTTGAAAGCTGGCATAAAGTCCTATCGAATACAAGTGTTGATATTTTTTAGTAAACGTAAGCAATACTAAATGCGTTGGAGAAGGGGGGAGTTATATTCACACCAATATATAAATTAGGTACAATAGATATTCCTGTAACATTTTAGTTGATATTCAGTTCGATTATAGTCCATGACCTAGATTTACATTTACGCGCTTTGCACGTGGACAATAGTAAGAAAAGCTATACTTTTAGGAACCTGCTAATAAGTTGAATAGTGAATTAACAAATTTCACAAAAATTAGTGACAAATATCGTAAGCTTATGAGGAACATTTTTCTAAAATTTTGAATACAGGTTTAGCGACTGGTTTTTATGCTCGTTTACTTAAAATATCAAAATCGCTTTTCTGTACTGCAAATATAAGGTTGTGGCATATGGAGCAAATCAGTATCCAGCTGACGATTAGTAAATGTCACCAAATATTTGTGTTATATTTTTGCTTTCAGCATGCAGAATTTCATTTGGATTTCTGAAACATTCGTGGATTAAGAGCAAATCAGTTTTCAGTGTACTGCCACCTTAACTCAAAAAATCCGGCAATTCTTGATTTAAGTGAAACCAAGGTCGTTTCCGATGCTGATATTAATCAGTATCACATCCCTGGTTACAGCTTCGTGCCTTTTTTTTCAGCATAGATGGTTTGCAATATATATATGTATATTCGGAATGATATGGACTTTACTATTCTTCAAGATTTTCCTTCTGCCAATCCAGAGTTTCATACATCTGGGTTAGGTTTAAACTACACAAGCACATATCATCTACTTCTGTTTCGTTTATCGCAGCCCAAATATGTCTGATGACGACACGGTATCCATATTTGACAATATCACCAACAATATTGATCATTTGCTTTGTGTCTCCCCCTCTTCCGAAGTTGTCAATAACATACCATGGCCATAACATATACCGTGGCTCAGACATTCTGCTACCACAAGTTCTGCGGGCCGTTTCGGTGAACTCTTTAGTGCATATTTTAATTTGCAACAACTAGTGGAGGCACCAACGCGAATTTTTGATGCAGCTGGAGATAGAGCTAATTTACTGGATTTGTTTCTAACATCTCATCCTGATAAATATTCCATCTCAGTTTAATGACGGCTCAATTTACCACCTCAAACCTGTGCCGCCCTACTTTTCCACCTACAAGTAGGCATCTTTGACACTATCAGAATGCTGATTGGGAAAGTCTCAATCAGTACCTTAAAGAAATTGATTGCTCGGTCTGTTTTGCTTCTAGGGATGTTGATGAATCCACATTAGAATTTAGTAACATACTAAATCTTGGCATGCGGGAATGCATTCCGTATTTTTACAGGAGATTTTAACACCAGCAAAATTGCTCTTGGTTTAACCATAAGTGCAACCAAGCTATAAAAGTGAAAGAGTCTGCTTTTCGCGCCTATCAATTACATCCATATCCGGAACTGAAACAAGTCTACAGGACTGCGCGGAACACCTGCAAGAGAGAAAACATTTTTTTTAACAGAATATTGGACAACGAATTTGGGCAAGCTGCACAGGTAGCATTTGATTTTTGTCCCTGGTCAAAACCATCAGGAACAACTTCGCCAGTTCCTCTATACCTTCGCTGTTTAATAATGGTGAAGTGATTGTTGACTCCATAGATAAAGCTAATATTTTACATGCTAGATTCGCTTCAAATTCCCGCTTTCCACCCACTTCACAAACACCTGTTTTGCATCTCTCGTGTGGGTGTGTATAAGAGCCAATACATATCCGTACAAGAGATGTGCTTAAGGTCCTTAAAGGAGGGATTAACGTCTCCAAAGCCGCGGGCCCTGATGGGTTTTCGCCCCTATTAATTCAATGCTGTGCCTCATCTTTGGCCCAAACCTATGCGCAAACTATTGTCTTATCCGACAGGAAAATTTCCAACTGCTTGGAAACTAGCTCACGTTCTGCCTATACCCAAAAAAGGAGAGGGCAGCGATCCCTTAAATTATCGACCAATTGCTATCACTTCGATTCTGTCAAGGATTTTTGAATCCATCATTAACTCCAAATTAATGAAGTATCTAGAAGCTAATCAGCTCATCAACGAACGCCAATGTGGCTTCCGAGTTGGACGCTTATCTGGAGACTTTCTGACTTGTTTTACGGAACATTGGAACCGTACTCTTCACAATTTTGGTGAGTCAAAAACGTTGCCCTAGATATTTCAAAGGTCTTTGATAGGGTCTGGCATCCAGCCTTTTTAGCCAAACTTAAAGCACTTGGTCTCTCCCCTCCTCTTCTATTATGCATTCAAAGTTTCCTATTTAGTCGCCAAATACGTATTGTATTAGATAGCGTTACATCTGAACCTCATCACATAAATGCCGGTGTGCCTCAAGGCTCTGTTATCTCTCCAACTCTCTTTTTAATTTTCATTAATTATCTGCTTTCCCACACTTTTAATTCCATCCATAGCTTCGCTGATCACAGTACCCTAGATTTCGCTTACTGCTTTGACACTCTTGCGGACTCCAGCGGGAATGTCGCATGTGTTAAACGAGATTGCATGATTAGATCATTGAGCAACGATGTTAATAATATCCTCGCTTAGGGCAAAGCGGATTGCGTCGAATTCAATGCATCTAAGACCCAAAGCTGTCTCATTTCATTAAGACAAGATCATAACGTAGCCACTGCTGTTTCTTTTGAAGGCGCATTAGTTTCTGATTCACCATCATTAAGCATTCTTGGCATTAATATTTCCAGTAAGTTAAACTGGACAGATCACAACTTCTCTGTTGCCAAAGAAGCATCAAAACGTCTTGGATTTCTGAAAAGGTGTAAGAAATATTTCCGCCCGTCAAATCTAGTGCTTCTCTACAAGTCTTACATTAGACCTAGAATGGAATACAATTCCCATATATGGACTGGGGTTGGTCGTACAGCCTTAGCTTCATTGGATATTGTCCAAAAGAGAGCCTTCAAGCGCATTGGTGATATGGCAATAGCTTGTCATATCGACTCACTCGAGCACCGCCGCAATGTTGGTTGCCTTTCACTCATTTATCTCTACATGGATGGTCAATGATTTGATGAAATATCTAGTCTAATCCCTTGTAGAGTGATTTCTGCACGTAATACTCGCGCTGCAAACCGCGCACATAATTTTACTCTTCAAATTACTTGCGGCCGTACAGTAAAATTCCGTGATGCTTTTTTATCCCGAACAGTTCGAATGTGGAATAGTTTACCAGCTTCTGTCTTTCCTCCGGCATACAATCTTCTGAAGTTTTAGGGCGACATACAACGCCATCTCTGCCACTCCCCTCATATACCCTAATCCTTACCCTATCTCCTTCCTGCCATGCTGTGCTTTGCTTCTGGTAGTTCACTCTTTCAGACAAGGGCACAAGCATTCAGTTTCTTAGAAAGATTTGACATTTTTTCTTTCGATTTTCCATGCACTATTGGTGGCCGACCATGGTTCCAAGCAGTTATATTGACTTAGGTGCCTTGGCTGGTCTTGGTTGCTAAAGATATTTATGAGCATTGGCTATCATACATTTTATTGTTAGAAATTTACTTGAATTTTTTTCTTTTTTTTCGAAATTTTATACAGACTTTTTACGGCAAAATTATAAAAATAAAATCCATTCGCTTTCTTATGCGGTAGTTGGCGTTGCTTTGCTTGTACTGTCGTATTAATTCAAGTAGTGTTGTTTACTTTTAATTTGTAGGAGAAGGATAAACTTGCATTATCAGTTAGCGATGGAAGTAGAAATAGTAGCAAAAGTGTCAAGCGGAAGACTGATAATACTATTGACAACTTTTTTCATAAGAAACCAAGATCAGTTAAGTTACCATCAGAAGAAATAGTCAGTAACATATGATGCACTCCTCTCCCATTCCTTTAAATGTGGCTTAATCTACAAGCTCACTCTCAGTCACTTCACCCGTAACAGAATCGCTGCGTCAGCATCTATTTCTACAATCTCTGCACGAGAAAGCGTATCTGGTTAGTAGTCCTTAATGTTCACTCTGAGATCGACATTGATGTGGATAATATTATCGATGGGTTTTCCAAATCAAATTGAAAATTAAATTTTGGGATATAACGTAGGTAAATTTGATTTTAAAAAAAACATTAAAGGCGACTTCTTCCGACTTTTTCATCCACCTCGAACATTCTAGTTGTGACCCCCCTAGGCTGCTGGTCTGCATACGCGCCTGGCTACATATCGCCAGGCAGTAAACGTAAGGTGTCCAAAATTGTCAGTCCAGCAGTATCTTCCTTAAATTCAACACTCACTATACATTTCCTGTACAGAAATTTCCTGTAAGGAGGATTGCAGGTTCTTAGAGCTATCCTAATCGCAAGGTTGTAAAATGCATGTATTATTTGATGGTAGAACAACCTTTATTTCATGGTAATTGAAAAATTTTCAGCAAAATAAGTATGTAAGAATTTGAATTCGTGTTATTCATTTTGCGAAATCAGAATTAGTTCACATAAAAGATTATTTTACGGGATGGGTAGTGGGCGTCTGTTTCGTGTAATCAGTTTTCGCTTTAAGTGAACTCTACTGTATTACATTATTTTCGTTCTTTAAATGTAAACCCAAATTTCCGAAGCTTCTTTTATACAGGTACTTTATAATATTTGACAGGAAGATATGTTTGTTTTGTTTTGCTGAAATTAATAAAATATAATGCTAGTGTTATGAAATTATAACACAACAAGTTATTGATTCCCTTTCGTTTTTATTTTAGTATACGGCATACACATATTTTTTTGAATGCTAATATGTTTCCAAGGCAAAAAAGGGTTGACGTTGTTTGTATAGGGCTAGAATTACTGACATATATCACATGGACTGGCTGTTTTTCTATTTCATATGAGTCAACTATTTTTGGCAGGGTATGCCTATTATCTTAATTTCAAGTTTTACTTTCGGTTTAATATTCATATTAAAAGTTCAACAAATTACAGAATCATTCGAAATTATTTCTATTCTTGGAAGCTTATCTACATCAAATAATTTTTAAACCTGATTTTTAAAGAAATAAAATTAAGCAATTTCTGTCTACCTGCCTCTAAAAGTAGGTATCTATTTCCATTCTATATATTCATTTAGAAAATCACTGAACTGAAACTGGACTATGGTGTATTTTGTATAGAACTTATTATTTGTAGTTCCGCGGAATAAATTAGTTAAACCAAAAAGAGACAAGTATAGAAAAGTGATCGAGTAAAAATGCCAAATAATGTAAGCAATTTCAGTAGTATCAGCAGTCCATTTTATATATGTCAGTGGCTAGTATCGGAACAATGTCAATACTTCCACATTTCTGTCCATATTTTCTCAATTTCTCAATACTGTGTGCAGGTTTTTTGTAAGTAACATATCCATCACTCGAAACAAAATGAATAAAATATATTAAAAAAATCTTTAAAATATATAACTTGAATAAATATTTGCCCTAAAAAGTAAAAAATATTTTTTTCTTTCTCGGTGATATACGCAAGAAAAGTTTCATTGCAGAGTTCAAGCATTTGTTATTTTACAATAAAAATTTTCTTGTGTATATCACTGAGAAAGACAAAAATATGTTTTACTTTTTAGTGCAATATATTTATAAAAATTATTTATTTTAAAAGCTGTTTTATATATTCTGTTTTCCACTTTTTAGTCATTACATTTTCGCTAAAAACTTACAGAACGATACGTATTCTATCTGACATATGCATATAGTCCAGTAAAATAAGCCGAAAAAATGCTAAAGTTCAATTTGTTTCAGGCTGCAATTTCGAGGGTTGGTAGCGAGACTCGCTGGAAGTATTGCCACAAAAATGAAGCATTTCAGGGCCAAAAACAAAGGGATGAAAGACAATAAAAGATCCTATAACGCGCGATAATCTATTTTCTATGCGTGTGTATCGGAAGAGGTAAAGTTTGTAAAAAAAATTAAATATGATCTTAAATAAAAAAGTCTACGGTGACCAACACATATCTCGTGAGGGCGCGACAGGAAAAGCGAAGGAAGTTAAGGGTGGACATCGCCATATCCACTAACATGTGTCCGATTATTTCAATTCTCCAATATTTTGGTTCAAGAGCTAGCAACCTAAAGAGGCGCGAATTAGTCTAGCAGAAATAGAAAAACGGGGAAGTAAATAAATTGATCGGACCATAATTGTGCACAATATTTGCGCTCATGTTTTGATGTGGTGACGTTCATTGAAACACTTTTGATTTTTTTTTTAGAAGTTTTGTGCTGGTTGTTCAAAGCGAGTAGTGATATGAAGCAACTATCCGAGTATTTTTTTGTCTTCCAAAACCTCCATGTAAATCCATCCACGTTTACTACCCTAAAACTATTTTTAAATATTCACATTTTCGTCACGAACGTCGGCCTTACTCACAAAGTTATAAAGTGATTTAGGCAGGGGTTGGTGAGTAAATAAAAATGGTTCACAAAAAAGAAGAACTGAAAAACATAGAAAAAAAATTTGTGAATCTACCCTTTGGTTCTTGAACTTCAATTGCTGATGGATCCTGTTGCATTAGTCCCTTATGTTGCCTCTTGTAATCCCAGATGATAGACTGAACTCGTTTTTAAATTTATATCGCCTTTTTATAATAACTTTTTTTGCGCAAATATTTGCTAGGATTTTGCCAGATTCCATATGCAAAGTAAAAATTGTCTATTCATGTCTATTATGAATTTACTAAGTTCCATAAAAAAATTGATTAGTAAAAAGAAGAATTTGAAATTAATTTCAGTCTTGGCATTAGCTGCCAAAACATAATAATGTTTTGCTGTTTACAATATTTATAACAAAACTTTATTTCTCCAGAGAAAGAGGAATTATTTTCAATAAAATTCCGGCAGCTATTTATAAAGACGTAATCAGGAAAAACCGACAGTTAACTGACAAATTTAGGGTAAGACTACCGATGAAATTAAGGATCAAATCATGAGGTTTTCTACAAAAGATTCTTTTTTATCCACTGCAGGAAATGTAGTTCTTTCTCTGCTCTCATGGAGTTGATGAAATTCTCGTATATAGGGAAGTCAATACATGTTTTTCTAAACCTTACGAAGAATGTGGAAAACATTTTACAGAATTTACTTGAATAAAACAAATAATTTTTAGAATGACCACCTCAAAGCCCCTCAATTGAAAATGTCCATGTATAATGGAATAACAGGATCAGTAAAACAAGCTGATAGTAGAAAGTATGCACTTCACTATCGATTCTAGAACTGCCGTCGCCTTATATAATTGGCTGAAATAAATGCATATTGCTTTGGCAACAAGCCACTTACTAAAAAAAAAGTCTATCTACCGCTACCGCATCGGTGCGTTTCAGTCTTTAAATAATCCAAAAATATTGGGGGCATACTGCCTGTAAAAGTCGTTGTTTTCTTATTTTGTCTTCATTGAATTCTCGACATTCGGTTTTGTTCCTTATTTGAATTGCATAATAATTTGAATCAGATAAAATGCTCTTAGTTGTAATTTTTATACTAATCAAGTAATAAAGAAATTTAATTGTTATTTTATTTCTAAAATCCAATCCATAATACATTAAAACAAAAACAAAGACAAAAAGCAGATGTTCGAATTTAGAATTAATAGTAACAAGCGCAATAAAAAACATCAGAGACTTCTTGGATTTAGATATCTGGAGACGCCCGTACACTAATTGGCGATTAACTTTGCTAACAACAGATTACTCATAACAAAGCCAATAGGATGGTATGAATAGTGTACAAATATTTCACTCGGTCGATCCGAGCCCGGAAAACTATAGCTCCAGTCCAAAAAAGAAAAAAATAAGCTCCACCCTTCTTATCAAGTAGTAATCTGTATACAAAACAGTTGATATTCATTAAATGTAAGTCGTAACTATATCAACATTATTTTAGCTCGATTTTGATTTTGAGAGTCATATAATGCTTCACTAACACACAAACTCAGATCCTATTTACAAATTATCATCCGCTAACTGTATCAGCAAAAATAAAAATAAAATGATATCCTAGATGAATGCCCGTATGTAATTTCGTATGGTCACTCATATGGCAAGTTTGGTTTTTGAAGAGGTCTTCGCAAATATTTCTTAAACGGTTCGTTGGACAGTAAAAATGATTATAAAAAATTTCCTAGGATTTCATATTCTGAAAAACTTTTCAGACAATAAAAACGTCCAGGACTGATCGTTTTTACAGTATACGTAAAAAACATTTTTTTTTCCATCTGGCAACACCAAGTAGGGGTTGCCCGATTTAGTTCATTTTTGAAGCTTTATTTTATTTATTTTTTATTTTTATTAGACAGTTCATCCGATAGTAAACAACTTAAACCAATTACTTAATACCGACTTAAATTGAGAAAAAAAATATCTACATCGAATTACCAGAAAAAACGAGTAAAAGAGTAAAACAGAATTATAAAACTACATTAAAGCTAAGGCGATGTAACTAATAAAAAAGCAATAAAAATTAAAAAATTGGAAAAAATAAAAGAAGTAAAAATAAACATTAGAAAACTCAATAATAACAAATAATAAAAATAAAAAATTATACCACAAGTAATCAAATAAACATTAAGAAAAAAACGTAAAAAATGGTATGAATAATAAATTGAAAACAGGAGAACAAAACACGGAGGCAATAGCTGCCCATTATGCTGTTCTGCTAGAAGCCCATTCACCAAAACCTCCTCCTCTTAATGAAGCGCATCAAGTCTTGGTGAGGAAGGTTTTTCAGCTCATCCATAGATGGAAGGGCTGACCCTAGAGTATCCAGTCTGCTCCCGACGAAGGCTCTCCTCCAGGCAGAACACACACTCAGAGCTGTCAAAAACTCCCATCCTTGTTAGATGAACGTGAAGTGAGCTGTGGGCGGTGATGATGTCAACCACAGTTCTAAATTGTTTCCTTCCGAGCCCTATAAGAAAATCAGAGATATTCCTATGGAGCCCATCAAAAAATAGTTTCTTGTACCTGCAAGTACTCAGATTATCCCATTTCTGCTGATGCTTCCCATGAGCATCCAATTTGATGAGAGACCCGATACTAGAGGTGGCACCACCTACAGCGGATTCCGGTGCGAGGAACGGAGAATCAGAGCCAGCGCTAGCTAAAGGGTCAGCCCTTTCATTCCCCATGATCCCCATGTGACCAGGAACCCACAGAAGGAACCCCCTGTTGTGAATAACTTAGATGTTATCCGAGGGCCACTCAAAACCACCAAGGCTGCCTGACTATCCAAAAGGATAGCAATGTTCTTCACCATAGTTTGCATATTATGGGCTAACTACGCTGTCTTTGAGATGGCGAATATTTCAGCCTGGAACAGTGGTGTGTTTTCCAAGTAAGGACTTCATCCTAATATGAGGCTCAGGAAGCCGTCGGTGAAAATTTTTAGAGGGGACTGGGGAAAGCTCGATAAGGCAGTTCTCTTACAGGAAAGGTCACAGAGAAGCGACGCCCAAAAGGAAGCTCACATCACGTGGCATACTGGCCAGAGGGCTTTTCAAGTCAGACCCCATAATTCTCAAGCAGGCAAGCTTTTGTAGACCCGCCAGCTTCCGGATCGCAGTCCCCAGAGGAGGTATTTGTAAGCATGGGTCTAATGTTCGAGGTGTACATCCAGTTCATAACCCTAGGTCTTATGCATGAAGACTCTGATAAACTTGGTATAAAGTATACTCTTTAGATTTCCTCTATGGTATAATAATCATACATATGTAGTAGTTGTAAAAGAAGCCAAGCGCTGTAAGTGAAATATGTAACTAGATAAAATCCTTATCCTGTTACATCACTTCCTTCCGGTCTCTATGAGCAATAAAACTCAAGGAATAGGATTACATAATTACATTTCAATTTCTGAAGAATGAACAGCGATAGTGAAGGTTTGTAATGAATGTACTAAAACAAGATCAAATTGTAATGGATCATACTTATATTCCAGAATTGAGTGATTTAAAAGAAAAAGATTGAAGCTGGTGTATACATATATTAGCTGTTCAAAGGTCATTTTTCCATTTTCTAAAATTTTTAAAACTGTTGACTATGTTCTGAATTTTCTTAATCTTTTTGTTATAAATTTCAACACAATAATAATCTTCTTCAACTTAATCGCACAGCCCGATATAAATACTGTAAAAATTTTTTACTTAACTCATCATTTGTGGAAATAATTATCGAAGTAAAATATTCTATGTTAGGCGATCAGAGATAACCATACTGATGAGACCTCTCTGATCGCTGGTGCGAAAAGTCTCGTTCATGTAATTTCTACTTGGTTTATCCATTTGCCGCCAAGCAAAAAAGGGGGAACAATCACCCAATTTCAAAGTGCAATGAGAAATATTGCCACCATATAGTTCACACTTACTTTTTATAAAAGGTATTTATATGGGCAATTGGTGTGACCTCCAACATTGAACTTCTATGGTAGGCGATGAGAGATAACCATACTGATGAGACCTCTCTGATTGCTGGGTCGAAAAGTTCAATCATTTTTTTGCACTTAAAATGCATTTTGTACATTTATTGGAACAATTTTCAATAAATTTCAGTCTGTTAGACGAGAAATCTGCTTCATTTAAAATATGATCTTAATTGAGTTATTTTTAATTATTCTCTTCACTTTTTTTTCAATTTTAAATGCTCTTAATGCTCTGAGCAATTCCATTAATATAGAAAATACCTTGATTTTCTCAGTTTTTCGCCCTACTAGATGATTCAATTACCTTGTAATCAATTTATGGTCATATTTATTCCACACCTACATACAAAGGCTTATATTTTGTATCTGAATTACGTTTGCTTTGTGCTATAATATATATAAATATTTTCGCATCTGCAATGAATGACACCTTATATCTATGTATATACATACATTCATGGAAACATAAATATTGTACAATGGCACATGACTGTTGTTATGGTCTTATGCAGTTTATTCAATTCAGAAGCAGGCAGACCGCGTTTAAGGCTCGTCTGTGGACCAAATGCCTTAATAAGTGGCACAAAAAATGGCCACTATTTATCAAAATTTTTCCACATTCTTTAAGTTGCCACCGAACAAATAAGCGGCAATTTTATTTTTATTTATTTTTTATTCTTTTGCATGTAAAAATGGAACTGAACTGAAGATGACGCACCTTTTATTTTCAACTGCAAATACGTTGGCTTTCGTTTAAGACGCAAACTGAAAAGTCAGTCTGAATTGGATGAAATCTAGGCCAAAGTTGTTTACAAGTGAAACGCATCTGAAATCACTTAAGATTCATGATTGTCTGAATTACCATAATCCTTATCCACAAAAATGCAATTTATTATAAAACTGGAAGTAATTGGATTGGTTTTTAAATTATTCAATACATGAACTAAGATCGAAATAAATTTTTAATTGATGGAGAAAAATTTATATATTTTTCGTTGTAATTTACAATTTTTCAGCTTCAGTGGTGGATCGATTTATTCACTTGGCACGGAGTTTAAAAGTGTGCACTTCTTTAAAACAATTCTAGCCAACTCCACTCTCACTCTTAAACAAAACCTTTTATTTATATATTATACGGTACTGTAGTCATCTAAATCCACGCAAAGCGTATGCAATACGACTGTAAGATTACATTGCATAGCTTTTATGTGCCGTTTGTAAGAATTAATTAATCCTAAAAATTCAATTCATGAATGAAATGAATAAAGGGTTGCATAGATGTTCAGATAGTATTTACGCCAAAATTAATAGTAGTATACTAAGGAATTGAAATTGAAATGCCGATAAATGAAGATGAAGTCCCGATAAATCTTAGTACTCTCAATTACTTCTCAAGTTTCTCAACCCGCCTCAGTATATCCAACGCGACTGCAGAAATTGATGGAATCCACTAAGCTCCTTGTAACTGAGATTTTTATGTCAAGTCTTTGTATGGGATATAACCCCAAAGGAATGGGTATTAACAAGGATCCTTTTTACACAGAAAGCGCGAGAAAAACCACCTATTGAGGCAACATTATGTAGGCCTATTACTCTGACATCATTTATCCTGAAACCTTTAGAGGATATAATTGCAGAGATTACCGACAAGTCCTAAAAGGATAAGCAGGTCACACAAGGTGATAGACATATAAGGTGGTTTTAACAACACCATCGTCGACTCTATCAAAATTGTAACTGCAAAAGTAATCTGCAACGTTAGATTGATTGGCAATATGCTGGAAACACGATGCATAACAGCTGCCTTAAACATTGAATCCACAATAATCAGAGCCACTAGAGGATTCCTAGAAGCCAGTGCTTTATAACTACTATGGCTCTTGGTTGTGAATGAGCTATTTAACCTACCTCAAGAGGCAGCTACGAAAAAGACGCTTGATAAGGGATGGTAAGGGATGGCTGTTTAAGAGCCACTGGCTAACATGAGTATCTGATGGCATTCCTTGTTTACAACCACTCTAGCACTTTATTCAGAGGAAAGCAGCAGCTAGTATGATTCGAAAGAAAAGGTCAAATACCCACACCTGCTTAGGTGTTGGACATATTAACATTTTTCGGTCCTTTAATGTCTGATATACTGACAGATCCAGAAAGGATAACAAAAATGGGCACAGGCAAGGTGGGTAAAAAAGTGGAGTTCTCTATCTATCAGGCGAAGCCTACGATATAGAGGTGGGAGCTTAGGAAAGCCTAAGCAGAAGCTGCAAGAACTCCAATATCTGTATCTGCTCAGACAGCCAAGCTATGCTCCTGGCTCTGTCGTTGTAAGACTTTCAATCGAATGTCTAGGGATAAAAAAGAAATCCTTCTTTGGATTCCTGAATACGAAGCAGTGGGCAGGAAGTAAAAACCGCACGATTTGATAAAACCGGAGCCGACAGTACGTATTCTGGTTCTTACCCAACATTTGGCCTACAAAAAAAAACACTTTCGGGGTGGAGCTACAAAAGTTGAAGGACAGGCAAATATATCTCATCTGGCGTAAATTACCCGGTATTAAAGAACTCTTTATCTCCTTTCCTCTTCAGATGCAGATACCACTACTGTAAAAAGTTACTATTGCTTTAGTTAACTATTACAAAACAAGTACAAAAGCTAGAATTGGTCTATAAGACCAATTCTTATGATATCCTAGATTAATACCTGTATGTAATTTTGTATGATCATTGGTTATTCATCTGTGTAAGTGGATATGTAGTTGAAGTGGGTTTTTCGCATATATTTCTAGAACGGTTAGTAAAAATGATTATAACCAATTTCAAAATATTTCATATTTTGAAGAACTTTCCGGTGCAGTAAAAACACCCAGGACCGATCGTTTTATTTGGCAACACCAAGAAGGGGTTACCCGATTTAGCCCATTATAATTACTATTTTGATGAAAACGGCATGTACAATATTTCATCTATCTATATAGACGCGTATGCATGGCAGTGTCCCAATATATAGTATGTAAAATGTATGTAAAATTTTAGATTTCTAAGTAAACGTGTTCTCGAGCTATTGAGAGGACTCGCGGACAGACCAACAGACAGATGAATATGCAAAAATCCAAATAACTGTGTACTGTGTTTATGGCGTATGTATTCCTAAAGTCGAAACTGAGTCATTAAAATACGATGGATTGAAGAGGGAAGATTTTTCCGAATCTGATCTTGTAGTGATATTTTAATTATTTTGTTGTTGTTCAGAGCATTTATAAGTCATGCTAGGAAATAAAAATTGTTTAGAGGATTTGATTTTTCGAATTCAAAATAAGTACAAGGTGCATTCAACATTTTATTTCCATCTTCAGGTGAAATTTGATAAAAAGTTCTTTTGATTTTCTGACAGAAAGAAGAAGCAAATTTACGCCGCTTGGTTTCAGAAAAAGTCAAATAATATCTTTTTACTAAGGGTGGCGAGCTTTTGCTGAAATGAGAGGTCCCGTAGCAGTGATTTGATCATCTTGTGATTAACAGATTTGATGAAACCAGTCTGTTGTTTGATGGTGAAATAATTTAACAATTTTTAAACTAACTTCTGGCTTTATGAGGATCGAAGTAGCAGATGATTGGCAGTGCATATGTTGAGCATGGGACTTCCAAAAGGTCAATAGATCTGTAAGAAATTTTCTTTTGACGTCAATCAGTAGACCATAGTGACAAAGGAAGTCTACGCCTAATATGGACTTAGGTATGTGAGCGATGATGAAGTGCAAAATAAAACAATTACGATGTGTTTAATCTTAAAGCAAATTTCTGCCAAACTTATTTTTTGATGCATTTGCTGCTGCTAAAAAAAATATTTTTAAATTTGTCATTAGCTGCTATCGCTGGTAGTAAGTACTATTCTATACAGGTGTCTAACTATATTGATAGGTTCATACCCATTAATAAGGTGAAATCGAAAACACATCCTCCTTGGTTCAATCGAGGTTTGTTAAGGCTAAAAGCGATAAAAATAGGGCACATAAATTGTTGGATGGGGTTAACAATTTATTCAATGAGGCAAATTATAAGCGTTTAAGGCGTGAATATGAGTATCTTTATAGATACCTCTTTAGACTCTACATCTGGTCAACTGAGGATAATAATAAAAGCAATAGTAAAGCATTTTGGTCGTACATTAACGCTAAGATATTTTCGTCCGGTATACCTGTTAATATGGAATACAATGGCATCGTTTGTAATAATCTTGAGGGCAGTTGCGAATTGTTTGCCAATTATTTCGAATCAGTTTACTGCAGTGACTTCAACGTCTAGTAATGGTGAGGCCTTTACGGATCTGGGAAGCATTCACTTAAGGCTGAATAAATTTGTAAGCATTCTGGTCCCCCGATTTATTTTCCACAGTTTTTATGATATTGATTTGAAACCTTTGGTAAAATATTAAAAACTCTTAAGTTCAAATGATACTGGGCTTAGATTTTTGAAAAAGATTTTGAGTTTTTTTTTAAAAATCAAAAACCTCAAAAAACAGTGTTATTTTCCTCTCCCCCCGAATAACTTTTTCATGTACACACCAATTTTTATTATTTTTCGTACATAGGTTTTCCAAACATATTTGTAAATGCTGGTGGAGCTGTTTTTTCAAACTTGTTAATATTTTTCATGTTATAATTACTTTCATAACATTAAGATTGAGACTCTTGTAACTCGAATAAAATTTGTTGCTACACGATTATTTTAACACGATAATGAAGACTGAGGTGATTCTATTCTGTGGCCCAAAAACTGGATTAATCCCGAAAGTAGTTTATTTTATAAAAATCATTTTGTAAACCTCTATCGTGATAAAAATTGAATGATAAAATTGGTTTTTATTCATTTTAATTCTCAAAAGCTTTCCGTGATGGCGATTGGCTCCAGTAAAAAAGGCCAAAAAATGTATCTTATGTGTCTCATTATGTATATTTGCGGCGCATCATAGCGCAAGAGCAGCCCGTCTACTGCTAGCTGTGTGTAATTTTGTTGTTGTAGTGGATTAGGATTGCAATGAGAGAAAAGGGAGAATATTTGTTAATATTTTTTGTGTATGGTTTAGTTAAAAAGAGACGAAAGATATTTATTTAGAATATAAGCCAAGGGAAAATTATTTGGATTTTTTTTCCTTCACTTTTTGATTGCATATTTGATTGAGATTGGGAATTTGTTTTGTAATCCATGCAAATACTCGGTTTTTGTCGCTCTTGATGTATTCGGCAAATAATTGAAGTAATCAATTGGGTACATTCTATATGGATATATGTATGTGCATCATTTTGAATAGTGATTAAGTGATTACGAAGGAGTTTCAGATTCGGCCCATTTGCGAACTCCAATACAACTGGTTTGAACCATTGAGCCTATACATTACATATGTACATAGAAGACAAGGGATATTATATAAAGATCCCAGAGGCTGTATTGAAAGCAATAATAAAATTACAAAAACAGTTCAATTAAATTCCGAACAACAATAAAACAATACGCTTCGGTTTGAATATGGCAGACATGTTTCCTAGAAAAACTAAAGGAGAAAAAATGTTTGTCATATCAATACAGCTTTGATTATGTACTGCTGTTAGGTCAATGTACTTATATCAGCGAGTACTGCTTCTGCGGTGGCACTAAGTCGAAAGCTTTGTACGAAAGCTCATGCTACTACTACATAGTTAAATGGAAGCTCAGAATCGAGAGCTTTATTTTCTGCTATTCAGCCTTAAGCGACTGTGATATGGAACATACATTGAGTACTTTAGACTGTGATACCTCTTACGGTAAGGATTTAATTCCGAACATCTTGCTCAAACATTGTTGTAGTTCTTCGGCTATTTCACTACGATAATCTTTAATTTATCCTTAGGTATGGGGGATTTTTTAGATAATTGGAAATTTTCTCTTATTAAACCTCCAATTAGAGCCGGTTCCCGGAATCAAATCAGCAATTATAAACCAATTGCTAAACTTTTACCTCTCCCCAAATGTTTTGAGAGTTTAGTAAAAGATAAAATTTTTCATATCAAAGAAAGTATTTCCTCTTTGCAGCACGGGTTTGTAAGTGGTAGATCTACTTCTACGAATTTAATTCTCTTCAAACATTGTGTGTCTGTTGCTATTGAGGATGGCTTCCAGGTAGATGTCATTGACACAGATTTTGTAAAAGCCTTCGATCGCGTTAATTTGTTAATTTTTATTAAAAAGCTTGAAAGATTTGGTTTTAATTCATCTCTGCTTGATTGGTTAACTTTTTATCTTACTAATCGCACTCAGTGTGTTAAAGTGGATTGCTTTCAGTCGCGAATTCTCCAGGTTTTGTCTGGTGTTCCACAGGGAATCCATTTGGGTCCTTTGTTGTTTGTTATATTTATTAATGATATGGTAAATATTTTCCGCTTCCCACAACCATTGCTATATGCCGACGATCTTAAGATTATGTTACCTATTAAAAATTCAACTGATAATTACCATCTTCATTCTGATCTTAATCGTTTACAACAATGGTGTTTTTCAAACGGACTGGCTTCAAGCAAGTGTAAATGTTATACTTTTCACCGTTTACTAAATCCCCTTCATACTGAATATTCTATCATAAACGTTTCCATTGTGCGGCCGAATGAAATTTTGGACCTTGGCGTCATTTTCGACGTGAAACTGGGAAGTGGTTTGCATATTAATTATATATGCTGCAGGGCTTTAAAGATGCTTGGTTTTATACAGCGAAATACTAAGACTTTAGTGATCCTCACACCTTAAAAGCTTTATACATTGCCTTAGTTAGATCTATATTGGAGTATGCTTCAGTGGTATGGTGCCCTTACACCAAACAACTTAGTGACAGAATTGAGAAAATTCAAAAAACTTTACTCGCTATGCTTTAAGTAGATTGCATTGGTTGCATAATTCACCCAACTATAAGTCTAGAAGTATGCTATTGGGGTTACAACTTTTAGATACTAGGAGAAGAATTGCATCTATAATGCTTGTAAGAGATACACTCTGCTACAAAATTTGTTCACCTGATTTGCTAATCTTATTCAATATTTATATGACAGGTTTTGCCCTTAGAACAAGATGTTTGTTACATGTGCCTTATCACCGAACCTCTTATGGTCAGCATGAACCCATTTCCTACTGCTCTCGTCGTTTTAATGAAATTTATGACAATGACGTGGATCTAGCTCTTGAACACACCAAGTTTAAAGATGTAATAATTGTGCTTGTAGTCTTGCTTTTTAATTTATTTTAAGGAGTTCCTGTAATCTAGTAATACTATGTATTAGTCGCTATTTTCAATTTGATTTTGATACTACTGTATTCATGTTTGTTTGAATACTAATGTAAATATTAAGTGGTAATTTATATAAATTAGTTAGTTATATTAGCATAGTCTGTAGGAGTTGATCTCTGTAGATTGAATTACATAAATAAATGACGCAGACAAACTTCGTATATTAATGATGAAATCGATTTATTAATTTTTAGATTTTCGTTTATATATATCCATATCGTTCTAGTCAGTGGGGGGACTATATGTGGCCCACGTCCAAAAGTGGTCCAAAACATAGGGTTCTAAATTCACGTCCAAAGCTCATCTGAGCTCTTAAAAACTCCTTTTTTGCTAAAATCTTGACAGAGACCATAAAGCCACTGTTTTAATTATTTTGAAATAGATTAATCATAATTTCTTAAACAATGAAATACATTTATTTATTTGCAATCCACTGTTTTTGAAATTTTATAAAAAGAGACCTAAGAGCATTGTTTTGGACATGAGGTGCGGCTACGGTGACATAGGGGCACACGAAAGATCAATATACAAATACGTGTGAAATTTTTCCATATCTTTTCTATATATATATTCCTTGTGTCAGTTGTACTCAGATGTTTAAATTACGGCACCGATGATGTATCCTAGTAATATGCGGCGGAAAGTGGACGCAATTTGGACGTCAGTGCACACAATATGGACGAGCATTGCTGCAATATTGCCGGACGTATATGGGCCATTCCATATCAACATAACACGTGTAACATTATTATCACTAATTTGTTTTGAAATTTTACATACTTGTGTACATTGCGTATTTCGCAAGGTATAGTATATTTTAAAATTTCGAAAAATACTGGCTCATTTATAAGTTAGCATTTCAAACTATATCTAAGAAGAATGCTACCTCAAAAATATATATGCGAAACGGGATATCAAGGATACGGATTATTTCCGTTATCCTTGAATATCGTAAAAGTCGTACTTTTAAATTTATTAATCTTTTCATTTTCCACTAAAACATATCAAAATGTCAATTTGAGATCATAACGGGATCAAGGAATCAAAAATCATGAAAGTCCCACCAATCATGCATTATAATAAATTTCATGAAAGTTAGTAAGTAATTATCTGTGAAAGTGGTGTGAGTTAAAAAGCTACTGTGAGATCTAGTCTCGAACGTGGGGGGCCGGTTGAAAAAGATAACTCAGTCTATTTTAAAATGCAAATATAAAATTTATTGAATAAATGTAAATTGCTTACATTAATATCACAAGAAATTCAAATAAAACAAGCTTAGGACTAATATTTCAATAATTCAGTATAACATTTCAAATTCAATAACTAAAAACTAAAATTCAATATGGAAATTCAAAATAAATTCAACTACGTCTGAGTGACGTCACGGGTCCGCCACAATCGCTCCATTCTTTCTGAAAATAGAAGAAGAAGAAAATTAATCTTCTATAGATTATATTTCTGTGGAATTATATGACAATGCTGCAGAGTGTAGCACGATGAAAATACTACAGCGTGTAATTCCGATGGTGGCAGAATGATGGATGCTGCAGCGTGTGGGTGCAAGTGGTCCAATATGAGGTAATGATGGGAGCAAGTTTTCAGATTAAATTCTGAACAGAATTAGACTTCTGTGTGGAGGATAGCAATAATTTTCAGATTATAGTCTGAAACAGAATTAGACTTCTATTTGGAGGATAGGAGTAATTTTCAGATTAGAATCTGAAACAGAATTAGACTTCTGTGAGGAGGGTAGGAGTAATTTTCAGATTAAACTGTGAAACAGAATAAACTTCTGTATGGATGATAGGAAACAATATTCAGATTAATCTTCTGTATGTAGATTGGGAACACGATTCTTATTTTACAGATTAGACTCTGAATCAGATGAACTCTGACCAAAGAATGGTGCCATCTATATCGGCTTTATATAGCCGTAGTCACCAGTTATGTTCTTCTCGCCTCTTGGAGTTGCCCTAGCAACGCTTATTGCATTTGCTTCTGACTGTGGTGAAATCAACTGACTGGAGTAATGTCACGTAATGACATGAAAAAATTGTTAATATATGGACGTACATAGAATTTAGTAAGTTCACGATATATTGGGTTATTGATAATTATTTTTTTTTTTTTTAGTTAACGCAAACTGCATCCTCAAAGACTGTACGTTCTTTTTGAAATGAAATTCGGAATTTTTATGTTTGCGTGGATTTGTTAAGGACTTCCAGTAACCATTAATTTAGTAATAATGTCAACAAAAATTGCTACAGATGAAATACAGGAAACAGCAGATTTTAGATGAGTGTTCTGTCGATTATTATTTTTAAGCTTGGTTCTTTGTGGTGCCCTTTTGTTTATTCTAGGAATCTTTGATATTAATGCAATAACTCTGGACGTACATCGGGGAATAAATGTCGTGACATTTAGGTAGACTGAACAGCTACTGACTCTCTGATCAATGAGATTGACAACCTGCCGAGGTCACCAGTTTGGTTATGATATTTGTTATCTAAATGAGTGTGAAAATTAGCCGATTCTAATTATTATTCTCCTTTGATATAAACATCGAAAAACTTTGTTCCATGTTGTAACTTGGATGAAAATTAACCGGCTTTAAAATCAATAAAGAACTTTTTAAATAAAGCGCTGGAAAAGATACTTAATTCTTTAATTGTAAAAGCAGCTATAAATTCATAAAACTATGATACTGGCGTTATTAGTTAGACTAATTAATATTTTTTTTTTTGTATTTGGAAGAATTATTTAAAATTGGCTACATTTTCTGGGATATTTTAATGAATGCCAAAACCGGAAAATACCATTGAACGAATTATGGTACGAATGTTTTGTGAAGCTATGTATAGGTAGAAACTAAGAATTCAAGCTTGCAACTATTCCAATGATTAAAAGAGGCGCAAAACTAAACTCTGTAACTGAACATGGTAAAAATTTACCTTAAGAACACGCGCTTTGAATTAGAAATAATATTTCGATGACCAACCAATGGTGGCTGATGGGCTACAGAAGAAGAGAAGCAATTATTTTTCTGTATAATTTACAGCAAGGTTTCACTATATCAACATATACAGGGCTTAAAATATCGCTCCGCAAATAGTGGTATACTGAGTTCCACTCCCAGTAGGAGCGAACAAACCTTTAAAAAAACATATTTTGCTCCAGTTGTAGCCAAAGATTTGAGCAGTTGCAGGTAAAATTCTAGAGCGGAATTTTTTAAAAAGAAAAACAGTTTTTAGCTCCACTAAGACGCTCCAGATAAGAAGCAATAAATTAAGTAAAAAACGAGTTTTCAAACAAAACTGAGGCCAAACCGCATGAAAAAGTAGAAAATAAACTTTTCTTCACACACAGAGGTGGACTCAGATGTTATTCGCTGACAATCACCGATATATTTCAGTATGATCAATCAGAGGTAATAAGTGATTTGATTCATGAAGAGAAAGAAGAGAAATGTCCCAATCAAAAAATCTAAGTCCACCTTTGTGTGTGAAGAAAAGTTTATTTTCTACTTTTTCATGCGGCTTGTTTGAAAACTCGTTTTTTACTTATTTTATTTCCTGATTTTTCACGTTAACTAAATTGTTATTACGTGCTGCATGGCGGTATTTTAAAACAATTTTTAAGTCATGTTTGGTGCCGATCCGAAAGCAAAAACTTTTGGAGTATCAAATCGTTGAAGTACTGCAACGGTTTTCTGAAATTCAAATTAAATTTTAAACAGCGATTTTTAGCTGTATTCCAACTTGATCCCATATAACATGAATTTTCCCGATTTTTCATGCAAGATTTCATGATAGTTGATGAGAAAGTATTGATGCCAGTAGGACGGAAAAAAAATCATTCCGCGTAGCTTATAAAACTTTTTTGTCAGAAAATTTTCCGAAAAAGTGGGATAATTCCGGAAATTTTCGAAAATTTTCCAAAAAAATTGGAAATTTCTGCAATTTTCCTGAAACAGATTTATCACTAATCATATCGATGAAAATTTGTCCGATGAGCTTCCCGCTATTCCGGCTTTTCCACGGAGTTTTCCACAAAAGCAACTTTATGCAACTTATTTCGCTCTACAACTTCGTCTTAGGTTGCAAAACGCTCAAACGCTTCCTTGGTCTGAAAAACTCCGGAAAAGCGTTTTACATGAATTTTCCTCGATTTTTTCTGCAAGTTTTCACCCTTGTCGGAGAGAAAGTAATGATGCCAGTTTATAGGGAACTTGATCCTGCATAATTTAGAAAATTTTCCGGAAAAGTTGGAAAATTCAGGAACATTTTTGCGGAAAAATCGGAAAACTCTGCATTTTTCCTGAAACGGATTTATCACTAATCACATTTGTACCAAATTTTCAAATGATTTTTCCCGATTTTCCGGGTTTTCCATTGAAATTTCCGGTTCACATTTTGATAGATTCAATTGTCACGCGACATGAACTTCTGTGCCAAATTTCAGCTCACTGTGATGACGAAAAGTGAGTCTACGAGAGTGTCGAAAATAGTAAAAAAGAAATATACAGACAAATTAGTTGTACGAGTTAAAGGGAATGGCCTCAAAAATATAAAGCGCTTTAAGTTGGAATTGGTTGAAATTTAAGGTTTTCAATAAATATTTAGGATTAAAACAAAATTATCTCTATAGGATATAACTTCGTGTGCCAAATTTTGTTCACTAGGTCTCCCAAGTTCTTTATTTTTAATTAATTGGCTTTCTAAAGAGCTATATTATATGTGGACAAAATATTTAACTTCAAGTGGAACTTAAAGTTTGTTGGGATATTTTAAAAACACCAGGCGAAGTATGGAGAACTTATTTCAAATTAGACGAAATTTTGCTTCAGAAGAAGCTAATTAATAAGAAGTTTAAAATATAACGCTCCGGAAGAAGCGTTATTTTTAGAGCATCACGTCGCACTAGGAGCGATATTTTAAACTCTAATCCTGGGAACTTATCTTTCATCAGCCATCAAATTCATGCTATGAATATGAATTTGATGGCTGATGAAAGATAAGTTCCCAGGATTAGAATCATCCGAATAATACTCGCAAGAATTCGATTTATTATCCCCTTTCACAATAAAAGAGAAACGCATATAACGCATCATAATGATGTTCATCAGAAAATCTAAAATCTAAAATCTAAAATCTTGGCAATCATTGTCTATCTTTCACCCAATTCAACAATCTAATTCATTCTTACCAATTACTACATATTCAATACTTATACCACAGTCATTCGCCAGAATCCACATACAAATGCTCTCTTTACTTTTAAAGATAAACGTACATCATATGTATGTCTTATAAGATATCTTCTTATCTTTAGAGAATATGAGAGATGCTAGAAAACTATCAGCTTCTGGCAACAATTTAAAAAGGTATCTATATCGAGAGCCAGACCGATACCCCACCCGAATACTGCTTTAGAATTCATCACCGAAAGTTCTACCGGGTATGTAAATTAATTGTAAAAACGCTACATTTTTTACAGCATCCCATAGTAATGCACGGTAAACTGACGTTAACAGGGTATGCCTACTAGGTTTTTTGACCAGTTATAGAGTGAGGTCATGCCATCAATTTATACGAAGACTTCAGATATTTTTGTGTTTTTGTTTTTTTTTTAATTTCCCTTTATATATATTTTCTTTAGTACAGTGATACCATGAAGTCATAGAAGGTATACCTTGTTACTGTCGTACTGTAATACTGTGATAGCAATGCTACATACGCAAACCCTTAAATACATATGACTCCGATAAGTTAAGTGTTTTTACCTTTTTACATTGACTTTCTTGTTGCAAAGACGCTGCCAATATTTCAGCGTCTCTGCGGTGTCACTGTAAGTTTGAGACGAAGGCGATTCCATTCCTATCACTCAATTATAATATATAGCTTTCTGGGCGATCCGTAATGGACGTTTATGTGGTGTTAGGTTGAAAAGACGCAAATATTTCAGCGCCTCGGTACGTGTTAATATGTTACAGTAGGTTTGAGTCGAAAGCAAATCCATCCAACCACTCGATTATACTTTGCTGGACGAATCCAAAGTTGTTATGTTAGGTGGTATGATGGTGGGGAAATCGCTACGGTTTGCTCGGCGTTCCATAGGAATGTACATATTTACATATGTACGTTTTTAGTTTGTATAAGATAATTGGGCGTTTCATCTAGAAAGTTTCCACTTGCATTTAATGCTGCCAGGCAGAGACAAAGTTTTTACTTGTAATACAATTTTTTTAAATATTCTGAGAATATTTTATTTTATGTTTGGAGTCTTCCATTTTCTCAAGGAAGGCAGTGCTTTGTTTGCTTACAACAAAAAGCTGCCCCATGTGACCAACCCTTTAAAACAGGGACTGAAAAACACAATTATTTTCATTTTTTAGGAAAAGTTATGGAGGATTGATTGAAATGTAGTATTATGATTCTTATTACTCACTTATTATTCACAAATTTCCTTTGCTTTTTAAATTTATGATTTTTCTTCGAAATTATAAAAAGTATCTTTCTTTTTGTATTTATATTTAAAAAATCAAATATAATAAATTAAAATTGATTTTTTTTTTGAAAATCAAAAAAAAAATCATAAAATCATTTTAATTTTAAAAATCATACAAAAATTAACAAAAAATCTAGACCAATTTTTATGATACCTTAGACTAAAGCCCGTTATTTTATGTTATGTTATGTTATTTCCATCCAATCTCATCTGTCGTACAATCTTCGGCATATTTCAACCAATATTTTTCACCCGAAAAACAGATTTTGATTCTCGATTTTTAAAATAAAAATCAGTGTTTATTTTTTATTTTTAAAATAAAAATCAGATTTTTAATTCTATTTTTGATTTTTTAAATAAAAATCAATTCCGGATTTTTATTCTTGATTTTTTAAACAAAAATCGGTTTTTAATTTCTATCTTTGATTTTTAGAAATACAATCAGAAAATAATTGTTTACATATAATTTTTTTTGAAACATTCACAACCGTACGGTCTCTGCTTTAAAATATTATAACGTATGGGATCCTTACTATGAGGCCTTTTCTATCAAATTGGAGATTATGTAAAATAAGTTCACAAGATTCATCACAAGGAAATTAAATTAGTGACTTATATGAAGCTAGATGTCAATTGATTGGCTTAGAGAAACTTCTACTTCAGTGTTTATCTGGGACATTATTGATTATAGGATTGTATTTCGAAGAGATAGATTTTATCTTATTAAAATTAAAATTTTTAAATATATTTAGCAGAGCCAACAGGACAAAGTTCCACCTGAATATTAGAAAAGAAAAGAATTGAAAGCAAAATGAAAACAAATACAAGACCATAAAAAAGCAGAAAAAACAAAAATCATCAAATGTAAATAAAAAACAAAAGAAAAGAAATCTAAAATAACAAATTATAAAACTAAAAAAGCAAAATGGTTATAAGTAAAGCGATAAAATTACCTTATCCAACTTTGTCGAAGGTAAGTCAAAATCAATGATGTCTGAGCGGTCAACATAGAGCATATAGGATGTTGAGATACATGCATACAGGCGTACACGAGTCATTCCTTAAAGCTCGCGGGCGAAAATTTTAGATAAGAGCTCTGGAGCATCTACTGCACCAGTAATTATTTGAAACAAGAAGACTATCTTAGTTACCTCACTTCTTCTGGTGAGCGCAGGTAGCTTAAGAAGACTTAATCTCCGCTCATAAGGAGAAAGCGTGAGAGGATTATCCCATGGGATACGTCTAAGTGCAAAGCGAATAAAACGCCCTTGTATAGATTACAAGCGCCTTAGATGAATATCATAAAGAGGTGACCAAACAGGGATAACACACTCAACAAGAGGTCGCACAAAAGCTAGATACAAGGTCCTTAAAGTAAAAGGATCATTAAAATCAGGCGTCCATATTCTTACTTAACGCGGTCTTGTCTTGTCAATATCTGGTAAAAATCTAACTTTGGTATCTAAAAGTACACAAAGGTCTTTGACTTATTGCTTTTGTTAAGAGCGATATTATTGATGTGGTATGTAGTCAGAAGTGGACAATTTTTACGGGTAAAACTAATGGCTTTACACTTGTCAATATTTAGGTACATAAAATTTTTATTACACCAAATGAAGAAACTGCTAATATCAGATTGCAAAGCGCCACAACCAATAGAGCTATCGACCGTCTTAAAAATTTTGACATCGTCAGCATATATCAGAATATCAGATAGATTAATAACGTTTGGTACGTAGAACGTAAAACGTCTATATAATATTTAATCTTTTTAGTTAGATTTAATTTACATTTTTGTACTTTTGTTCCATGTCGCATTGCATGTCATTTTATCTGGTGTTTGGTCTATGTTTAGTGTAACATACTAATACTAACAAAAACTAAGTGATGAAACGCATGTAGTGTTGACCGTTTATTTATTAAACGTGTCCATGCAGCGGGCTTGTGTTAAGCTGGTTCTGATAGTCATTAAGATCATTAATATATAAGATGAAAAGATGCGGACCAATATGGCTGTCTTGAGGAACACCGGAAGGTACAGGTATTTCACAAGAGCCAGCCGACCTAAACAGATCTTGCTGGATCCTACTTAATAAATATGACTCTGGCCTTTGAATTAAAAAAATAGGAAATCCAAGGATATCAAGCTTAAAGAGCAAAAGCTTGTAGGATATTTTATCGAAGGCCTTACTATAGTCGGTGAAGATGCCGTCAAATTGGCTTCCATTTTCCGTTCAGTTGAGACAAGCCGAGGTATATTCAACCAAGTTAGTGGAAGTTGATCGCTTCTTTACGAAATCGTGCTGGCTTGTAGCTAATAAATGTTTGCAGTGAAAGTAAACAGCATCACACACAATCGCTTCAAATAGCTTAGGAATGAGAGAGAGCTGGACAATATTCTTATAATTAGCTATTTCATCTTTTCTGCTTTTTTTGTGTATAGGAATAATATAGCATAACTTCTAAAGTAATGAGAATATACCGATCCGCAGAGACCAGTCAAATAGATGCGACAAAGGATTTACAAGATTATGTCCGCAATATTTTAAGAAGACAGAAATGTGTTAATGGATCGTGCTAATTAAGATCTCATCATATTTTCCTTTGAGGTCTTTCGCAGACCCTAATATGGCCGCAATAATGCTTTTTGTTATTGTATACGACAGTTTAATCAATATAGAAGCATAATTGACTTTAACTTGGATAGAAAATCTTGTAAAATGTTACTAATGAATAAATGAATATGGCCATAAATAAACTGGGCTAAAATCAAATGTTTAATCATGTGCCGTAAACACAATGGAAGAGATAATGAAAACCAAATGAAGAAAAAAATATCTGTGAAAAACAGCAAAGAAATTTCAATTACTTAGAACTTCTGAATAATTAAGATGAAAATTCTGAAATTATGATGCTTTAAATATAATTTCGAGTATGTGAGTGAAAGATCTCAAGATGATGTTGGACAAAAATCTTCTAAGAAATTTCTAAATATTCCAATATTTTAATTTTTTTGACCATAAATCATCTACCATCGTTATATGTATATTGAAGGATTTCATGATATCTCTTTATTAAGTAAATGGATCATCGGGTGATAATTTAATTTGGATAAACTCTATCCCCCTCGCTATAAAATTAATAAAAATTAATTCGATTTAAAATTATTATTCCGGGTCACGAAACCCAGTTTATGTTATAAATAATGTTGCTATATACTTGCTTGCTGTAGTGAAATCAATAAATAAAATTAATAAAAATTAATTTGATTTAAAATTATTATTCCGGGTCACGAAACCCAGTTTATGTTATAAATAATGTTGCTATATACTTGCTTGCTGTAGTGAAATCAATAAATCCATCATTAACCTCTTAAGCAGTTCCGCAAACTACATTCCAAACAGGAATTATAATAATTCTATAACTAACAGCAAGTATAACAGATTTAATATATTTATAATAAGCCTAACAGTATGCAATCATTGAAAAGCTGAGCTGTGGGCTTTGAATTCTTATCTTGTTATCACATTTCCTTTGCCATCATCAGATATATTCTTAGTTAAGCGGCGTGTTTTGTCTTGAGGGCTGTTTCCCGAAGAAGTTAAATTGCAAGTTCGCTTTTGTTTGTTTTAAGCCCATAAGATTGTTGGCACAAGAAATGTGTGTACACGAGCTCCTTAGCAGCGGTCTGCTCTACCCATAGCCATAACTTTTTTCTGATCACATGGATTCTGTGTAGTTGGACCAAGGCATGGTTTCAGCCGGCGAACAGTGACAAATCGCGTATTCATTTTGTCAGTACTTTTCTTGCATACCCGAGATCAGTTTATTGAGTGACTTCGAGCAAAAAAGACTAAATCCTGAGAGCAAGTACTCAAATATCGGGAAGTGTGCTACTATTATGTTATCGTAAGATTTTAGTGGATATCAAAGAAGTTAGAAAAAAAAAACAAAAAAGCTTTTGTGACGATCAATTGATAACCAACGAAAACCAATGCTATTGTGCGCAGTGAAATTACCATTCTCGCCAATCGTTTTTCGCAGTTTGCATATTAATTGTTACCATTGAACCGGAAAGCATAACGTAATTGAAAGTGTTCTGTGGTGTAGGTGTGATCGGTTTGCAAACGTTACACTTTTCAACTATCTCTGCTGGACCAGCTATTAAATTGCAAGGTGGGATTTATTAATTAAAAGATAAAACGTCACAGACTGTCGTTGGTCTATGTTTTGCTTTATTTTACAGCAACATTTTTAATCTGTTTGAATGACACTCGATACTGTTTGATTCCTATCTCATATTTTCATCACAAAAAATCAATTGTGCGATTCTTTTGTCTGGGACTGGGACTTAGGTGATGCGATTTCATTAGATTGCTGTGAAGCAAGATGCTATAATTGTCACTCTCAATTAATAAATTACTCGGTATGTGTTTCTTTTCGAAAAATTGCGGTTTTGTATTTATTATGCTAAAAGTAATGCAGAAGGTCATATTTAACAATCGATTCAACTATCCAGTGACATTTTTATGCAACTTTTAAATAGTACGATATATTTTAATACTATGTGCATACATATTTCTTATTGTTTTGTATTGTATTTTCCTTTTAGGAAAAAAGGAGATAATGTATTTTAAGCAAATCTAGTAATATATTAATATTTGATATATTTGCCCAAACAATATATGTACATATTCCTGTTAAATTAACTGCTTACTTGTTTCTTAAAAAATTACAATAACTCACTATTTATTCTTTTTAGCTAATACTTAAGATACAATACAATATATTGGCAGAGTAAAACAAGATCTTTTCAGTTTGTACAATAACAGCCAATAACAACAAATTACAAAATTTTGCAAATAAATACAACTACTATAAAATAGTAGTGTATAAATACTTAAAGACATCCGTCTTGTAGTGGATAATTTTCACATGATTCTAGGTTTGAGCCCCGCGACTGCTAAAGGACGAAGTAATATTAGACCATAAATTACTCACTATAAGAGTGCTATAAATTAATTAAATAATACATCTTATATCTGACTAATATCTCATTCGGTGATCGTAGCACACAAAAAGTTATAGTAATCAATTGAAAATATTGGGGAGAATAAGAATAGATCATCTAAAAGGGGAAAATTCTAATTAAAAAAATTAATAAGCAGAAAAATAAATGAAACAGAAAGGCTTTTGATAACCAGAAAGATAACCGACAAAAACGAAATAAGTTGAAAAATACTTAGAGGCAAATTGAAAACAGTAAAAGAACAAGTGTAAGGACAAGAATTAAATATTATTTAGCGTATTAGTAAATGTTAGTTATTTATTGTAAGAAAACTAAAAATAAATTTTAAAAAACATGAATAATCAAATTATTGTAGATTGAATTGGCAACGGCCCGTTACCCAAAAGCAAAAATAGAATTATATATAAGATAAATTGTTAATTTAGTCACATCATCAATCCTTCAAATACTTAATCAGATCAAATGGTATTCGGCCAAATACAAAATTCGAAAAAAAAATAAAATTGAAGACTAAAGTGAATACAGTAAAAGACGGTTAAAAAATGTTAAATATTATATAAAATTTTCCAGAGGGGATAGTTAGGTAAAATTGTTATATTATAATACTTGTCCATCAAACGCAAATAATTTTCATTCGAATCCTTTTAAAACATCACAGTACAGTATAGGGTCGCTTTGGTAATCATACCTGTGATGTAACTCCCCTTCATGCAAATCAATAAAAATTAATCTAAAACAACGGTAAATACATTATTACTGTTTGTGATGTAACTATATGATTAGGTATGAAGGATGAGGATAATTAGATCTTCTACAAATAGGACTAATAAGACTGTTCCACACATATTCCCTAAATATAGCAACAATATTTGTGCGTCTCCACACAAAATATAGATTCGGGTGATGGAAAGTCAAAAGTGTATATATTATATAGGATTGGGGAGAGTATTGATCCTTGCGGGAGACCTAAATCAGGATTATTATAGGATATACAATATAAAGCTTGTTCAACTATGATTTCGACTTTTGCAAAATAACGGCGACGGATTTGTATAAAATTATCTTTGTTTGTGTCTCTTGTAAGAAAATTCATTGAGTGTTCCGAGCAGGAAGACTGTGAATCAGTAGCGTCGAAACGAAGTAGAGTATAGATATTAAAAACGGAGCTCAATCCATTTCCATCTTCTATAACACAAAAAGGATTATTTACTAATAAATTTCATGCGTGTGATTCACAATTTTATTGTTTTATTTATTTATATTGTACTTTAATAATTTCCTCTACAGTCTCTCAATTTTTTACTTACTGACCACCTCATATTGTTACAAGCTAAAAGTCGTAATTTTTGTCTAAAAAGAAAAGAAAAAAAAAGACGAAATTGCAGGTTTTTTTTCAAGATGGTGGAGAAATTTCATAGGAAATCTTGGTCAACAGTTTCAAGTTAAGCAATATCCAAAAATCAGCTTGCTCGGTTAGTTGCATTTTTAAAAGTGTATAATGACTGGACTATTAGTATACTCTATAGATTTCATCTATGGTATAAAAACAGCACAGTTCAAGGGTGTGTGACAAATAAATTTTTCTACGAAAAATTGTGTTAACTTTTACATAATTCATCCTTCCTTCATTTGGTCGGTTTTGCAAGAAAGCCTGTCGTAGAAGATATTATGATAGTCTTTGCAATGAACCTTTAAAGCTCAAGAATTTTCTTTCTTTTCCTTTCTCTGGATGGAAGTAATCAATCGCATTGAAAATGATGATATTGCATTTTAGAGCACCTTTTCAAGGCACCAATTTACTACCCTGTGGTTAATATTTCAATAATTCGAGTCCACGACCAAGATATTTCTACAAGAATAAGATTATCTATTCATTATGACATCTTCATCATTTATCAAAACTAACTTAAGCATAGATCGGTTATCAGTAAGATCTAGAAATGGTTGTAGAACCAATTGTGACTGTATTATGAAACCACCGGAGAAACAAGGTCTTGTTTTATTATATGACTACATCATGGTATAGCCTTACTCCAGAAACAACTGCTAAATTTTATTTAATTTAAAAAGTCCAATATTCAATTGTTTTCAACATGAAGATATGTCAAATTTTGAGAGATACCTACCTATAAGTAATTTTAATATTTCATATAGAGAAAAAAACACATTGTGGCGAAAAGGGGCGGGTTGTTTTAAACAGCGCATTCTCAAAAAAAAATTTTTTAATGATATTTGTATCTTAATAAATTCTATCTGACTTTGTTTCAAAAGTTTTGCCTCTTGTACTTTCTTATTTAGTAGTTTATTTATTTAGTAGTTAATTTTTGTACTTATAGTGCTCACTTCTTTTGGGTTTCTATTATTATTTACTGATACTTTCCGGATCATTCTTGTACCAAAATAGTTTTATTTATTTCAGTTTTATGTATTTTAGTTTTCAGTGAAGCATGATGCATTCAAAAGAAATTTATGATAAACTCTGATTTTATTACCTGTATTCATCGGAATATAGTTATGATGCTCATCAATTTTGAGTTATTTTACTTCCAGATCTTTCTCATTCTTCGTGCAAAATGGGCCTTTTGTAAATGCTTGCTTTTTCGGGAAATGTTTTGAAGTTTTGTCAAAGGAATTGAAATTTTAAATTCTACGCCACTCCAACAATCCGTTCGTGCTTATGATAAAGTGAAAGTTATTAGATTGTCTCTTTAATTTTCTTTAGCACTTTCTACTATACAATGTGTTCTCCAAACAAACATCCGAAATATCTAATAATCTAGAGAACATTTCCCTGCAATTTTTCTCGTCCGTGCTTTCCGCCTTTTAAATTAAATGGAGAATTAAACGGAGAATCAAAGCCAGCCCTAGCTAAAAGGTCGGCCCATTTATTCCCCATTATCCCCATGTTACCAGGGACCTACTGGAAGGACACCTTATACAACTTATCCATAGATGACCTGCGTGCAATCTCCCAGTAATTTAGATGGGCCACTTAGAGCCATCAAGGCTGCCTGACTATCCAAAATGAAAGCACTGTCCTTCTCCTTAATTTGCATATTAAGGGCTATCTTCGCTGCCATTGCGATGGCGAATACTTCTCCTGGAAGACAATGATGTCTCTTCCAAGTGAGTACTCCATCGCAATATCAGGTTCAGAAAAGTAGACGCCCCCGCTCCTTCGTCAGTGAGAGCGCCGTCGGTAAAAATGTTTAGAGCGGACCAGGGAAGACCCGATAAGGCACTTCCCTCAGTCCATGATTCCCTTACAGGAAAGCTCACGAGAAGCGACGCCCAAAACAAAGCTCTGGTACCACCGCATCTCGTGGCATACTGGCCAGAGGGTTTTCCAGGTCTATCCCATACGCCAAGAGCAATGAAAAGATCCAGTCCAGCGTTTTTGGCATCTACCTGAATGACAAGATCCAGGGGTGGAAGGTTAAGTATGACCTCAAGAGCACCAGTGGTCGTAGATTGCATGGAGTTTGTAATTCCCAAGGAGGCAAGCCAGCTTCCGGATCGCAATCCCCCCAAGCGTCCTCGGCCACCACACACAGGAAGCATATGTAAGCATGGGTGTGACTATCGAGACGTAGGTATATCCACAACCCTTGGTCTTATGCCTCATGTACAACCAAAGGTTCTCCTGCATTGAGCGAAGACCCTCATAGCCGCACATTATATGCTCATACAAGTGGGTATATATATAGATTTTCATATTATTAAGCCTAGCTCAAAGGATACCCTATGATTCAAAGCACAGTATGGCAGTAAGGAGATAGGGAAAGGATTTAGGAACACGAGGAAAGTGGCGGAGCTGATGATGTAAGTCACTCTTAAATCCGAAGGTTTGAAAACCCGAAGAAAAATAGAAGATCGTAGACTGTTCCATATTCCCACAGTTCGGTATAAAAAAGTATTACGGAATTTTACTCTATGGCCGATAGTGTTTTGAAAGGTAAAAGGATGTGCGCGGGTTGCAGCGTGAGTATTGCATGCAGGAATTAATCTACAAGGGATTAGGCTAGATATTTCATCGGCATATTGTCCATGCATGTTGCGATAAAGGAGCGGAAGGCATCCAACATTACGGCGCTGCTCGAATGAGTCGATATTACAAGTTATTGTGAATGATTCGATTGCAAAGAATTGTATTCCAGTCGAGGTCTGATATAGGGCTTCTGGAGTTGCGCTGTATTTGACGGATTGAAATATTTTTGACACCTTTCCGAAAATCCAAAACATTTCGATGCTGAGATGCGATGTATCTTAAATCAGTGCTCCCATCAAAAGAATCGGGAGTAGAAAAATTATGATCTCATTTCAAAGAAATGAGACATCTTGGGGTTTAGATGCATTAAATTCTATGCAATCTTACGCCAAGCGAAGATATTATCAAGGTCGTTATTCAGCGATCTAATCATACAATCTCCTCTCAAGTCCGCAGAAATGTCAAAGGAGTAAGCGAACTCAAAGGTACTGTCATCGGCAAACCTATGGACGGGATTGAAAGAAGGGAAAGCAGATCATTAATTAAAATTAAGAAGAGAGGCGTAGAGAGAACAGAGCCCTGGGGCACACTGGCATTTATATGGTGAGATTCAGACGTAACGCCATCTAATACAACACGACTTAGGCGATCAGATAGACAATGTTCAATCCTCAATAGAAGAGAATGTATGGTCGAAATGTTTACAATTGTGATAGTCATAACTATTAGGTTGTGCATCAATCATATAATTTGGTTGCATTGTGTTGCCTGATATATTTTCAAATGTAGTATATATTAAATTTTCCTCTGCAGGTCAGTGTTTTTAGGGTTCTGTACAACAAAAGAAAGAAAAATGGAACCCTTATAAGATCGCTCGAGTTACGTTGCCATTTCAGTTGAGCTTGCAAAACAAAAATTCATTCTCAATTAAAGAATAGAAAATACAAACGTTCTCATAGCATCATGAAATTCTCAGCCGGCGACGGATTCTCACGAAATTAAACTCATCTGATTAAAATATATTTTCGTGAAAAACAGCTTTTGCTTTTTGGTAGAAAATTAGCTCATGCTGAGATTTTAAATCGTTTGGATAGAAAGCTAAGATTCTAAAGCAGAGAAAGGCGAATGAGAAATTCACTATCAAAGTAGTGATTGTAAGAATATTTGTGTAAATTTGAGATATTGTTTGAGTAGTCGAATAAGGTGATTTAAAATAACAATTTTTTTTTATTTTTTTTTTCACGATCGAAAAAGCTACGTCTTGTACGTCTGTCCATCTGTCGGTCACAGACGTTTTTTCTCGAAAACGACGTAACATAGGAATTTGCAATTTGGCAGAATGTTAGACCTTCATTACGTGCACCGACAGTCAGACTTATTAAATAATTTTTTTATTATTTTTCAAGGGGAGTGGGTTGGGTTTCTTCAAAAGAAATAATTTTTGTTTGTCTTTTGTAGGGTATCACTTAGGACTTTCAAGGATTAAAAAAAAAATCAAAATATTTGGTGATTTGATTATAAATAAGACCAAAATGTGCGAAAAATGCCGTCCTCCCTGATCTTCTAGATTTCTATAGCTAAACTTTTGATCAGGTCAGGTTTAGTAGGCATTGAGTCATAGAAAACAGGAAAACTGTCGTTTTTTCCGTCAGTTTCATAGTTGTTGGAAAAAACTTTTTTTTTTTGTTAACTTATCAAATTACTCTTGCATCCATCTGTTTATCATACAGTTATCATAGGAAAATTTGGATTAGATTTAAATATACTTAAACTCGTTTGATCGCATATTCCGTGATAAAGTCCATGTACGGAACTATTGCGCGAGCCTGACTCGCTTCTGACCGACTTATTTGTTGACTTGTTTCAGTAAAACCGTAACTGCTTCTTCTTTATGTACCTTACCTAGTGTAATAAAATATATACTTAAACCGGTCAGAGAATATGAGAGAATATGTTTCCCTCCAAGAGGTCAATAGAGCAGGAGGTGATAGTACTCACTTAAACGAATCAAAAATTGTATGGTCGGGGGGGGGGGGGGGGGGGGGGGCAATATCTACCGTTTAAGAGTTAAATGGTGATAAAGAAAAGAGCTAGATTTTCACAAAACACCCTGTATCTTAAAAACTGCAGTGTGTACGTTACGTTACGTTACGTACATATAGTTAAGTCATTGTATGCAGAACTTTATGGTCATTCCAACGGCTACTCAACCAGCCCATACCCCTTTCCAATCAAAATGTATGGTTGTCTAAACTAAAAATTTCGGATTTTCTTACCTTTTTTTTTAAGTTAACCTGTATTATTTTTGCAAAAAGGTCATTAACATAACTATTTTTTACAATATCTGTAAACTACCGACTATCCTCTTTAATTTGACTCATTACACCCTATGTGCTATCTGTAGCGGTTAAAGAGTTATTAGCTCTTAACCTATTCTCAAGGAAATTCTGCAACTTATTCTCGAAGATATGTAATTTGTCCCCTACACGTCATTTAATTTCGGTATGGCCTGAATACGTTGTAAGCTAATAACTTCTTACCGGCTGCAGATAGCACATTGGGTGTAATAGGTTCAATTAAATTATAGTTTCTATAAACAAAAGTTATGTTACTGACCTTTTAGCAACAAAAAAAAATACTGGTTACATAAAAAACAATGGTAAGGAAATCCGAAATTTTGAGTTTAGACCACAACAACTCCTAAAGGGAGATGAGTACGGGGCTTGTTGAGTCACTGGAAAGGCTATGAAGTTCTGAATACAATCAGCTTTAGATAGTGACCGTGTGCCATGTACTTTTTTAGATACAGGGTGTTTTGCGAAAACTTAGCATAATTTCTTAATCACCCTGTAACTCCGAAATGGTTCATATGCCGCCCCCCCTGCATTTTTTGTAAGTGAATACTATCACCTCCCGCTCTATGGACCACCATGGAGTAAACGCCATGTATAAACCAAAACATGTAGATCGAATCAGTGTTCGAGTTACAACCGCACTAACGGACAAACAGACAGACAGCCATTGCGTTTTATAGTTACTTACAAATTAAAAGGAATTTACCTAAGGGAAAGTTTTATCTCAAACAACAAAAACAGAACATGTCTGGTATTGAAAAATTATACTTACTTCAGTATGGACTTAAAAGTTTTAAAATCCATAATCCATAAAAATCTTTTAGGAAGTATATATTGCATACTAGTATTACTGTGGTTATATCTTTTATGAGTAAAGTGAAACGAAATATCGCATTAGACCTCTTATCGTGTAACACGGTAATATCAACTTTTTATGAAAAGTAGGTACTCAGGAATAAATTGTGAAATGTACATAGGAGTTATTTACAAAATGAAATATTAGACTGTCAGTTCACATAGGTGGTTTTGAGTAACTTTATTACAGCGGAGAAATTTCTGTTAGATTCTACATAAAAACTCAATAATGTGAAGTTTTTGGGTATGTTGCAGTTCAGGGCAATCATTAAATAATTCAAATCATAGCCAATTCGATTTATCACGATTTGCCAGAAATTAATAAATTTAACATGCCAACTTTCCATGTCCTTTTAAATCCATCTTAATTGGATACTTAGATACTTGAAAATAGCAACACGAGTCAAAAACCACAAGAAATTTGCATTTGCTTCGAACGTGATGTGGGTGCTCTAGGAGAAAAAGAAGCATGGCAAAAATTTTTTGATGGTACGCAATATTTTGACCAGTGTATAATAATAACTTCCTTTAATTCTCCTGCCAATACTCGAGTGATACATTGAAATATTATATAAGAATACATACCTACATGTATGATACTTCTTGGAATACATGTTGAAATTACTGATGAATTTATTTATTTAAGTATACATATTTATCGACGGTAACTACTTTTTGTTATTCCAATCGCATACTGGTTCCTCAGTAAAAGAGCACACTTCATTTAAACAATTTAAAACCAATAAAAGTTTTTATACAGAGTTTACCTTATGACTTCTGCGAGCTGTTTGATAAATTTTTGATCGTCTTTTATCTGCGTTTGTTAATATCGAAAATAATAATTGTTATTCGAAATATTTGCACCTATGTATTAGAATATGGAGATATGCAAAAAGAAAATTTAATACAGGTGGTGTTTGCATTTTGAGGAAATTTAAACTTTGTTCATTTGAACACTGCCTGAGAAAGATAGTTCAGCTCGTTCGTAGAGTTGCCATACAAAGCTCGATATTCACAAATATTACACGTATACTGAAATAACAGTAGTCCCAGACTTTTAATATATCAGAGAGTCATAACCATTATAACTATCCAATGAACAATTCTAAAAAATATATACGTTTAAGCCTATGATAAATCTAAGTGAAAAAGGGAAGGCGCCGGGTCAGCAATTGACAAGGCTGCGAATGTAATATGGAAAAGTTTATTGATCACAATCTTTGAACTCTTACAAGCTACTCTTAATTCTACGCCTAAGTTACTGACAAAACAAATAGTTCAAATAATAACCCAAATAAAGAAAAAGAAAAATTCAAATAATAAAAAAGGGTAGAAAAAGCAGAGCAGACAGCAGATATACTCTGTGGCATTTAACTTGCAAAATGAAAATGTTAATAATTTTCTCTGGTGGTTTTTTGTTTAACAATTAGTCTTGCTACGGCCTATATTGGGATGTAACTGGAAATCAATACTTTCCGGTATATGAAAAACTCAAAAGATTTAGAGTAATTGAGACTTATTTTGCATCCGTCTTTTTTGTATATTATTGTTCAAAACACAATAATTTGTTTCGTGATCAAAGTGCCCAACATCTCAATACTCAGTCAGATTCAGGTTCTGATTAGAGCTGAAAATATCCAGATAAATTACTATCCGGATTATCCGAGATAATTAGGACCCGATTCCTTGGACCCGGGTATCCGGATAATTTAAATCCTAGTATCCGGATACAAACTATCGGGATCCGAATCCAGACTAAGCAAAAAAATATCAAAATTTATTCCAGATCGCATTGTTTCACTGTGAAAATATAAATTTCATGATATTTTCATTTTCTCAATGGAACATCACAATCTTGAAGCTTTTTTACTTAATCTTGATCCGGATAGCTCGGATCCAGATCCTTGTAATATGTATTTGGTTCCGGTTATTTCGAATCTGGATCCTGATAGTGCAGATTAGGATCTCAGGAATCGGATAGTTCGCAGATCCTGGTATCCGGATATCCGGATATAAACAAATCCGGATCCAATTCTTAACTCTAGTTGTGATCCGTCTAGAATGACTGTTCAATTCGCAACTTTTTATTTGGTATGGCAGTACGAAATTTTTGAAAATCAGGCCACACCCATATTTATATTATTTGAATTATATTTCTTAATACGCATTTCCACTTTTATTAAAATAAAGGCGCAATTAACTTCCAAGATACAATGTAAACAGTGACCACATCAATAAGAAAGAGGATGGAATTATTTAACGACACAAAATAAGCATTTATCATACCATTGCCATTCAAGCATTGAATTTTTAAATCGATTATTAATTTAAGTGATATTTTGTTTTTTTTTCCATACTAAGTATACATCATTATTAGAGAGAGACTTGTAGTTTCGATGTTTCCATGCACTAAACCGCACTGAAGAATACCTCGGTATACACTCAGCATGTAAAACATTGCAACCCAATATAAATACTGGGAAAAATGTTATGGTATACGAGTTGATCTCAATATGACCCTAGTTAGCAGCAATCGATCGTTTAATATACGAACCTTTTAGAGGCGAATTTTATATAGCAATGTTGACAGAAACTTTTTCTGACAAGGGGCAGGTGTTGTACCTGTGGGCAGTTACCGGATTGCTGAATAAAAAAAATTATAAAAAAGATTTGTATGTTAATTTTGATTACTTAGATTTTACATGTCTTTTGTACAAGACTAGGTTTTATAACAAACATTCGAGGCTTACCTAAGCTAAATAATTATCATTTTGTAACATTTTTTATAAAAACTTCTATTTTGTTCATAGGTACAACCGTGTAATGTACCTATGGACAGCAGCAATGTACCTATGGACACCATACTAAAACAAACCCTTGGAATCAAATAGAGCACCGGAAATATCTCAAATTATCATCTAATAATAGCCAAGTACAAATACAAAAAGCTTTATTAAAAGACCTGGCCTAGGCCACATCCATAAACGGTGGGTACATAAATCCACAAAGCTAGTTAATTACTAGATGTACAACATTAGCAAAATAACAAAAGAAGACGAATGTAATTCAGAGAATACTTAAGTTGGTAGACGCATCACGTCAGAGAGACCAAATTGGCAACTAAAAAAATAAAAATTTAAGTTCCTAACAATTCCAGGATAAAAATAAAACAAAAAACAAGAAATGTGATAAAACATAGGTATGATATAACTTAACACTAATTAACGCAATTAATTAATTAATATTTAACAAAGTTTTACATCAGTATAACTAACAGCTTTATAAGTCCGTTAATCGAACTTATATCATATTCAGCAGAATTATTGGCTATAATAAAGCATCTTTAGCAAACGAAAGAGTTTTCATCATCAGAATCTGTATAATTCTCTTTGTGAGACTTAGAAACACACTTCCAATGATATTAGCCCTAGCATAAAGAACATATTAAAACCATGTGTTTCTGTTCATAGCGCTGGTGTGGCGTCTTTGGAAGCATTGCTTCCCTTAGGATTTCTGAATTAATACCAAATAAAAATTCTTCAAAATATTTTCATTCCAAAAATATTTTTTATGAAGGTTTTTTTTTCCAACCTTTGCTGTAAATCAGGAAAGACAAGAAATTAAAAATCAACCCCCGTAGTAAAAAATTATCACAACAAAACTATGGAACAATTTCCAACGAAAACTATTGCATGCGAACAAGTCTGGACTCTACCTATGACGTCACACAGCATTGCTAGCTATTCGCCAAATACAGTGTATCTACACTCAATATGATATTCCGTTTAGGCTAAGGGAAGCAATTGAAAAATTCTTCTATGGGACCTACAAATACTGCTATACGAGCAGCATGTGTTACATTAATTTTATTCATATGCCATATATTTTTCCTATGATAGTATAACGCTGGTTTCAATTGTAAGTGTTTTTATTTCTGCTTCCATCAATAATCGTCCGTACGTCTGTGCGCACGATAACTCGAGAACGCGTACACTCAGGGAGCTCAAATTTTGTACACGGACTTTAAAAAAAAAGCAAAATTAAGTTCGTAAATGAGACAAATTGGGCAACTCCTTCGTGGGGTTGCCATACAAAAATTTCGTTTTCCACTATATATTTGCACACTGCCTAAGAACGCGTAGACGTAGAGAGCTGAAATTTAGTACATGGTGTTCTCATGGTGCTAGCAAAGAACGTTTGAAAAATGGACTAAATCGGGCAACTCCTTCTTGGTGCTGCCATATAAAAATTTAGGTTTTTTACGTATATTGTGAAAACGATCAGTCCAAGACATTTTTATTGTACTAAAAACTTCTTCAGAATATGAAATCCTATAAGATTGGATATAATCATTTTTTCTGTCCGACAAACCGTTCTAGAAATATATGCGAAAAACCACTGCAAAAATCAAAATTGCTCAAATGGGTGCCGATACGAAATTTCATACGGACATTCATCCTGGGTATCATAAGAATTGGTCTTAGACCAATATTAGCTTTTTTGCTTGTTATTTCTGCTTCCATCAATTTCATATCGGTAGGTCGATTAGAAAGCATGTTCGCGAGGTGGGTAAATCATTGAGGGAACTTTCTTTTCTTCTGGGTAGGGGAATTTCATTTTAAAACAGAGACTTCTTGTAATATGAAGACAAAAGAGTTCAGTCGGGGGCAAATGAGCTTAATAAAATTTTCACGTTTGAAGCTTTCAGCAATATTTTAACGCCTGTCATGAACAATTTTGGAATTTCTCCATTTCTCCAATTGGAATGCAAATAACAGCTAGCTAGCTTCCTATTTGAACATTTGGGACAATTTACAATTTATTTGTGCGCTTTTATCGTTAATGCCAGCTGAAAGCAAACGTGGCTTAGTAGGCTAGTTACAAATTTGATAAATGCAAGAAGAGCAGTCGCCCGGCAAGCGGAATATCCCGGTTTCAAACCCCGGACGAGGAGGTTGTTTTTTCTTCTTGTATTTATAAATTTGATTTAGAATCGTTAAAAATAAAAAAAGTTCTTGAAATTGTTCTTGCTCTATAATACTTTGTCTTGAATGGGCCAAAGAATGTTCAGTCCAAAGGCTGCAGGTGATTTGAAGTATAAGGGGGTAATGTTAAAAGTATCGTTTTCTATTATTTCCACAGATTTATGGCCTTCATGATTGTCCATAATAAGAAGAACTGGGTGTTCCTTTGAGGGCTTAGCAAAAGTTATGAAGTGATCTAAAAATTTCTTGAATATATGCTGTGTTGACCAGCTCGATGCATTTGGTTCACCAATTGTACCTAGAGGCGCTCCCTTTAGCATATTGTCTTTAAAAAAAAACTCTAGGAAATACTATCAAAGGGGGTACGGAATTCCGGAAGGCATTAATACAGGAAATCATGGTGTTATTTATTCCCATTTCGGCAGATGTATGATACCCAATGGCCTTATTGATTTTGGAGCTAAAACTTTTGCGGCCTTATGCAGTGTCATTACACTCGTTTCGTCTACGTTAGCGTCCGGTGAAAATTTATGTTGCATCCTTACTTTCTGAAGATTATCAAAAACTTTGAAACATTCGTTTTATTAAAGCTAGTGACTCTAGCTAAAGCAGTTGGCACAGGCTTACGCAATGAAAACTCCGGATATCGTTGGCGAAATCCCTTTAACCACCATAAGCCTGCTATATGACATTCTTCCCATATTTTTGGAACTTTTTTCCTTTGGTCAAAGCAAATTTATATGCAAGCTTCCGAACTTGTATAGTGTCTAAACCCATATGCAAATATGCTGCTTTTTCTAAGTAATCATATAGTAGAATCTCTTCGACTTTCTGAAATACTTTTTTAACATCATTTGTTAAAATCCTTACTGTTTTATTATTGAGATCAACATTGCTGTTTAATTTGGCGTACTTAAAATAGTTGACTTTGGTACTTTATATTTTTCAGCAGCTTGACGTATTGAAGTGCAGGTTTTAACATGAATGATGGCTTAGGTATGGGCATCTGAACATCTGTTCATCCCATTGTTGCTACTACGAGGCACTGTAGACACAAAAACAAAAAATTAGTCTTGACTCAAAAACAAAAATAAAATAAATAAAAAACAATGATTGTATCTCTGGACTGTCCATAGGTACAAACATTTTTTCGTCCATAGGTACAAATACGGACAACATGAACTAAAAAAGTTATAACTCTTTTATTTTTTGAATAAAATAGTTACAAGTATTAGAAACAAGTGATTAATTAATGTATCTTTGAACATAACTGAAATTTTTACTAAAATCAATTACCATAATATGAAAAAATAATATTAAAATTGTAGATAATATTTAGTTTTTATGTCCAATATTTGTCCCAACCTCACTTTGCATCAATTTGACAACTAAGAAATTGGCGATTAGCCAGTGTTGCTATAAGCACAAAATATAAGCAGATATTGAATTTTGCAATGAATAGTTTATGAAATATTTAGGGTGTCCACAGGTAAACGCGTCTACAGGTACAGCACTTGACCCTATATATTATAAAGTGTGTGAAGATGTGCTAAAATTTAGTTTTTTCTTTTGAAATGAGTGCAAAAAAGATGAGAACAAAATAAAAATTAAGTAGGAAGGAACTACTTAAAATATATATATATATTTGGCGATAACACATCGATGATTTAAGATCTACGAAAAAAATACTGTCACTTTATATCACAAATGCAATGCACGTTAAAAGAAGAACATAACATATAGAAAGCACAGCAGTAGATATAAAAAGAAAAAGGTTTCAAAATATGAGTAAAAAATATCGGTAAGAAAATTTCGTGATGTCATTTATCATTAAATAAGTAGAAAAATTAATATTTATGTTATTTGCAGAGATGAAAGGAAGCATATGGGAGTTTCCGTGTTCAGTTCCTCGAATTAGGATCAGTATGAAATTGTACATGGGATAATTGGAGGTTATAAAAGTAACTTTTCGAACGAAATAACTGACATAACAATAAGGTAAATTCAAGTTATACATTAAAGTTCTTTAAAGAAAAATACAATTTTATGAAATTATCATTTAGAAAAAATCAATCCATATATCCATGGGATGGAGCAGCTCTCAAATGCTGTGCCAGGATCAATTGAATCATTATATCTTCACCACTGCCATCACCATTAACGACAACAAATCCACCATTCCCAGAAATAGTTAGTCCGACATCATCATTTAGTAAAGTTGCTAAAAGAAAACATAAACAGGAAGAACAATTAGAAGTTCTTTTAGGTCGAGAGGTGTGAAAATTTTGTTAATAAATGTATTGAAACAGGCAACTATAAAATCGAGCTATTGAAGCAAAATTATGAATTATTGCCAAACAATTTAGAGGAAACCTAATGGAAAAAATTTGAATTGCAATATGAATTTGTAGACTGCAAAATTTGTTGTAAAGCATTTTTAAATTTTAGAAACCAATTTTTTTTAAATACAGAATAATACGAGCTCAATCATCATTGTTCTCTAATTCCATAAAGCTTAACTCCTCATAGACGTTGTCGTCGTTGTCGTCGTCATCTTTTTCAAAAAGTGAAGCATTCTAATTGCCTAATAATTACAAAATTTGCCCCGGTAGAGCTCTCCCTTCCGCCTTGCCATCTCACCTTGTATCCTAAAGAAAAAAATATAGGATTTGAGGAATTCATAGCTGGTTGAAACACATCGTGGAGATTCACAATCTGATTATATTTCTTAACATGGTCAATTCTATTCTTTTTTTTTGATATTTATTGCGAGCTTCTAATTTCCAATCTGGTCGTTAGATATCTTTTTTTCAGCTTAGATAAGATTGTTTCGTTTTGAAACTTCATGCACACAGGTCTACAGAAGCGAATAGACTGTGTGGAGTATTATTATTCCAAATAGTTATTATAAGCAAGCTTGAAATTCATTTGCCAACTTTTGACTATATGTAATTAGAAAATCCAGAAGAATCATCCTTACCGCATCAACAAACTAAAGTCAGTTTTACCCGTTTGTTGCTTTCATCAACTTGATCAAATATTTCATTTTGATAACTCAAGATTCTTCGCTTTCCGATCTGCAAACCGCTTTCGCGAATATATTAATAACAAGAGAATATATCATAGTTGGAAGCTTTTGAGAATTGCGATAGTATATTCAGGTATTGTCGTCTCGATAGAGAGTTATCCAATATCATTTTTGAATAAGTCAAATATTGGATTGCTGCAGCTAGGTCGTTCAAATGTTTTATTTTTCCATAAGCATAAGTACCTTAAAATATGAATGCACCCAGATTCCGTGATTCAGCACAAATCGCTCCAATACATAATGATATTGTTTTTGATTAAAGCACTAAATTTTGATTTAAATTTCCTAACACTTTTTAGCTGAAAGCACTTTTATTCCTCTCTAATGAAGTTATCGAAATGTTGTCCGCCATACTCCGATAAAATAAATTCTTTAGTTTTTTCACTATACTTGTTTTTAACAACATAGTTGGTTATTAGATCTAAATTTATAAGTTAAGAATTATCCACATCTTAAATTTTTTCAAAACACTTAATTTTCTTTCAACATGCACTTCGATCAAGTGCTCAAAACTTTCTTATATTTTCTTATAACAAACGGAATTTGTGGAAAACTCATTTTAAGAAAAGTGTATATGTAAATGTTGAGAATCTAAGCTTTTTTAGATTACTTTTACGTTAATTGTAATGAGCAAAAGAATAGAGAACTTCATCGAAATAAAAATGCGTGTAGTTTCTTTGACAGTAAGTACAAGAAGAAAGATTTTATTTAGTACAATTTCCTTTGCGTACAATTTATCGTAGCAGTGCTGGCAAATGTTAAATATTAAAATGAAATTAGTACAATTTGCAACAAAAACTAAGGCTAACAATTCAAGTTAATATGCAATACAATTATAATATAAATTCATAACAGTAAATTTACCATTTCTTGGAAAATAGGCATAAATTACACTCACAGAAACATATTGTAGTGGAATAGCACAGGATTATAATAATAACAAGGGTATAAATCTGGGTACCATTCTCTGAAATATCAGGTAGCACGGCGTTTTGTACGGAGCATGAAATAATAATTATAACTCCGCCTTCACTTGATATCACATTTATTCTGCATTAGTTCGTTGAAAACCTGACTACAGGTACCTACATGTTGACCTCAACATCGTTTTTCTGAAAGGGGGGGGGGGGGGGGGGTGTTGAAAACCTGTGGCTGGTTTCTGAAAAAGGAGCAATTTGCAAACAATTTAGAACATTTAATTTGAAGAGATCCGGAAGGACTCATTTTGAATCTCAAGCAAAACTTCAAAAACTATAAAAATATCACATTCTTAAAAATATGTCACTGGTCACTGAAAACAGATAACGGCATAAGATCTGTTTTTTCTTTTTATAACATTATAACAGTTTAACATATACAGAAAGAATTTTAAAAAGTATATTATACTTTTACTGTATAAAAAAAATATGGGTATTGCAGCTGCCTAAAATAAAATAAATTTTATGAATTTCCTACTCATAAATATTTATATGACTTTTCCCTTTCATATATTTGTTCAACTCACCTTAAAGAATTCCCGGATCCAGAGTCTTTACAAAAAGAATTACCAGTCAAAGTTTAGAAAATACAAAATTCACAAATTAGCAATAAATTGCACTTTTTGGCACTAATGAACCATTGTAGAGCTATTTTGCATTTACAGAACAACTACTTGAAGTAGGAAGCTCCTGAAGCTGGACAACTGAGTCCGAAATGCATTTAGCTAAATATTTTTTTAAGTAGTGTTATTAAACGTGTAATAGAGCAATGAAAAAACGTTTTCTCATTTTATTCTGTAAATGTATGAATTAATCAGCCTGTGAATTTTGTACACTTTGAACAAGTTTTGAATTAAATACATAGATTTGTATATATATTTAAGACTACTACTAAGGTCTGCGCTAAGCTAAATTTTGTATGAAAATTTAGCGCGCTAAGAGCTATTGTCGAAAATTTATCCAGACTTTTAGCGAGAGCAGTACTAAGGTTAACGCGCTAAATTTGGCTTTTAGGTTTTGATTAGAGATGGCACCACCAGTAAGTCTACTTAAAATATAGCTTGAATTTATTCGCCCGGACCGTTCTTTAGCGCGCTAAAAATATTTTTTGTCAGAGTTCTTAGATTTGACTGGATTTTTGTAGTTAAAGTAGTTTTGTACGTTTTTGCTGAACCTACAGATGAATTGCATTTCTTCTCCGGCCGTATTTGAAATATCATTGTTAATTTTTTTTTATTGAATATATTATACATATAATTATAATATTTTTAATATTTTCAAATAATTTTAACTACCTGTTTTTAGAAATATTATGACCGCGCGTTGTATCCTTTCTCTGAATCTCCGCTGTCATGTTTTAGCTGCCCGATTTTGGAGACTTGATAAAATTTAGTTAAGCACGGACCTTATTACTAGGCTTTATGGGCAATAAAAAAGGACAGGTGACATCTACTACATACAACGCGTGAAATAACTAATTATGTACGGATATAAACAACTTTCGGAGAATCCTATCACAGAAAAGTAAGTAAGTATTTAAAAATAAATAACTTTAGCTTCGGAGAATCAATGTTTCGAGAATACAGTGGTAGGGAAGGTTCTAGGACAATTTGTAGAGTACAAATGCAACGCTTGTCACCACCAGGAGGCGAATCTTGTCTCAGAGAGTGAAGTGAATGTGGTAAACTATTTGGATTGCGATAATTTGGAAGTACAGTACTGGCGATAATTAAAGTGATTGTTTGTGAGTTTGTAAAAGTAAACAGTATAGTTAAATAAATATCTGAGATATCAGGTTTTAAATAACGAACCAAGGCCACGCTTGTATTAATACTTATCTTACCAAAATGGTTTTTTATAGTGTCTCTTATATTCACACCAGTTTCATTTCTTATTCAGAGTTCACGTTCACGTCGTATCGTTAGCCTAATGTCACAGGACGGAATGCTCGAGAGCCACTTATCATTTATTCCGTCATTGTTATTATAGCAAAGATTCCGCAATAAACAACATACTTTTATAATATCTAGATAGATCCACTTTAACTTCAAGACCTTTGTCTATTCTTCTAAATCGAGCTATTAAATGATCGAATGCGTTCTCCAAAATACGTCTAGATTTTGACAGATGAACGTTGATTTTTTTCTGGTTGTCGATCGGATTGATCAACAGTGAATGGATATGGTTTCATGATGGTTTCAGATAATTTGAATGCCGAATCTCAAATTAATAAAACTAGAGTATAAACGGCTGCCAGGTTTTTTGCAAAGCGTTTGAATATAGAATTGTTCACATAATGTTGTTTTAAGAAACAGTTGTCCCGTATGGTGGACTCATTAGCTCTTCCAGGAGAGCTGATATTAAGATACATAAATCGGTAATTGTAGCAAATATAACCCAATATTAAGTCATAAATCAGTTAAAACAGTTAACTTTAACTGTAGTTTATCGCAGCAAAAAATATTGTCGAATGAGTACCTTATAAATTATAGTAGTCCACCGCTGCATTCTTTGATGAATTAATTTTATATGGCACCCACCAATGGCACCATAACACTGCGGAAACCCCAGCATCATAAAAACTTCCACATTTTCATCGAAAGGATAATATTCTTTGAAACAATCGGTATATTTAGTTGATATTTTCCAAAAAAATTGAATTACAATTTCACCTGCTGTTGATCCAATGACTCCAATTAAATCAGCTATTTTTTTGTACTCTTATGATCAGCCAGTGCATAATTACGATTTATTTGAGAGGATTTGCATCACAATGATCGTCTTTTCTTCTTTTAAATGTCGCATTTTGGATACAATTTCGTGAAAAGTGCTTCTATTATCTCACAGGTGATTCTTAAATTTTGTTTCACTAAAATTTAAATGATATGATTTCCAATAATCAGGTGGTGTAAATGTAAATAAACCTTTTCGTTACATAGTTGTATCTTTACTTACAAGTGACAATTTTTTCCTTCTTTTTCGGCTTAGCAATAATCTTTTCCTTCATATCCACTTAATGTCCATTAATGAACTTAATGAGCTAGGACTTTCCTCGCATTTTGTACGTACGCCATACTTTCTCAAGTCAAATGACAAATCACATAACAGCTCTCTAATTAATTCCTCAATATCGTAACCGCAAGTGTGTCTCTGAAATTCTATATTTCAATATTACATAATTATACAATATCAATATCTCAATGTGTCGATTCTGTCTGTTCCGGTATAATAAAGGTTGTACGTCCACCTGATAAATTTTATAAAAATTTGCTCTTTTACCAATTTAACTAAAACTATTTCATACACATTTCGGTATATTATTTGATACATAATGGAATTTTTTTGCTTCAAAGTAGTGCCTGAACGCTCGAAACATCGCCTTATTTATACTGTAGAAAATGCACAGAGCTCAGGCTACGCGTATCACAGCTTTCATTTAAACGAGAAGGGCGATCATCTGGTAGTATTGACAAACGTAGATGTCAGTAGCGATTTGTTATGGTAAGTCCTTGTGTATTTATTTTTGTTTCTATAGTTATTTATATTTTTTTTTATTTAAATTTTCAGAATATAAACGAACTTATAGGAGCGTGGAAGATGGATTCAAGAATTTTAGGTAAGTTTGTTTTCATGTTAAACTCTCAGATCGTAAGATCTCGGAATTTAACCATTTGTTTATATTTTTATTAATTGCATATTATGTTTATTTTTTGGTTTTGCTGCTATTGGAGAGACTGCAAGGCGCCTTAGACTGGAGAAAATTTAATTCGAGAATATTTAACACGTCGTGTGATACCCTTTTGAACAGTTTAATGGATGGATGGATTGAAGAGAGGTTGAGTCCCCCGGGGGTGGGGGACCCTAGAACGTAGGCCTCATGAAATTCAACCAGGAAGTGTGAGCGAAGGAATCTATAACGTTTTCCGGATAGAGCCGGATAGTGACAAAGAAAGTGAGTCACCGTTTCGGATTCATCTCCGCATGCTTTACATATCGGATTATCAACAAGTGCTAACCTATGTAGGTGACACCTGAGAGAACAGTGTCCAGTAATAATAGACACCAGAATTCTCAGGGCAGGCTTGCTCACTCCTAGCAACTTTTTTGTGAAAGCTGGATTAGGTTTGCCCCACAGTTGATTTGTTGTTCTACCCGAAGGGTTATCTAACCAAAGACAACTATGTTGACAATCAGTCCAAGTCGCAAATGTAGAGACAAGGTGTCCCGGTGCGATCCCAATTGTGGATGATGGCGCCTCCAAGGCCGCACGAAGACAAGCAAGCTCGTCTGCTTTTGAACGGTTTGTTTAATTGAACCTTTGATATTTCACTTTTTTTTTATTCCGCGGCGGAGCACTTTAGTGATCTATCTGGGATATTTTCAAACCAGGCATACCACAGAAGTAGGTCTTTAGCCGATTATAACTTCTTTTGTAGTTAATTTTTGGAGAATTCTCGGTAGAGGAATTGATCACCGGCGATCAGCATTCGAACTTTGATACCCTAATTTACACAACCGTCTCGTCCCCACTGGGACTCTTCTGTCTCTCCATTTAATTTGTTATTTTTTCGGTGTTGCATGACCAATGATACTATACCCGACATGAACATAAAAGTTAAATAAAGTGGAAACCCAAAGTTCTGTATTGGAACACCAAAATGGGGTTCCTAGATTTAGTTAATTTTTGAAGTTTTATTTATTATTTTTATGAAAATGCTGTCAAACAAATTTCAGCTCTCTACTTGGGTGCGTGAGGCAGAACCCAAATATATAGATAATCGCTAGACATTTCCAGTGGTCTATGAATTTTATCCCTCCTCCCCTCGGGATTTTTAATCGATTTTCTGTTTTATTTAACTACTATTTTTTATAAAAAAAACACATCATCAAAACAAATTTTTCATATTGGATTTAAGCAGGTTAAATTCTCAGCTTTACAATGACCTATTGCACTCTCTACCGAAAATGTAACTTTTCTGTGTTTTTCGCACTTTTTTTAAGCATATCCAGCGAACATGGCTGGAAAAGTTCAATTAGTGCCAGAAAATAGACAACTATCTTTTGGAAATGACCTTTTTGAGCCCTTTCCGCTGGATATGCTTAAAAGAAAGTGCAAAAAACGCAGTAAGAGTTATATTTTCAGTAGAGAGTGTAATAGGTCATTGTAAAGCTAAGAGTTTGGGCTTCTTAAATCCAATATGAAAAATTTGTATTGATGATGTGTTTTTTTTTATAAAAATAGTAGTTAAATAAAAAAAAACTAATAAAGATTCCGAAATTTTAACTTTGTTGAGCCATCTTCAAAACACAGAGGAGGAGTGAGAATATGCATAGATCATTAGAAAGGTCCAACGATTATATATCTACCAAAGTTTAAATCATCGTCATAAGATGTAACGTTCAGAAGTTACAGGGTGATCTATAAAAACGTACCGAAATATCCCAAAGTCCCGTTATCTCCGAAACCGTTAGGATTCCCCTTACCTCACTCAACAATTTTTTTTTCATCTAAGCATGACTTATCCGTAGCTTTCGGATATGACACCACTTACGGGACACCCTGTATAATAAAAAACCACAGTTTTGTATGGCAATATCAAGCAAGCCTTGCCCGATTTAGACCATTTTTGAAATTTTATTTACGATTGCTCCGGAAACACCATGTAGCAAATTTTAAGTCCCTACGGCAACGCGTTCTCAGGCAGTGCCCAAATATATAGTTAAGAACGAAACTTTTGCAAGGCAACACCAAGAAGGAGCTACCGAATTAAATTTTTCTTTCCCTAAACACCTTATTCGGACTATTACGTACCTAGATTCAAAAAAAGAAGGTAGCCAAATCGGTCCAGCCGTTTTCAAATGATGCGAGTACCAACGAACACAATTCAATATTATCTATATACGTACATAGATATGTAAACACTCCAAATATTTACTACCGATACAGATTGACAACCTGCTAGACTTACTGCAATGCATGCAAGAAACTCGTAATAATATTTGGAGAATAGAAGAATTTTAAAAACTTTTATTTTTAATGATTCTAAATTAAATCATAAATACCATAGGAAAAAACAATCGCCTTGTCCGGGGTTTGAGACCGGCACCTTCCGCTTTCCGGGCCGCTTTTCTTACCTCTTAAATTCCTTTCATCGACTGATCCTGGAAAAACCTTATCTCCACAGTTATTGATCTTAATATAAAATTTCGAAAGCTTCAACAACTCTCAATGAATGATTTTTTTACGAAGAATAATTCTAAAGTTCTTTCTCAAATTTCTATAACCTCTTTACTATTGCAAGCTAGCCATATCTCTTTAAAGCCTTATCATATACGGGAAAAATTTCAAAATTTTTAATTATTCCATTAGCCTAAACAGAATTGAAAAATTCCAAAAAATTGTGAAAGTTACAGCATTTAGAGCGCAAAAACTTTTAATATCTTGGAAACAGGCAGGTAGCGGGGGTAAACGGCCACTATATACGGAGACAGGTGCGCTAGACCGGAAACTACCTTTCTATTGTTCACTTATTATGCCTACATAGAATCGTGAAACGGTAAAGGTAAAGGCCCAACACATAACGCAGGATGCTATTAAATAGATAGCACGCGGTGCGTACGACCGCAATTTCAAAGCCGTTTTTCCACGATTCACTTTTTTGAACCTTGTGAAAGTGTACACTCTTGAACGAAGGTTCGGACCGCTTTTTACAACATATTCTTAGTTTCATCACATATGGTGTGACCCACAGACACAAAAATTTGAGTGACACAAAAAAATATAATAAATAAAATACCGACAATAATTTTTTTTTATAATATTGTAAGTTCACACTAAAGATACATTCATTATACAATTATAAATATGTTCACTTTTTCCCGATACCCACATCAATGCCGAAAACCTCCACCATCAACGCGCTTTATTATGCAATATCTCCGCCATCTGTTGATATTTCTAATTTCCTTTTTTTTTTACATTTGCATATGCATAAATGACCAGTAAAAAAATCTTGGTAATAAATGCATATTTTTTATTTTTTAACCACGCCCAGAAAAGTACCTTCGAAAATCGACGAAATCGCGTATATAAGGCCTTAAATCTGAATCTTGAACCTTCGGGCAGACTAAGTGCTTCTAAGCTTGCTCCCCTCATTATTTTTAATTATTATATTAGTTTAACTAACCTACTATTTCAGTTTCTCACTTCGCTTTTCTAACAATAATATACATATATGCACAACGAGTTTGAAACAAAACTGTAATCTTATTTATTACATATTATCTTATGGCGGCTGTGGATTAGAGAACTAATCACTGAAAATTTTTGTCTAATTTCAGCACATTTTAAGAAATAGCTGAACATGATTTTATCATTTAATACGTTACTTTTTAATAGTATTGAGCTCATTTAAATATAAAGCTTTCCACTATAAAATATCGAATCACTTACTTTACCTTATCTTTTCCTAAAGCTTAAGTTCTTCACATAACGTAAATTCCTTCCCATAAACTGATTACAAAATCTGCACAAAATTGATATACAAAACAAAACTCTAAGTGCCTCTTCACATAAATTCCAATGAGCTTAAAACAATGAAGTGGGCGCTCATCTAAATTTTTCTTATTATGATAGGCTTTCTTAAATTATTATATAGAAGGCATGTAGATTTTATTAAGATATATTGAGTATAAGGATTTTTAGATATGACAAATCTATAATCAATTAAACACTTTCTCAGATAACATTCCTCAAGGACAAGCTACTAGTTGAATTAGTTCGTTCAATTTCTTTGAATTAAATATTTTCGTAAATATTGCGGTCAAAATACAAGGTCCGCTGAGAACAAGAAAAAACAATATTTATTTGAAATGCAAGGTTATTAAAACCATTAGTTTTTTTAGGGTTGAAGTTGGGAAGATTTTGTACTAGTACGGCCATATTTTTACATGCATGTTAGAGTTATCCGCCAAGAATTTGGAGCTTAAGTGCAGGAAGTGTGATAAGCTAAATTTAGCGTAGTCAAATTGTGTTAAAATCTGTTGCCGCTGTACTGAAAGCTCAGTACAGACGTATAGGTCAATAAGATATAGGTACATATATTTGAAAATATTGCATTTACTTCCAGCAAAAATTCTCTAGTGTGTCACTACGCCAAGAGCCCCAAGAGTTTCTCAGCTGTTTCAAATGTATACAAACCTCGGTGGAGCGGAAATTTTTCGATATTTCAATTTGATTTAATATAAATATACATATGTGTAAAGTATATAGAATTATATTTCATGCCTGAAAACTGATTTTCCAGGTCGAAGTTTGGAATTATTGAAAATACTTGAACATCACTTAAATATCAGCAGATAATTACTTACAGTTTTTACTACTTTATTTTAGAAATAATTTTACCAATTTTTCTTTTACTTTTTAATTAAAATAATTAATAGTAATAATTAATAATATAATTAATATCACTAGTATTGAGTGGAAAAAACTCCTTATGAAACGATTTTTTTTTTTTAATTTCATTGCAAAAAGAGGGCATTTCATATAAGCAGGAACCGTATAATCGTCAGTACGGCTTGGTTCCTGCCTGCCGTATATGCCAAAGCAAACAGCCAAACTGACCTCATAAATAGACTTAAAATAAATGTTAACTGTGAATTATATGAGGCGAAATACTACGTATTTACTAGAATGCCTAGCAAGATTTAGCCCTATGTGGGACTAGCACTTCATACAGAGCTTTGCTATGAAAATTCATAGCGAAATAAGTCAATTGAAATTGACTCAGTTTGCTGCTAAATCAGCAGCTCGAGAATTGAGTGGAAAAACTCTTTATGCAAACGAATTTTTTTTTTCTTTTTTTTTTTTAAGAAATTTCATTGCAAAAAGAGGGCATTTTATATAAGCAGGAACCTCTTTTTGCAGTGAAATTTCTTTTTCAAAAAAAAAAAAACTTTCGTTTGCATAGAGTTTTTTCCACTCAATTCTCGAGCTGCAGACTTAGCAGCAAACTGAGTCAATTTCAATTGACTTATTTCGCTATGAATTTCCATAGCAAAACTCTCTATGAAATGCTAGTCCTGCATAGGGCTAAATCTTGCTAGGCATTCAAGTAAATACGTAGTATTTCGCCTCATATAATTCACACTTAAAATTTATTTTAAGTCTATTTATGAGGTCAGCTTGGCTGTTTGCTTTGGCATATACGGCAGGCAGGAACCAAGCCGTACTGACGATTATACGGTTCCTGATTATATGAAAGTCCCTCCTTTTGCAATGAAATTTCTTTCTTAAAAAAAAAATCGTTTGCATTAAGAGTTTTTTCCACTCAATTCTCGAGCTGCAGACTTAGCAGCAAACTGAGTCAATTTCAGTTGACTTATTTCGCTGTGAATTTTCATAGCAAAACTCTCTATCACTAGTATTTACAAAAACTGAAAAAAATCAAAACTCGGTTTGACAGCTGAAAATACTTCTTTCATAGGATATCTCTTTCTTGAACATATTCTGCCCTACTTCTAGGAACTTTTAGAAACGCCACGCTCATTTACACTAAATAACGTTAAGTGCGTCTATAATAATGCAACACTCATTTTGCTCCTTCCCACAACTTTTTGTCGAATTACTCCGGTACGGTTCTAGCGGCAAAAAGTCAGATGTCTTTTGAAATCACTCATTTTTCTCTTTCATGCTACAGAGATTGGCTACCGCACTATTGCATGGTGTGTCTATAATTTTGCAACGCAGTGTATCATTTAATTTCAGCTTGCACTTTTTAGTTGCACTTTCTGACTTTTATAGCATTCCATCATTTGCAAAGCGCTCCACAATCTCGGTGCCCTCAATAGCTTAATGTCTTGGCACCCAAGCCGTATGGTACCCATTTACTTACAGTCCGCCTGCAGATGAGAACTGATGTAGGCCAGACATTATTCAGTTTAACTGACAGTCCATACCTGCAGGCCATGTTGTCAGGCCGCGGCCTGCAGGCAAACTGCAATTTCGCCACACACTATCAGTTCGCCTGACAGTCGAACTTCATATTTCAAAGCAAAGAAAAACAAGTTATGCTTTTGGTATATTATATTGTTTTTATTAAACAAGAAACCGACAAAAATTAAAAAAAGGATTTTGGATGAAAACTTGGCTCCTATAATGCGAGAAATATGCGCATCAGAAAATGTTGAGAAGCAGTAACACGGATGATTTGAAGAATTATGTTCGTATGGATGGTTAAACCTTACATTAAAAGCAAGTAAAAAAGCTAGAACTGGTTTAAGACCAATTATAAGGAATACCCTAAATAAATGCCCGCCCGTTTGTAATTTCGTATGAGCGGTCCCCCATCTGTGCAGGTTTGATTTTTGAAGTGTTTCTTGGATATATTTCTAGAACGGTTCATCGGAGAGTAAAAATTATTATAGCACATTCCATAGAATTTCCTATTCTGAAGAAGTTTTCAGTACTAAAAAAGCGCCTGGGAGTGGCCGTGTTTACAGTATACGTAAAAACCCTAAATTTTTATATGCAACACCAAAAAGAGGTTGTCCATTTTTGCAACTATATTTACATATACATATGGACAGACGGACGGCCGGACAGATGGACATGCAGAAATCAAAATTAATTTTCATATTATGGGTGGGTGTTCATTCCATTTTGTTCTAGCAGAATTATCTCTACGTGTTGCAAACGGAATGACAAGCGTAGAACACCCATTGAATAAATAACTAATAAGGAAACGGCATATCGGCTGAAAGCCTAAGCCACTCGGCGAAATGTATTAGTGTGCTGCGTTTGTATGCTCTTGTCGTTCCCATGGCGTTGCCTTTGTATGACTGACATAATTTAGCCACCAATGACAATTCAATTGTAAACAAACAAACCGGCATTGGTAAAATGTTAAAGTTTTTGCCATGGCTGTTTATTTTTATAAATATTTCACTTTTATTTTGCTAGAAAGACTATAATTAATTAGTAAAGCTCTATTAAAGTTACTTGAAGAATGTTTTTCCACGACAATAACTCCATTCGTTCCTGCAGCACAGCACACCGCACTGCATTGCGGTTATTTAAGACTCCAGACTCTCTACTAAATAAAATATCGTTCACAAAAGAATATTTTAAACTTATTTCAATATTAATTAAAAATCCTGTTAAATTATTTATTTATTATAATATCGCGAATTCAAATCGGAGAACTCCTTTTCACAATTATGAAATGTCAGAAATGTTGAACTGACGCAAAATAGCCACTAGGCCCTCTTGTCCGTTCTCCCCCCCCCCCCCCCTCCTCGACCATAGGTCAAACTGTCATTGAATGCTTAAACACGTACAGTGTATTCGCACGCTACCCCCGCTTCCTATTTAGTTATTTATTCAATGAGAACTCCCAATGGTTTCACCAAGGATATAAAAAGAATACCAGATAAAGCTGGCAATAAAATCCTCGATTCTGGCCATTTTTTAAACTTTTGTATACTGGATTGCGGCTAAAATATTTACGGAAACAAAAGTTCCAGACGAGGGCTACGGGCGACGATACGGCAACACACACTATCAGTTCCTTATTAGTTTCGTTGGACTTCAGTCCACGGCCTGCAGGCGGACTGTAAGTGAATGCGTACCATTACAGCCCGCCAGCATATCACGGCCTGCTGTTCAAAGAAAATGACAAGTAACTGACAATGAGTGGCAGTATCGTCGCCCGCGGTCGTCGTCTGGAACTTTTGTTTTAGTAAATATTTTAGCCGTAATGCAGCATTCAAAATTCAAGAAATGGCCAAATAGGAGCATTTTATTACCAGCATTCTTAATATTTATCGTAATAATAAGGCATTATGGCAAATCAAATCGAAATCCAGTACACTTACATGTCTCCGGTATAATGGTTCCCGAAGCTTGCGGCAATATAATCGTCCAGAATTTCAAATCTTCGAAGCTACGTACAGTGCCTAGAAATTTCAAGGTTGCAATAAATCTCTCTTCTGCGCCTATACTACTGCTTAATCTGGTATTCGCTTTATACCCTGGTTGAAATCATATGGTATTTTCAGTTTGTCATTCCGCTTGTAACACGTAGAGATAATTCTCCTAGAACAAAATGGATTGAACACCCACTCATAATATTAAAACTTATTTTGATGTTTGTAAGTCCGTCTGTCCATCCATCCGTCCGTCCATACGTCCGTCTGTCTGTCCATCTGTGCACACGATAACTTCAGAACACGCGTACTTATAGACCTCAAATTTTGCACACGGGCTTAAAAAGAAAGTAAATTTCAGTTCAAAAATGGAACAAATCGGAGATACCCGATTCGTGGGGATGCCATACAAAAATTATGTTTTTGACTTTATGTTTGGACACTTCCTAATATACGGTTTTTTATAAAAATAGTAAATATAGTTTCAAAAATTTACAAACTCTTCTTGGTGTTGCCATATAAAAATTTTAGATTTTTACGTATCCTGTGAAAACGATCAGTCCTAGACGATTTTGTAGTACTGAAAACTTCTTCAGAATAGGAAATTCTGTGAAATTGGTTGCAATAATTTTTACTGTCCGGTGAACCGTTTTAGAAATATATCCAAAAAAACCGCCCATACGAAATTACATACGGGCATTCATCTAAGGTATTACTTATAAATGGGTCTTAGACTGTGGTGATAACGTAATGTAAGTCATTGAATCTCGTGCCGTGACTGTACCTGACATTTGTAGGTTTTTAATTTCGAAACTAACGAAAGTACTGGAAGGTTTCGTAAGGCATAAACAAAAAATTGTTACTTCTAGTTCTGACTTTGTCAAAGCAACATTGAATTGAGTTTGTTAAACAATATTTTAAAAAGAAAAAACGTATATTTATTCTTAGATTCGTACAAATTCTGCCAAAGTGTTATTAACAACCATTATAATAATAATACTATTAATTTATCCTAACGTTATTTATGGAATCAGATTCACCTCTAACTGAATTTTATAACGTGATCCGAAAATGTTCCTAAATAAATAAACATTTTAATTGAACGACAACTTTCTTTAATTGCAGTTATTTTGAAGGAATTTCATGTATAATTCAAACATCTTTCTTTCAGGTTCTCGGAGACTATCCTTGGAGAAGTTAAGTGCTCTCCTAATATCCTCATAAGGAGCTTTCTCGATCGGGAAGCTCAAACGTAACGTTCATCTAGGAAACTGCGTCAAGAAAATATTGTCTCTTGTTGGAATTCGTGCCATACGAGTACGGACATTCCTCCCGTTGAAGAAACTCCAACAAGAACACGTTTCCTGTTTCCTGTTTCCATGTGTACGGATATTTTTCCTATTGAAGATATTCACGCAAGAAAACTTATCTCCGTTGATGTTCGTAAGCCTGTGTACCAGCATTTTACTCCGTCAAGATACATTTCAAGAAAGATCTGTCTACTACATAGAATACCTATTCAAGAAAGTTCTCCGCTCTTGCTACGTTGAGTGACGTACAGGAGCCCGTCATATTCAAGACCGATACTGTAAAGAAAATGTCCCTACTGTATCGCTGAATATACTGAAGCCAACACATCACCAAAAGACAAATTCTAGCTTATTTAGTTGTTTTTAATGTAAGGTTTAACCGACCTCAGTAAAAGCACCGGTCATCTATACGAACATAATTCTTCAAATCATCCGTGTTACTGCATCCTAACCTTTTCACGAACATCTTCTGCGAATATTTCTCGCATGTCAGGAGCCAATTTTTAACACAGAAAATTTTTTTTAAGTTTTTTCGGTTTTTTGTTTAATAAAAGCAATATAATGTACTTACAAAAAGCACAACTTCTTTTTCCTTGCAACAGTTTATCGCATAAAATATGAAGTTAGACTGTCAGGCGAACTGATAGTATATGGCGAAATTGCGGTCTAAGGCAGTGAAAAATTAAAAATTTAGAATGCAAGCCTACAAAGAAGTCAACTGATCTTTCCCATTTTCGAACTTAAATTTACAATATTTTTAAAAAGACAGTATGCAAAATGGCAACTCTCGAAGTAAATTCCATCTAGAGATATCGTGAGAACAGACATACAGAGAGGCGTATATATAAAATTCAAAATATATAAGATTTAATTTTATGCAAGGGTGCCCAATCCATTTTGCTCTATCAGCATTACATATTTCTATGAGTTACAAACAGAGTGGCAAACTAGTATACCCTATGAAATTTCATCTAAGGTATAATAATAAAATTGGCTTCAACCAATTTTTATACCCTACATGATGAAATCATTGGATGTATTAAGTTTGTCATTCGGTTTGTAATACATAGAAATAATGATGGTAGAGCAAAATGAATTGGACACCCACGAATAATATTAAAAGTACTTTGATTTTTGCGTGTTTGTCTGTCCGCCCGTCCATATGGCCTTCCGTCGTCACGATATTGTCTTACCAAAAAAATGTGGATTTAATTTCAAAAATGGAATAAATCAGGCAACCCATTCGTATGGTTGCCATACAAAAATTTCGTTTTTATACCCTAGATGAAATCTATAGGGGTATACTGGGTTTGTCATTCCGTTTGTAACACCTCGAAATAATGATGGTAGAGCAAAATGGATTGGACACCCACGCATAAAATTAAAAGTTATTTTGATTTTTGCATGTCCGTCCGTCCGGCCGTCCGTCCGTCCGTCTGTGCGCACGATAACTCGAGAACGCGTTTACTTAGAGAGCTGAAATTTTGTACACGGACTTTAAAAAAAAAAGCAAAATTAAGTTCGAAAATGGCACAAATCGGGCAACTCCTTTGTGGGGTTGCCATATAAAAATTTCGTTTTCCGCTATATATTTGGACACTGCCTGAGAACGCGTCGAGCTAGAGAGCTGAAATTTCGTACATGATGTTTTTACTGCATTCGCAAATAAAATGTTAAAAATAGACTAAATTGGGCTACTCCTTCTTGGTGTTGCCATATTAAAATTTAGGTTTTTTACGTACACTTTGAAAACGATCAGTCCAAGACATTTTTATTGTACCAAAAACTTCTGCAGAATACGAAATCCTATAAAATTGGTTATAATCATTTTTTCTGTGCGACAAACCGTTCTAGAAATATTGGCGAAAAACAACTTCAAAAATCAAACTTGAATAAATCGGTGACCATACGAAATTTAATCATTCACCTAGGGTATCATAAGAATTGGTCTTAGACCAATTCTAGCTTTTTTACTTGTTCATATACATATGTATTTGGGAACTCCCTGAGAATGCGTCGACGTAGAGAGCTGAAATTTTGTGGACGGGGTTTTAATAAAAATTGTAAATGCAGTTTTAAAAATGAATTAAATCAGGCACCCCTTGTTGATGTTGCCAAACAAAAATTTATTTTGTTACGCATACAATGAAAATGATCAGTCGTAGACATTTGTATTGTACTGAAAATTTCTTCAGAATATAAAATCCAATAAAATCAGTTATATTCATTTTTACTGTCCGGCAAATCGTTCTAGAAATATATGCGAAAAACCATTTTAACATTGTCACTATAAGAAATTCTATACGGGCGTTCATCTGAGGTATCGTAAGAACTGAGACCATTTGCAGCTTTTTTCTTGTCAATGTTTCAATTTACATGAATTCCACGTGATAATTTTTTCGGGATATGTTCCAGGCATCAGAATAGTTGGCCACTTTTTTTCTCAATTATCTTTGTTTATGGATTGGTAGTTACTAATTGTTTTGCTACTCTTATCAAATAGTACCAAAAAGGTACTAGATCGTTATGATATTATTAATATAAGTCTGCGACCCTGTCAAGATATTTCAGCGGTTAAAAATAATCACTTTGCTAGTATTAAAAATCAACAAAAGTTATCGTTTTTTCCAGAAACAGAAACCGAAACTGGAATACGATTCGTCTGTGTGAAAAACAAAAAATATTGGGTGTAAACGCAACGTAATCAATCATTGGTCCCATGAGTCGAGCCGAAAATACCGACTCTGAGTGGAACATATACGAATGCGGAATATTCATCATCCTTTTTTAGCGAAAATGAGATATTGACATGAATTTATTCGGAATTCATTCCATTCTATTCCATTAGATTTTTCCAAAACTATATTTTTTCAAATTTATAGGGATTAGAAATTTTCGTGGTATTGCAACAGCCAATAACTACACAAATATTATATCAAAACTCGGAAATTACGTCAAAAGTCAAGCAAATAGCAATAAATACACCATAACAGTCAGACGAGTGCAGTTGAGCCTTAACTCCGGCTAACACGGCTACATTTAGCCCACATAAAAATATTTCTCTGGACACACTACCGCTAGCTGGTACTCAAGTGCAGCGCCTTTTCTTAAGCTAACCCTCTATGCAAACTATTTCACCTGTTCTATTTGACAGGAGTCCTTCCTTCGGCATGGACACTTGCACATGTTCAGCCAATACTCATAAAAGGAGAGGCAAGAGGTCCCGCAAATTATAAACCCATTTCCCTCACTGTGGTTCTTGCAAAGGTTTTCGAAACACTCATCCACACCCAATTCATGAAATATCTAGAAACGATCGCCAATACGGCTTTCGTGCTGGCCACTCTAATGGAGATTTATTAACATTCCTTACCGAGCGTTGGAGTCAATGTCTATGTCTCCATAATTTTGGTGAATCTGAAATCATCGCATTAGATGTCTCGAAGGGGTTCGAAGAAGGCTGGCATCCTGCTCTTTTAGCTAAACTGCAAGCATTAGATGTAGACCCTCTTTTCTTGGAAAAATATTTTTTTTCCCCGTTCAATTCAAGTTATATTGGGCAGAGTTACTTCTGACAATTTTATAATCAATGCCTGTGTATCCAAGGCTCTGTGCTCTCTCTCGAACTCTCTTCCTCATTTTTATTAATGATCTGCTAGCTCTCATTTTCAATCCTATTCATAGTTTTTAGACGACAGCACCTTTGATGTAGTGTACTCGTTCGGCTCCATAGCTGATTCCACGTAGGAATGCTATAGTTGACAAACAATGACCATACAACAATACTCGCTTGGGGCAGAACGAATCGGGTCTTGTTTAATGCTTCCAGAACGCAATGTTGTCTATTATCACTCAAACGTACTCCAACACCAGATCAACCCATTTCTGTAGATGGAGAGCAATGGTATACATAGTAACAAAACAAGGTATGATCGTCCGAGCTGTCCAGTGCATGTGACGTTAAGCGAATCGATTCTAAAAAAGGAAAAAATGAAGTATTAATATTTATGTAAATTTATTTCACTGGATCCGTTTAAAATATTGAAATAAGAGCAATTTCAATTTCTTACCATAATTATATATTGAATTTGTAAGTTTGAAGTTCCTTTCAAGGAAATCATTTCGGATCAAAACAAAGTGCCACGAAAGTTTTATCGGTAAAAAATGCAAAATAAGACTGAAATACTTACATAATTTGAACTATCAACTGATTATTTGAGATCCTTTTATTATTTCTATAGTGAAATTAGTTAATGGCAATGGTAATTTACTCAAATAGAAGTAAATTTGGAATGTATCATAACGAAGTGTAAAAATATTTGATAGAGAGTTTTGCTATGAAAATTCATAGCGAAATAAGTCAATTGAAATTGACTTAGTTTGCTGCTAATACTGCAGCTCGAGATTTGAGTGGAAAAAAATTCTCGTTTGCTTAAAGAGTTTTTTCCACTTAATTCTCGAGCTGCAGACTTAGCAGCAAACTGAGTCAATTTCAATTGACTTATTTCGCTATGAATTTTCATAGCAAAACTAATAATAATATCAAAACTATATAATAGCAAAACTAATAATAATTCACACTTAAAATTTATTTTAAGTCTATATATGAGGTCAGCTTGCTGTTTGCTTTGGCATATACGGCAGGCAGGAACCAAGCCGTACTGACTATTATACGGTTCCTGCTGATATGAAATGCCCTCTTTTTGCAATGATATTTCTTTTTTAAAAACTTTTTCGTTTCCTTAAAGAGTTTTTTCCACTAAAAATATTTGCACAAATGTGTGTTAGTGGCAAACTAAAATGTCGAATATACTTAACTCTAATAATCTTCCCTCAATATCTATATCATATGAGAAAAGATAAACTTCAAATAGCAAATGGAATATTCACTGGGAAATATCCATCACTTAACCCCACTTTTCATAATAACATTGAAAAATGGCATTACATGTATATAAATCCATTGCCTTTACTTAATTAATATAATTAAAATGTGAAAATGTTTGTTATTTTCACATTTTCAATTGATCTAGTAGAATAAATTTACAAAAAACTTGTAACTTTATTTTTCATTCGATTCGTATGACGCACAAAATGGTGAATTTATGGTGCTAGTCTGTACACTGTGGATGGAGAGAACTCGCCATCTCTTAATATCTTAGGAATTGAAATATCCAACAATTATAGTTGGTCCGTTCACTTTTTCTGGAGTTGCCAAAAATCCGGTGAAATGCCTGGGCTTCTTGCAAAGATCCAAAAAATATTTCACTCTATCACATTTGGCGCAAATCTACAAATCTCAAATCAGGCCTAGATTAATGTATAATTCCCACATTTGGACAGGGGCTAGACGCACTGCATTGGCCGCGTTAGGCAAAGTCCAGAAAAACGCCTTGACCTCACTGTATTGACTGTCACAATTCCTAACGAGTCGGAAAAATAGCGCTGTAAAGTCGCATCCTGCACCCATCTGAGCACTTAAGAACTGCTATTGTAGATTAAAAGGTTTTATTTTATTTTATCGGTCTTTTTAATGCTATACAGAACCCATTTTATACGTAATTTGTAAATTATGTTCAAAAAACTGACATTCTGGAGGGAGACTGGTCCTGTTCATCGCCCCTCTCGGTGCGCCCCTGTGTTAGACCACATATAGGACACCCTGTAGGTAAAAGGAAAACTGCCGCCTTTTTCGTCTTATAGATGCTGCGCCATATGAGTAAGTGAAGGAGAAATTTACTTTCTAAGCGGTTACAAAAATCTGTTAAACCAAGGAGTGGTGGACAACGAATTCACTTCTTTGTTCAGTTCCTTCCTTCACGAGTTAAATTTTTGGTCTCTCGGATACCGTTTTCAAAGTGAAGCTCTGTTTTAGTTTTAATGGTAAAGGTGGAAGGGCCACTCTTTTGTGCATAAATATTTCCTGTATATACTAATCTTTTTACTTCCTCTTCTTTAATAAATCTTGCAAATTGCAGAAAAAAAAACAATTTTATCTAATTATTAGTGGTTTGGTATTAAGCATGGAACCTAGCATCCCTAGTTTGGTATTAAGCATTATTCATTTATCAGGCACAGAGTTTAATTTTGCTTTGCTCGGTTGAGTGAGAAAAATTCAATGAGTCGGGCCCTGGTACTTATTGTTGTTATAATACATATATGTAGGCACATGTTCTCCTATTTTATATACATACGATGTATACCTAAAATTTGTCAAGAAATTAACGGAGAGAATTTGTCCATACAAATATTTTAAAATGGAACAAAAAAAAACATTAAATAAATGATTAACGCGCCTATTGCGACAAGGTGGTTTGGAAACTCCTAAGTTTCTAATATTTTTTTTTTATATTATAAAGCCAAGCTCAGCGGAGACCTTATCATGTAAAGCACAGCATGGCTGGAAGGAGATAGAGAAAAGAATTAGGGAATGTGAGGAGACCGGTGGAGGTGCTGATGTATGTCACTCTTAAATTTTCGCAGATTATGTGCCGGAGGAAAGACAGACGATGGTAGACTGTTCCACATTCACACAGTTTGGGATAAAAAACATCACGGAACTTTACTGTACGGCCGAAGCGAAATCAAGGGTACTGTCACCGGCGAAACTATGGATGGGATTGAAAGTTAGGGAAAGCAGGTCATTACTGAAAATTAAGAAGAGAGATGGAGAGATAACAGAGCCTTGGAGCACATTGGCATTTATAGGGTGAGGTTCAGATGAAACGCCATCTAGTATTAGGCGACCGGATAAGAATCTTTCAATCCATAATAGAAGCGGAGGGGAGAGACCAAATGTTTTAAGTTTGGCTAAAAGGGCTGGATGCCAGACTCCATCAAAGGCCATTGAAATATCTAGTTCAACGATTTTGGACTCACCCAAAGTATGAAGACTATGGTTCCAACGATCCTTCATTAATTTATAGTTAACGATAGATTCAAAAACATGTGATACAATCGAGTGATTGCAATTGGTCGATAATTTGAGAGATCGGTACCCTCACCTTTTTTGGGAATAGGCTAAACGTGAGCTAATTTCCAAGCATTTGTAAATTTTCCTGTCGAATAAGACAACTAGAATAATTTGCGCATAGGCTTAACCAAGGATGAAGCGCAGGTTTTAATTCACAGGGGCGAAAAACCATCAGGTCCTGCTGCTTTGGAGACGGATGTGTATTGACTCATGTACACATCCAGACGGGAGATGCAGGACAGGTGTCTGTGAAGTGGTGGAAGACGAGAATTTGAACGAATCTATCAGCCAAAATACTCATTTTTTTTATTTTATTATTTTTTTCATGCGTTACACCATTTAATCTTCTATAAGATTATTATTATTTTTTTAATTAATAATAAACATTTTCGTATTAAAAAATATGTTGAAGCACACAATTTATGTTATTAGCTTGCAATGTTACTATAAATTATCAAGCTAATAACGTTATTTGCAATGCAATAAATAATATCGTTTTATGTGTAACTATTTGCCTTGTAGAAATAATTTTCAAACCTTGTGGCAGCACAAATCGCTTGCAACATAAAAAGCATATCTTATGCTGGCATCACTTTTTGCGAGCTGTCATCAGCCTTAATATAGGAATCTGTGGTGTTAACCAAATAATCCTCAACTCCCTACCCCTTCTTCCTTATGACATAGATGGGGCATCGATATCTACATATTCAGAATATCCTGTTTTTACACCATGTCTCTCATCAAATACTCCCAATATACCAAGAAAAACTAGTGGGTATAGACTAGATATCTAGATATCAATCTCCTCAAAAATTACTGGGTATAGCATATTCATCGGCACTTCTTACGTTAAGCAGCGCCAATTTGTTGTTGATAATAATATGGTAATGTGTCTAATTAAGCAAAAATGTGTCTGTGATTATACAAAAATGCGATATAGAAGAAGAAGCAAAAATTTTCTGGGAACGGTAATAAAAAAAGGCAAATATTAAGCTCCGCAGAGTTTACAAAATATTCCATTACAATTTTGTTATTTTTAAACAAACCGTCGACCACTCTTTTCTTCTTTTTACAGAAAATTTTGAATTGAGACACCACATCCGTTGATACATTTTGCACCTCAACCAGGATCTTATTGCAAGAAAACGAAATTTTTTTTCCCTTCCAATTCTTGAATTTGTCGTATATTTACAATTAATTTCCGTTTAGCCTGCATTAAAGCTAATATATTTGTCACTTCCATATACAAATTTGTTACGCTTAAAGATCTGTAAACTAAATTGAAATGTCAAAGTACGGTTTGTCACATCAAGCCTTTTTTATGTCTGTCAGGGGTAGTTTGATATCTAGATATTCGGAATATCTAGATACCTCATGTCTGTCAAAACCATTTCTTTCCAGCCAAGGCTGTGCTACGATATCATTTTATCCCCCCTTTTAATATAAAGAGAACAGGAAGTGTTGAAATCCATAAAATGTGTACATGAACGAGGTTTTTGTTTGCGGTCTTTGAGTAGGGAATACTGGGGAAATGCAGCTGCCCACATATGAAACATCTTAGAAACTGCCTGGGTACTTTGGCCAAAGTTAACTTAAAAATAACTTAAGAAGCAGGCGAGTGTTTTACATTTAAAATGTACATGGCAAGAAAAGGAAGAAAGAAATTTTTAAAAAATCAAACTCTTTTTAAAGCTTTTACGAATAAAGACAAAATTTGTGAAAGCACAGATTACATGCAACGAAACATTAAATGGCAAATGATTCTTTCTTGTAAATAAATTAGAAGGGGAGGGGTTTTCAGATTTTACTCTCATAAAGTGTTCCCGTGCTTTTGTGAAAACCGGTTTTCATGAAATATTGACACTGTTTGGTCGCATGTTGTTGCTGTAATCCTATGATATTTGAACAGCACGTGCTTTTGCTTACATTCGTCTTACTCTGAAGAGATTAAGTGGGAGAAACTCATCCTGGATTCTATAATATTGTTACGCGCCACAAAGTGATACAAGGGACATCTATTGGAAATGGAAACAACTTTAGCTTAGTGACATCCTAGTAAACTGGGTTTGGAGAATGGAATATTCAGGAAGGTTCTAGGATAATTCGTAGAGTATAAATACGGCGCTGCTCACATCCAGGAGGCGAGTTTTATTTCAGACAGTGAAGTGAACAAAGTAAATTATTTGGATTGCGATAATTAGAAGTACAGTACTAGCGATAAATGAAGAGTTGATTTGATAATTGTTTGTGAATTGTGAGAGTAAAGAGAAAGTTAAATAAAGAAAGAACTTTTGAATTATATCTGAAATATTGTGTTTTAAATAACGAATTAAGGCCACGCTCGTAACAACTGGTGTCAGAAGTAAAATAAAATCGTGAAATAAAGTGGTGGCATTTGACTTTAAAATTCAAAGAGTGATTCATTTTGTGAAATCGTGTGTAAAAAATCCGAAAGATAATTTTATATTAAACTGTGAGTGAATTACAAAAGACGCAAGAATGGGACGCAAGCTAGAGGAGCTTCGCATATACAGGAATTGAAAGTGGAGTTGGGGAAGCGCTAATTACAAACGACTGGCCTAAAGAATGTTCTAGTCGAGCGACTTAGACAAGCTTTGATGGAGGAAGAAAAGAATCCTGAGACATTCGTTTTCGAAAAAGAACCATAAATTGAGGAAGAGCCTGCAATGAACATAGAACAGCTTTTAAGTACTTTAATGAGCAAAATAGAAGCCCGTTTTGATGAACAAAAGAATTCTCTCCAGGAACAAAAGAATTCTCTCCAGGAACAAAAGAATTCTCTCCAGGAACAAAAGAATTCTCTCGAGGAACACAAGAAATCTATGGAAACCCGTTTGGACGAACAAAAGAATTCTCTCCAGGAACACAAGAAATCTATAGAAACCCGTTTGGACGAACAAAAGAATTCTATGGAATCCCGTTTAGATGAGCAGAAGAAATCACTGGAAACGCGTTTGGATGAACAAAAGAGTTTTCTGGAGAATTGTCTAGAAAATCGCTTACAGGAACAAAAGCATTTCCTGAAAAACTCGTTAGACGAACAAAATTTAAAAATCGAGCAGGAAGTGGCGGAAGTTTAACAAAACCGCACTGAACAGCTTGACAACTTTAAATCAGATTTGGAGAAGATGAAGCATCGACAACCACGGCACGAAGGAATTGAAATATCCAATGCAGGTAGAATGAAACCTCCAATATTTGATGGAGGCATATTTTCAAGAGACAATTCGAGGCTGCTTCCGAAGTAAACGGATGGAATGATGCAGACAAAGCTACAGCTCTGGTATTAGCACTTCGAGGTTCTGCATCAGAGCTTTTACAAACTATACCGATAGAAAGGCAACGTGATTATACTTCATTAGTACAGGCGATAGAATTACGTTATGGAGATGAACACATGCAGCAAGTATATCGCCTACAGCTACGCAACAGGATTCTAAAGCATGGCGAATCACTACAACAACTGCAGTCTGATGTGGAAAGATTAGCTTATCTCTCATACCCTAGCGTATTTGCGGATTTCCTTAATGAAGTGGCAACAGAAGCATTTGTGAACGCTATTGCAGATCAAAATTTACAACAAGCGTTGAGGCTAGCAGGAAAGAAATCGACAGCAGAAGCACTAGCCTATGCACTAGCGTATGAATCTGCCAGGCAAGCTTCTCGAAGTGCAGTACGAGTGAGAGAAATTTCGGTGGAGGAATGTACTTGTAATAAATGCAGCCATCACAGAGCAATTCTTCACGCGGTGTTCTGCGATGCTGGAATTGTAATAGACCAGGACACCTCCAAAGGGACTGCAGAAAACGCCGTCGAACAGAATCACCAGAAGAGGAGGATAGAACAGAATGCCAAAGATGTCGAGCCAGGGAGCAAGCAATTCGGGGAGAGCCTAGAAATCAAACAGCGACTAGTCACATCAGCTCCCCTGTTCAGCAGTCGGAAACATGTAAAAACCAACTTCGGGGGGGCGGAAGTTGGTTGGTAGAGTCGACAGCCCCGAAGTCATCATTCAGATAGCCCAGTTGCAGAGAAATAATAGCAGTCTTGTTATATATGGAAGTGTAGGAAAAAATGACTGCGTTGTCACTAGCGACACTGGAGCTTCGAGATCAATTATTAGAGCGGATCTTGTCAAGAACAAATGGCTCGACAATACCACCAAATATTTACTAAGAACAGCAACTGGAGCCGCAGTACAAGTTTTTGGTGAAATAACTTTGGATATTCAACTAGGTGAACTACTATTTCCTCACAATTTCCTAGTTTCAGACATAATGGATGAATGCATCCTTGGAGTAGACTTTATGACCACATATAAAATAAATTTAGATATCGGAGAACGAATACTCAAATATGGCAACATAGAGATTCCTATGAGACTAGGAGGAGGAACAGATTATCCTGCAAAAATAAGGACGATGGTCTGTGAGAATATGACTCTCTCTGCATTCTCGGAGACGCTAGTATGGACATAGCTTACTGATGACATCGGGACCTGCCGATTCTATCTGGTGGAGCCTAACCCTTCAAAAGTAACATCGAACATCATCGTTGGTAAGACTTTAGTGAAGGCAGAAGGCGCAACATTAATTCCAGTCAGAGTGCTCCACACATCCGAAAATGAGGTACAACTAAAAGAAGGTGCTATAATTGGAAATTTAATTTGGAAAATGGTAGTAATATTTAGGAGGCAATACGTATACCAGCTACTACTCAACAGGTTCAGAAACTTCTTTCATCTAGTTCCTTAAGTGAACAGCAATACAACGATACCAAAGAGATGATCGATGAATTTTCGGAATTAGTTGCAATGAATGATGATGATTTCGGCAAAACAAATCTTGTCCAGCATCGGATCAATACAGGAGATTCTAGGCCCATTCGGCAACCACCACGAAGACTACCATTAGCCAAATAACCAGAAGTTGCAGATATGAGAAATTCCATGAAAGAACAAGGCATAATTGAGGAATCTAACAGCCCTTGAACATCGCCAGTTGTTTTGGTCAGGAAAAAGGATGGCAGCACCCGATTCTGTGTGGACTACCGCCAACTAAATAATGTAACAAGAAAGGATAGCTATCCGTTGCCAAGGATTGATGACACATTGGACATCCTTTCCGGAGCGCAATGGTTTTCCACATTGGATGTGAAGAGCGGTTACTGGCAAGTGGAAATACATCCCGAGGACCGAGACAAAACTGCTTTCTCAGTTGGAAGTGGCTTATGGCAATTCAAAGTTATGCCATTTCGAACACATTCGAACGACTCATGGAATGTGTTTTACGAGGATTAACCTGGAAAACATGTCAGGTCTACTTAGATGACATAATTGTGATCGGAAGGACATTCGAGGAACATACAAATAACTTACGGGACGTACTTCAAAGACTGAGAGATGCGAAACTGAAGCTCAGTACGAATAAATGTGCTCTATTCAAGAATGAAGTAAAATATTTGGGGCATATAGTTTCATCACAAGGAGTAAGAACTGATCCAGAGAAGATAAGAGCTGTGAAAAATTGGCCTGTTCCAAAGGACAAACATCAATTAAGGAGTTTTCTTGGATTAGTTACCTACTACAGGCGATTCGTAAAAGATTTTGCAGATATAGCAAGGAGTCTACATCAACTTACAGAAAAAGGAAAGCCATTCATATGGTCAGATAAATGTAACGAGAGTTTTGCAAATTTGAAGCAACAGCTCTGTGGAACTCCAGTGCTTCACTATCCAAAGCTGGGAAAAACTTTTATATTGCACACGGATGCCAGCAATGTAGGTATTGGTGCAGTGCTTTCACAGGAGGAGGATGGTCAAGAGGTGCCAGTAGCTTATTTTAGCAAAGCACTCTCAAAATCAGAGAGAAATTATTGTGTTACAAGGAAAGAGCTACTTGCCATTGTAAACTCAACCAAGCATTTCCATAAATATCTCTACGGGCAGAAATTTATCCTCCGAACTGACCATGCAGCGCTTAAATGACTTTTGCAGTTTAAGAACCCTGAGGGGCAAGTGGGGAGATGGATAGAGCGACTCCAAGCTTATGACTTTGAAATCCAACACCGAAGAGGACGTATTCATGGGAATGCAGACGCCCTTTCACGACGTCCATGCAAGTTGAATGCAAACATTGCGTTCGGCTGGAAGAAAAAGAAACAAAAGCAACAATACAGCTGATGACGGTGGAACCATCGACAGGTTGGAACAACGAGAGCTTGCGAACAGCACAACGGGAAGGCCCAGACATATCACCTATTCTTGCTTGGAAAGAAGACATGGAAAGACCACAATGGAAAGATATCTCGGAGAGGAGTGAGAAACTGGGCTCAATGGAACTCTCTTCACGTTGAATGTGGTATATTAAAACGCAAGTGGGAATCAACTAACGGCGAGTCATTCCGAATGCAGATAGTCTTGCCAGCATCCCAGGTCAAAGATGTTCTAGAAGAAGTGCACAGTGGATCATCTGGAGGACATTTGGGGGTGAATAAAACAATTTCCAAAATACGTGAAAGGTTTTATTGGTTACATATGCGAGAGGATGTTGAGGAATGGTGCCGCAGATGCACTATCTATGCTTCTTGCAAAGGATCACCACACAAAAGTAGAGGAGAAATGCATAAGTATAATGTAGGAGCCCCATTTGAAATGATAGCCGTAGACATCGCTGGACCTTTTCCAGAAACAGATAACGGTAACTGTTATATATTAGTTGCTATTGACTATTTCAGTAAATGGCCTGAAGCTTATGCAATCCCTAATCAAGAGTCTACCACAGTAGCGGATAAAGTAGTAATGATTTGGGTCAGCAGATTTGGTGTTCCTCATGAATTTCATTCGGACCAAGGACGGAACTTCGAATCACGGACTTTCCAAGAGATGTGTAAAATTCTGGGAATAAGGAAAACCAGAACAACTCCTCTGTATCCACAATCTCATGGCATGGTAGAGCGCTTCAACAGAACATTGGTCGAGCATCTAAAGAAAGTAGTCGACTATCACCAACGCGATTGGGATTGACATATTTCCATGTTCTTAATGGCCTATCGATCAGCTGTACACAACACGACCGGACAAACTCCAGCAAAAGTGATATTCGGAAAGGAGATGCGTTTACCTAGCAATCTCAAGTTTGGTATACCCAGAGGTGAACAAAAGTTACCAGACGATTATGTATCGGAACTTAGACAACGATTAGCTGATGTACACGAAGTCACGAGAGCAAAATTAGCAATAAATACCGATCGGATGAAGACCCGCTATGACTTACGTGCTAACTCAGCAAGATTTAATGAAGGTGACCTTGTTTGGCTGTACAACCCGAAACGACGTAAGGGACGTTTTCCCAAATTACAACAACACTGGGAAGGACCGTATTCAGTAGTGACTAGAATAAATGACGTGGTATATAGGATTCAGCGGGGTACAAGAGGCAAACGGAAAATCGTTCATCTAGATCGTTTATGTCAATACTGCGAGCATCAAGACCGTGGATCACCTGTTGTTCGGGACGAACAATTTTAAGAAGGGGGCAGTGTTACGCGCCACAAAGTGATACAAGGGACATCTATTGGAAATGGAAACAACTTTAGGTTAGTGACATCCTAGTAAACTGGGTTTGGAGAATGGAATATTCAGGAAGGTTCTAGGATAATTCGTAGTGTATAAATACGGCGCTGCTCACATCCAGGAGGCGAGTCTTATTTCAGACAGTGAAGTGAACAAAGTAAACTATTTGGATTGCGATAATTAGAAGTACAGTACTAGCGATAAATGAAGAGTTGATTTGATAATTGTTTGTGAATTGTGAGAGTAAAGAGTAAAGTTAAATAAAGAAAGAACCATTGACTTATGTCTGAAATATTGTGTTTTAAATAACGAATTAAGGCCACGCTCGTAACAATATTTTCGGGAAAAATGAGAATTTTATTTGTCCAAAGCGAAATTTATCTTTTTCTTAAAAAAGTGAGGTAGCATAAACCGAAGTACATTATTATGAGTAGTTTGATAGAATTTTGAGCGATTCAATAAATTTTTTTCGTTCGGGTAATCCTACCTTCTCTCGATTTTGGTTTTTAACTCTTTGTCTCAATCGCACTAGGATAATGTATAGCCAAACTCTTTTGCCCATTCATGCAAAAGACGAAAGTATGTATATGACATTATTTATTTCATTCTAAAAACCACGAAAAATTATCAATTTTGTTCGGCTGCTACCTATCTTATTATTAGGTTATCTTTGCTTTAACGCAGTGACAACGGCTAAGACCACGATTGAGAGAATTTTCGGTGGGAGAGACCGTAGTATTCTCAACCATATATCTTGTTTTCCCGCTCTCTATGTTGATTATGCTGAGCCAAACATAACCTAATAAGTAGATAGGACACAACCGAAGAAAATGTTTCGTGTTTTTTAGACCGAAACAAGTAGTGTCATATTCTTTCTTCTTTTGCATGAATGGGACAAAAAACTTGGCTATGCACTATTGCGATTGAGACTACGAGTTAAAAACAAAAATCCGTAGAATTACCCGAACGACAAAATCTTATTAAATCCTTCAAAATTCGTTCAAACTATTCATAATAATGCAGATGGGAAAACTCTACTGTATCCTAACTTGTCATTAATGTCGATTTCGATGGCACTTCAGTGCAACACCAGTATTGCACTTTTTCCAGCAGTGCAAGAGGGAAAATGTTCGATGGGAAAATTTTTATAGTAGAAGTGCAACACGTGGTTTGCACTGACTTTCCTTACTTGGCACTGGATATTTTGTCGCTGTTACAAATACATATTCAAGTTGAATTGTCTCTGCTCTGTCAAAGTGTACTGTCGCGATTATTTGTGAAATTTTGGAGTTATATGAATTAAAAAATGTTATTTAGTAATTGGCATAAAGTTAAGAAGGAATTTGTTTCTATATATTAATAAAGAACGTTTATTACGTTTGACAGCTCCGTGTATATAATACGTGTGCCCACAAATACAAGGAATATGACAGAAATATGTTCCATGGACTTCAGTGCTCCCAGTTCTTCGCTGCCAGAAAAAGTGCAACTCTGAAATGGTCCCATCGAAATCGAGATAAGTTAGCTTTGACTGAGCTCTCACTATAGTCGCAACAGATTCTAAACAACCACAATTTAATTACGCTAAATTTGGCTTATCACACTTCCTGTACGCTCTATATTCGAAGGTATCCCCCGAGCTTTGACATCATCACAAAAAAAAACTCAGCTTACTTTATTAGTATTATTTATGCTTTAGGCAGCCCGACAAATCAGCAATAAATTTTCCTTTGAATTTCAAATACTTACAATAACAATGTTCTGTCTGCTACATACATACATATGTATAAAATTGCAGAAATTTCATTTCAATAAAAATAAAATTACCTAGGTAGATAATGAGATTTTCAAGAATTTAATTACTGACGAATGATCATTTATTTTGCCCGCATGTCTAGAGTATTAGTCGATTTAATATTTTCGGAAGCGCACGTGTCCGCCAGAATAAAATCAAAATCTGTTTACGTTATTCATAGTTGTATAGTTGATGAGTAATCATAAACACGATCCCTGGTATTTCTGCTGCGCAAGTGCTGCCAAGATCAAGATACAAGATAATTTCCTCAATATTATAGATTAGAGGACAGCGCATGTACCTGTAGTAGGAGCGTCACCAGTCACAGTAGGGAAGAAGCTGTGAAATGGTGCAGCATCTACTCGATGCAAAATGACCTGAAGCGTGCAGGGTCTCTATTAATAGATAACAGCACAAGCATCCGATGGATAGCATCATGTTTGCATGTGAAACTCACTAGACCAGGGCGCACCACTAGAGCGACGCGATCTACACCAGTTTCTTGTGTTTTGACTGCCACCTAGCCACATTGTGTGCTTGTGCGAGTGTTGACATTTGAGAGGCCTTGATAGAGTTGCTCTTTGCATTAATTAATTATCATGTTAATGATGTGAGCTTCTAAATTGGCCTTAGGCGCATTAAATTCTCATATATACGCGGCGGCGACGTAATCATTTGGCTCTAGACTGGAATTAATGTCGATGGTTTTTTTCTTTCAAAGAAGCATCTCAACTTCTAAAATTGGAGGTTCTTTGATGACAAACCAATTCTGCTAGATGACATAAACCGATGCTTTGTTAGCGTTCTTATCTATTTTTTTTTCGTTTTATTATTATTAGTTTGAATATAACGAGCAGATTATTTATTATTTATGTGTGACAAGCTTTTGATGTACATAAATATCTTGAGTTTCTGATATAAAATAAATGTTTGCTGATCTTTAGAAACAATTTTATGTTTTTTATAGCAACAGTAAAATAACAGGAGACTCACATGTATGTATACATTAGGCGTACCTGAACCTTAATACAGAAAAGACCGTGCACAGTAAAAATGTTATCTTCGAGATTTTGATGACAGCATTCTTATCAAAACCAGCTGTAATCTGAACTCACAAAATGTTTTCAAAAACGTCGCTACTTGAATAACAGCTGAAAAAATTGGTTGATTACACACTTTGGGAAAATAACGAGCTTATCTTTTCTTCGCTGACTTCTTAGGGTCCTTTTTCTGTTCTCACCCTCTATCGAGAAGACACTTGCTGTTCAATAATTCCGGATGATGAAACTGACAACTAGCTGTAATTCAAAGTTTTACACTCAATGGAAGGACAAAGAATCTTTATTAAGCCTTTGATACGTTTTTGTACCTTTTGTACCTTGTTTTGCATACAAGGATTTTCTAGCATAAAGCTCCCCAACAAGGAAAGTAAGCTAGGAGATCTTTGCCAGTTCATTGAAAGTGATGGCTTTAGCAGAATTAGAGGTTTTTTATACCCAAGTTGATGAAATTATAGGGCATACCAAGTTTGTCATTCTGTTTATGACGTATAGAAGTAATGCTGGTAGAGCAAAATGGATTAGACAGCAAGGCATAATATTAAAAATTCTTTTGATTTCTGCATTTCCGTCTGCCTGTGTGCCCTTCTGGCTATTTCCCCGTCTGTCAGTTTGTCCCCGAAAGCGTTCGCTCTTGACGACATTTTTACTAAGAACTGATTAGTTCCAACGGTAAGCATTTGTAGTGAGTTTAATTTATAGACCAAGTCAGTACTGACAAGCAGCTGTATTGACTCGTGTCGTCGTGGGGTTAGACAGCTGAAGTTTTGCACACTTAATTTTTAAAATATTTGCAGATTCATGTTCGAAAATGCGACAAATCGAGTATCTCCTTCCGTAGGATTGCCATTTTTACTATACAGGGTGTTTCCGCCTAGGAGGTCAATAGTACAGGAGGTGATAGCACTCACTTAGCCAAACAAAAAATTGTATAGCAGTAGGGGGGGGGGGGGGCGGGAATATAAACCGTTTAGGAGTTACAGAGTGATTAAGAAAAAAAGATAGTTTTTGACAAAACACCCAGAAGTAAAAGGAAAACGGGCACAGTTGAGAGCTCGTTTTATGCAGAACTTCATGTCCTTTTCAACGACTGCCCAGCCAGCTCCATGCTCATCTCCTCTTAAGATATGGTTGTCTAATCTATTTCGGAGTTTTTACCTTTTTTTTACTTTGATCTCTCTTTTTTTCCAAAACTGTAAACTGATAACTCTCCTCTTTAATTTAACATATTAAGCCCTATGGGCTATCTGCAGCCATTAAAGAGTAAAATTAAAGAAGAGATTCCACAGTTTACAGATTTTAAGAAAAAAAAAATTATGTTAAGAACCTATGTATATAGAGAAAAAAAAATATGTCAAAGTAAAAAAAGGTAAAAGAATCCGAAATTTTTAGTTTAGACAATCATAATTCTTTGGAGGAGACGGATACGGGGCTGGTTGAGCAGACGTTGAAAAGGCCGTGATGTTCGGCACACTATGAGTTCCTTAACTGGGACCGAACGCACTGCACTTTTTAAGATGCAGGGTGTTTTGTGATGAAAAACGTGCCTTTTTTCTGAATCACCCCGTAACTCCTAACCGATTGATATGCCCCCCCTCCCCCCCCTGACATAACATTTTTTTGGTTGGCTAGGTGAGTAGTATCACCTCCTGCTCTTTTGACCTCCTAGTGGGAATCATTTTCATAAAAATTGGAAATACAGTTTTAAAAATGAGCTAAATCGAGCAACCCCTTCTTGGTATTGTATACGAAGCATTGGATTTACACTTTATTTAACTTTAATTTTCATCTGGGGTATTATGTGTGGTCCAGTGCATAGTATAGAGATTAACAAGGTATAGTCCATTCATTTGTCAATTGGGTGCTTACCTCATTTAGTTATCCATTTGATTATTTCAATTAACATCGTTTTTACCGCTTTTCTAATTTAAAATTTCTTTGCTTAATTACTTTTCCCGAAGTGAATTACACGAAGTAGCTTATGTTTTTATTAAATATTTAAACTGGTATTGCTTTTGCAACTTAATATTACACAATTCAAAACGTTTTTAGGTCAATATAACATAAAAAACAAATTCGCTGGTCAAAATGGCTAACCAAATAACGCTTCATCACGAAAACATCCTCTCGAAATATTCATGCAGTGCTAATCTATGTACTATGGTCCAGTGTATCTCCATTTGAAGGTTTTCTTTCTTGGTAAAACTTCTGTCATTGCTTGGATTTCGAGAAGTGAGTGGAAAAAACTTTTACAATCGAAAAATCTTTTAAAAAAGAAATTCCTATGCAAAAGCAGGCGTTTCGTATTACCAGAAACCGTATACTCATCAGTACGGCTTGGCTTATGCCTGCTGTATACGCCAAAGTGCATAGCCAAGCAGACCTCATATATGCACTTAAAATAATTTTTAATACGAGTCGAAATACTAGGTATTTACTTTAATGCCTGGCAAAATTAGTCCTATGTGGGACTAGCATCTCATAGAGAGTTTTGATATGAAATAAATTCATAGCGAATTTAGTCAATATGAAACTGACCGAGTTTGCTGCCAAATCCGAAGATCGAGAACTGAGCGGAAAAAAAACTTTTACAATCGAAAAATCATTTAAAAAAGAAATTTCTATGCAAAAGCAGGCCTTTCGTTTTCGATTGTAAAAGTTTTTTTTTCACTAAATGAAATAAAAAATATAATGATATCTTTTTAGAAAAGACAGCTTCAAAATCCGCACTAAAGAATTGAAAATAATTTCTCCCTTTACATAATAAGTACATCACAGACGCTCTCTAGAGATACCGTTCATTTTGCATTTAATTTAATTTTGAAATAACGATACCTACATTTGTTCATAAAATTTAAATTTTCCAAGGTACACAAAAAAAAGCAAAGTCTAAGCAGTTCCAATTTTAACACTAGACTGAATAACAATTTCCTGCAATTGAAATTTGCAGCTCCTAACATTTATTAAAATATTTTATTAAATTACAGTTTGCTGCCCAGACTTTGCTTCCTTTGTGTACTTTGAAGATTTTAAAATTTATACACAAATGTAACATAATTTCAAAATTTAATTAAATGCAAAATGCAGGGAAACTCTAGAGAACTTTTGTGATGTATTAGGTACCTACTAATTAAGTGAACTGAAAAATATTTTCTATATTGTAGTGCTAATTTCGAAACAACGTTTTTATTACAATTTTTTTTTATATTACTTATTTTCTTTTTTAGCCTTAAATTATTCTCAAAAAATTTAAAATTATATCATTAGGGAATTCTCACTACATGAAAAAATTCTGCATGTTTATGTGATCTAAAGCTTACAAAAGCTCGGGAATTTCAATGAAAAGTAGTATCTTATTGTCTTCAGTTTCACTCATTGTGAACCACTATAACCCATTAGTACGGCAATGACATCAGTGTTGACCTGTCATCTAGGTCGGCCAACCGCGATTTTTTTAGTTTTGACTGCAAGCGCCACCAATGATTGAGTGCAGAAAAACGTATCTCAGTGACAGCGAACTTTTCGTGCCATTACAGGTTTGGGGCGTAAACGCAAAGTACGTGTTGTTCACTCAGTGGTTTGAAATTTCAAGAAAGTAACATGTTTGATTGTGGTGTGACATAATGCGGCAATGGCGCTTGTCGCTAAGGTTGACCAATTTGTGTAGTCAAAATTGTTCCATTGTGATTGTGTGCTTCGTAGACGCTCAAGAAACACCCAGCATCGAACCCAACGAAGTCCGCCAATAAAACGCCAGTTAAAGGAAGGTACCCGTTCAAAAAAGGACGGAAAAGCATTCTTCGGACAATGTAAGATAGAAGTGCATTTGAAGCGCACCAACATAACGAGCTATTGCATTTGCAGGAAATACGATTCATTCAATTAATTTTCCCAGGCCTTTTCAATCATTGCAGCACATATTTCCCAACTTAGAAAGCACGGGCCGACCTGGAGAGCATTTCATTCTTTTTTAATCCCTATATTTTTTTCATTTTTTACTCAAACAACTTCCGCTGTTCAGTAAAAGTTTTTCACTATTCTTCTACCACTATTTATTTTAATAAATTTTATTTCCGATATTTTACGTTGATCTTACGTCTCCACAAACTGAACTAAAACTGTTTTTCTGTTGTCGCAATTTTGCTTTTATCTTTTAGTGTCAGAAAATGAAAGCTTGCATTCTGTCAAATGTCGTATGAGATACAATGCGATCATTTGTTATGTTTTGTTTCGGTTAAGAGGAGTCAGTACCAAGATTTGCTAGTTTCATACATTCTTCAATTCGAATTTCTGGCAAACTATTTGTAGCAGAGTAATGATTTATATCTTAAATTAAAGGTAATGAAGAAGTCTAGTAAATAACGTCGGCAAAAATTAAAAAAAGTGTATTGGAATGGAGATATTAGCTCGGAAACTTGTAAAAAATAGTAAAACCTCAAGTCTTTTAAATCAAATTCTCATTTCTGTAAATTGTGACTATTTTAGAAAGATAAAGTCTAGATCTAGCAAATAACGTTGAGTTATATAATTTTTAGTGGCGCTTTTTATAATTATTTGACTCTAATATTACTTGCTTTTTCTCCCGATATTTCACCGACGAGGGTTACAGTTACTTTTTGCATAATATTAAAAGTTATTTTAATTTTTGCATGTCCGTTTACCCGTCCTCTCGATAACTCGAGAACGCGTTTGCTTAGAGAGCCGAAATTTGGCTCACGGCCCTTCAAAAAACAAAAACAGAGAAATTTAAGTTCGAAAATGGGACAAACAGGTAATTCATCGTTGGATTGCCATTTTTCGTTTCTCACTATATATTTGGATGGACACTACCTGAGAACGCGTCAACGTAGAGAGCTGAAATTTCGTAGACTGCGTTTCATAAAAAAAATTAATATTATTTACAAAATAGACTAAATTGGCCAACCCCTTCTTGGTGTTGCCATTTAAAAATTGAGGTTTTTTACGTATACTGGGAAAACAATCAGTCCTATACCAGACGTTTTTATTGTACAGAAAAGCTCTTCAGAGTATGAAATCCTATTAAATTGGTTATAATAATTTTTACTGTCCTACGAATCGTTCTAGAAATATATGCGAAAAATCTCTTCAAAAATCAACCTGCGCAGATGGATGACCAGGACCATACGAAATTCCATACGAGCATTCATGTGGTCATCATAAGATTGGGTTTTATACACTGACTTATAACAATGGACTGAGCGTATTGTCATTTTCCTATAGGAAAGCATGGCACAAGTTTTATAGTTCTCTCTTTCGCTCTATGGCAGAGTTGGAACTACCAACACAAAATATTGCATTCTGGAACGTTTGCTTATGCCATTTGATGTCTTTATGTTGGCTACAGATGCAACTTCAGAAGGAATAAGGTAAATATAGTGTTTACCATGCTCCGTCTCTCTTGCCCATAAGCAGGATTCAGTTACGAATAACTTTTGAAAATTAAAGTCGGAATGAGTTTAATTCCTTATAAGCGATTAAAATATCGCTTGGGCACAAGAAAAAATATTTTTTTAATTAAATTCGATTAACGGGTGTAAAATTTCATCTGATTGGCTGAGTTTTACATGTTTTTTATGTAATCATTTTAAAGAGTGCTCTAACGGTGATATACAGAAACACAATATTTTTTGTGCCACATGAAATAGCAAATCGCTCAGTACATTGTTATAAGTCAGTGGTTTTATATCAATTTTTTTACTTAGGATCCATAATTATTTATTGAGAGCACATTGGCTACTCTTTCTGTCTTTCTTGACCGATTTAATTATAGGCAGAGTGACCATAATAAAAATGAAATTTAAAGCAAATAAGAAGGGCTCAAATTTATTATCACAATTTAAATGAATGAATTAAATATCGTTGATGATCCCATTTCTGCCTTGTAAACAATAATACTTCTTGGCAATCAGAAATTGACACGAAATGAAGCGCGCTGACGTCTTGAACCCAATACGATAAGGCCACGTATTCACTTTAATACTTTGAATGCACAGAAAAAGTATCATCTTGTTCTCGAGAATCTTCACTGAAGACTGAAAAATATTCAATAAAACCACACACTGTTTGGAAACAAAACCAGATGAAAAAAATATGAATTTCTTGCCTTTGGTGCAATTTAATTGGTTTTTGTTTACTTGATTTCCAGTTAAATAATGAGCCCAATTAAAATAAATCCGAAATTTACTTTCTGTTCACAATGAATATTGAAGCTGTATCTCAATTTTGCTAAACTTGTACTTTCCATATGGCCCTATGTAAAACAATTCTAACTTAAGTCTGGAATTTCTTGTATGTATTTTGTACCGCTCTTTATCAAACTGGCTCAGAACCATAGTGCTTTATATTTCCGGAAATCACTGCCTTGAAGCTGTGATGATAGCAAGTGTAATCGTGCCCGCCCAATATTAGAGTGCTAATTACTTCGCGCAGATAGAACCGAGAATTGTAAAATAACAGGTTTCCTGATAGCATACTCATTAAATAATTAATTGGAACAAATTGCTCGATTGTTTCGAGGACAAATTGCGATGTGTTTCAATTGGCCGCAATAATCTCGCTTTTTTGCCTATTTTTTTTTTAATATAAGTATATGCATAGTAGAATCTTCCGTCGCGTCGGCGGCAATAGTCTTGCTTTTATGTCTCATTTCTCTGTTTTTAGTAATAGCTTCATGTCTCAATTTTTTCTAGCTTTAATAATTTTTTTTTTATCAGAATCTTCATATGTGTACTTATATATATGTATACGTCTGATAGTGAACAAATGAATATAGAAGGTCAACTACATTTTAGTTAATCTTTTCTGAATTCGGAACTATAATTCAGCTGGCTGGGTAACAAAGGAGAATTACACATTGCAGAAGTCCCAATTTCAGAATAACTCTCAAAGTGAAGGGCGCACTAAATCATAGTTTTTATGGCGTTTAGCTTTTAGCAGCACTTATATTTAGTAGCAGCAACCATTGAATTTTGTCTTTCATCATCATCACTTATAACAAGAGTCTACAATTATGGCAAGCACGTGAATTACACGCATGAAAAAATTATTGACAACATTAAAAAGTGACCTATTTTTACATATATGTATGTATTTCCGAATAAATTCCTAAAATTATCTTATGTTGGTTAAAGATAGAATTTTCAGTTTAAATTAATGCTGAATAACTTACGCCCACGTCTCAAGGTCTAATTTTTATTAATGTGAAAAAAAATAAGGTCGGAATAATTTTCTCGTTTATAATATTTTGATAAGTAAGTTGAAAAAATTTAGTTGTTGTGTTAAGTTGAATGCTCCTATAATAATTTGTCTAAGTTTTTTTATAAACACATATCGACGATTTCTGATATTTTATCTTATAATATGGCATTGCAAAGAAATTTTGTAACCTTGTGGAATATAAAACATATAAAAGTTTTTGTTGATCAGTATAAATTTTTTTTAATGATCAAAAACATTTTTTTGAATCTTCTTAAATGCACCGAAGACGTAAATGTTATATTAAAGTAATACAATTACATAAGCGTACATGCGATAGTCGGTTGGAAAACTCTCGCACTAACAAAGAAAACTCAATTTTCGTTTTAAAGTTTTTTTTTTCATTTTTCCTTTTTATAATCGCCTTTAAAATGAAGAGATTTCTTATGTTGATACTCCAACGAACTATAACGAGGCATATAATCACACATCGGACGATTTTTTTGAAAACTAACCTACAACAATCACATTTTAGACAAATTTTCTAACTAAAAGCCTAAAAAGAAACTTTTGAAGTTTATTATTAAATTGTAGAATTTTTCTTTACTATACATACAGCATTTAGAAGATGAATTGATGCGGCAAAAAAAAATTGATAGACTTGAAAATCATTAAGATATTCAACACAATTTATTAACATTGCTATGAACCAGTGATTCCAGTGTAATTTAATTAATAATTCCATTACAGTTTAGTCAACTTATCAAGTACCCAATCTAATTAAATTGTATTTGATTACATTTAAATCAGATTACTTGTGAGAGAATATGTAATCTATCAAATGTGTAAACTGTAACAATATAATTCGATTATTTTGTAATCTAATTACATTATAACAGATTACTTTGTAGAGTCCAACGGGGTGAAGTGGATCTCGTGAGACATGAAATGAATTGGATCGCCTATATTTTTCAATATCTTTACTTAAATTCCGAAAATAATTGTAAAAATTAATAATCAGTGTACATAAGTAATTTAATTTCTTGTAATTATTTTCAGAACTTAAGCAAATATATTAAAAAAGATAGGTGATCTAATACACCCCATTTAACGGTACTTCACTTATCTATGATCCAACATGTAACCACATATGCAGACTACCGGCGATAAGCTTTTATAGTTGTGTATATATGCATAAAGATTTAGCAACAGTTTTCTTGTTGATGAATTATTAAATTACAAAACTAAAATACAATGAAATATAAGATCGTTGGTACTTGAATAAGATTATTTTGAAGTGTTGTTTCGCTATAATAAATTACGTATGTTACTTTATGTAACTATAAAGTATTCAAAGATAACTACTAGCTAACTAGAGAAATTTTTAGTAGTTAGTTAGTTCTATTCATAGTAGTAACTAGTTAGCTATACTTAGTTTTTTCCATCACGTATGTCACGTCATGTATGAAAAGATTCCATTTTGGAATTAAATTCATAAAATTTAGAAAGCTTATTATCTTGGCAATGTAATTACATTGTAACTAAATTAAAATGTAGTGGCATTAATATATAATCCATTAATTTACAATCACACTAACTTCTAATCACACTACACATTAATTGATTACAGTATGTAATTATGGAAATGGATTACATTAGTAATCTGTTACAAAGTAATCTGATCACCGAACACATTGTATTTGTAATTGCTAATCGTAAATCAGATTACATTTTGTCCAATACTGCTATGAACATCTAGCCTAGTCTAATATTTGAATTATCCCGTCTGTTAATAACTATAAAGAACGTAAGTTTTATAGTATAAAATATTATAAATTGTTCATTTAAAGTTACGTACCAGAGAAAAGATTGTTTTAAAAGTTTTTCTTTATGGATTAACGATTTGGAAAGACGCGTGCAGTCTTTGTAAACGTGTACTTTCTTTTATTTTCTTTATTGTATATGACGGATTTTTGGATATTATTTTCAGGAAAACACCGATGGTTTTGTTGTAAAATTTATAATTTTTTATGACATTTGCACGACTTTTCGGGTCCAAGTTCGGGTTCTTCAGGAGCTCTATATATACATATATAAAATTGCACATAAATTCAACTTTTTTTAAAAATCCTTAGTACAAATAGTTTAAATACTTCGTTTAACTACTGCGCGTATAAATGTTTTTTTTTATAATAATAAATAACAAACAAACAAAGTAGAAACATATTACAATAAAAAAAATTATTACTAAATTAAAATAAAAACTTAAAAGAAAAGACAATTATAACTTGCTACGAGAACAGTATGTAGTTGGGCGATTGTTGATAAGAAAATGTTTACATAAATGACTTGTAATTTGTTCAGTGTGTATTTGTATCCTTTATTTATTAGTTCTTTGTCATGTCCGAAGTTAGCAACTATATTTTTGTTAATGTATATGTGGCATGCTTCCTTTTTATTTTTTTTATATTTTTATTTTTTTTTGTTTTTATTCTCCATGTTCATTATGTTTTCATTATCGAGAGAAAATACATGCCCTGTTTCTATTGAGTGATCCTATGTTTTCATATATGAAAGGGATTGATGTGTAAATAGAATCCCAAGTAAAATTGGAGGTTGAATTTCCTATTAAAATTATGTAAACTGGAAATTTAACCACAAATGCCACTCTCATTTGAGGTAAATTTTGAAGGAAATACTACTTAATAATTAATTACATTAGGCCTTCAAAGTAATCTTAACTTTGTAATTATTTATTAGGGAAAAATAATATAATAATTTCTTTTTAATTAACCTCATAGGAATGGGGAAAAATTGGGAAATAAATATGGAAAATTTCCTAAATCTGAGGGAAATTTCCTTACTTTTTACCTGAATTTTACTTAATTTTGAAGGAAAGGTATGGACTTTGTAGTTGGATTTATTCCCAAATTCAAAGGAAAATAACGTAAATACTCCCCAAATTATTCCTTATTCGGTTGTGTTCGCCGTCCGGATTCCTAAAAAAGTTAACCTCAAGGTAAATTTGACTAAATGGGCACGTAGTAGTTAAAATAACGTAATAAGTAATACAATCAAAAATTAAAGTTCATTTGCTTTTGTTCGGCTTTAGTAACACTGGCATTAATAAACTGTTCTTCCCATTGAATTGCTACATCAAGATTGCAAATATTGGTCCTTTTTACGACACATTTATATCGGAACCAGTCAGGCTCTTGAATATTATTAGCATCTTTCCTCAAAGATGTTAAATTTGATTTGGGCCAATACAAACAATACGGAATATACGTACGAATATTCAACTATTGTTGATACTAATGATATGGCTTACTATTTTTAACATGCAAAACAAATTTTGGAATTAGTAATATCGATAGATGTATTCTTACCGTCTTCTATGTTTGACAATCAATTCAATTCTTTCAATTATCAAATCTCTTTTGTCTATGTGAGTCGAAATTCCATAATTTAGGGAGAAATCCCTATTTTAAATCAAATTTTCTTTATAGGAACATATTATCGTTGCTCTTCAATACAAAATTACCTAAACAGGAATTTTTGAGCTCAAAGTCGAATATTTTGGTTATTTTGCTTTGTCATCTAGGAAGGCCGTTGTATAAGCAAAATTTTTAAGTCAAACTAACTTTTAAGTCGTTAGATATTTATTTAACTAAACAAGGCTGTCATATATTAACGGATAGTTAGGTACTTAAAAAAACGCCGAAAAAAATCCAATTTTCTTAATTTCAGAACAATTAAAAAAAATTTAAATTAATTTGAAACTTCTAATTGGTAAACCAAGAATAATTTAAAAAATCTTAAGATTATTATTTTTTAAATATAAATTATTTTTAAAGAGCGTTGGTGTTTTTCGAAAAATTATTTCTATGTTTATCAATAAAATATTTGTCGTTTTAAATTAAAAAAAAATCGCAGAAGCTAAGAGAATTAGTTTTGAATAAGCCCAAAATTTCTATTACCCCAGTAAAATCAGCATCCAACCTCGGAATGGAAGCGAACAAGCTGTAAATTTGTATTAATCTTTGTTTAGGCATTCCAAAGACTGGGAAAAAGTTTCATATAATCTCGTGTCTGCGTCACCGAAAGTCGAGGTCAAAGGTAGCGAAAATCGGGTTTTTTTCCAATTATCTAGTTTTCTATGGAAAATACGTCATTCAAGTAGATCATAAAATTACCTACAATTTTCATTCGAAGCATTTTTTTGTATCTACAACTGTTTTCGAGGTAAAGCTCGGTATCATTTTGGTGTTGATGAGGCATTGAAGCAAGCTTGGCCGTTACACTGGCCACAAACTGTGGAACATAGTAACCCTAATTTTCTACTTTTATAGCCGATAACCACGTTATTGATACCAGCACTGGAAGAATTGTTGAATAAGATTTTTTACAATTGCAAGAAAGGCTGTGGCGTAAGTTGTGGATGTAGAAAAATAGGGTTACTATATTCCCCCGTTTGTGGCCAGTGTAACGGCCAAGCATGCCTCAATGCAACATCAATACCAAATTATTCCGATGGAGACAGCGTGCAGGAAGTCCTCGAGCTTGGCAAAACAGCTGTAACGGATATCAAGGACGATGATAATGATGTCGACATTGACCTTGGGAACCTCATGACGAAGACGACGACGAACAAAAATAATTTTAAATACGCTATTTTGTATTTGGTCTTAATAATAAATAAATAAAAAATAAAAGTCTTATATACGCCTGTATGCGGATGCGCGCTTGCCCTCTCCTCGCTGTACCTCGATTATAGATACATATAAGTTTCATAATTACCTTGAATGACGTATCTTCCATAGAAAACTAGATAATTGAAAAAAAAACGATTTTAGCGACTTGTTTCCCAGTTTTTGGAATGCCCAAACAAAGGTTTGTACCCATTTACAGCTTGTTCGCTTCCATCAAATCGTCGGAAGTTCTGGTGAACAAACACGATATGGTCGATACCATAAATTGGAGACCAGACCTGAATAGCGTATTCAAGTAAAGGTCTCATAAAGGATGTGTACAAACGCAGTGTAATGGTGGGATTCGAAAACTCTCCCAGCATCAAACTACTCTTTTATACCATGAAGTTAATATGGGAGAGAAAATATATTCAATCTTGGGTAAAATTTGACACTCAAGTCACAGACAGTACTAGCACGACGAATCGAGGAATCCTACAGCACATAATTATAAGTGATAGGTTTCTGATTCCTGTGGAAAGTCATTATCTCATATTTGATTATATTGAGTACCAAAATATTGCTTCCCACCAATCATAACATTTATGCAGGTCACACTGTACCTGTTCACAATTGCTAAAAGATTTAATCTGATCGAACAGTTTAAGGTCGTCAGCATAAATCAAGGATTTGCAGTGCTTCACAACAAGGACAATGTAGTCAATAGATAGATTAAAGAGCAACGGACCCAAATGACTCCCTTGAGGTACGCCGAACAAAGCTTTCAAGACTGTAGAGATGGAATATCGGAAATAGATTTGGTATGTTCTGTTATCTAAATATGACTTCTTCCATTTCAGGAATATCGAAAATTGATTAATGTCCCCCAATTTTTATTGAAAATGATTTAAAAATGAAAATTCAATAATTTTTTTTTTAAATCTCTGGCTTGCGGGGCGCGGCTGCCACAAATTTGAGCAAAAGCAAATAATTTTTTAACATAAGCTTTTTAAAGTTAATAAGCAGAAAATAACGTTTTCCGGTTTTTTAAAATTCTAGTTATATCTACGATAATTTGACCTGTATTTGACCCATTAAGAAAGCAATCTATTGCATCAAATTTTTATAGAAATATGTAGAATTTTAAAAATAGGAAAACGTTATTATCAAATTTTGATTTTTATATCATTTTCAATAAATATTGGGGGACAAATTTAAAAATTAGAAAATGTTATTTTGTTGCATTAGGTGTTTAAATAAATAATCCATTAATAAACTTGCGATTTGTTCAAACTGTGCACCGAGCTGTCGTATTTATGACAGTGACCCAGCCTTAAGCGCAAACTATTACACTATCTGGCTACATTTCATGAAGTACTTAGACTTTTATGAAGTGTTAAGATACCTCAAGCGTCTACGACATATATAAGCTCCGATAGCCACGCCACGATAAAGGCACTATATTCCTTGATCGACTGGACCATACAGAGTCGTTTGCATCGACAAATGCACCAACCGTTATAATTAATGTGAAATTTGACAAATTAGTAACTACAATGAACCCAAATATTTAGGTGATAAATACTAGACAAAAAGGTTTTTGTTTTTTTTTCGTTTGTATATGGTATACTGCAAAAGTAACCAGGGCACGAGGTCATGCTGACTTTTTGGCTAAGAAACAAGGACGATCTGCATTTATTGAACCCGAACTCTTTGTCCAAAACAGAAAAGGCTTACCAACTACAATGGCAGAGCCATTCTGGACTGCGGCATGCGAAGAAGTTCATTAACTTCCCATGCAAAGACTTTAAAAATATCATCAACTGTAGCAAACACCAGATCGTGCTATTCACTGGGATAAGGATTGGCCATAGCTAAGTTATGTACATGCCCAAGAAAATTGGCAAAACCACACACAGAGAGATAGAGTCTGCAGAGGACGACTCTACGAATGCAGAGGAATTCCTCGTCAAAGACTCCAATGGTTGGAAAAAGGAATCGAAACCACATCAGATGTCACGAAAACTGACCGTTTTTAATAAGGAGGAACATGGACGAACATGAATCTAACAAGATAGGACATACCACAAAAGATCTATTAAGTGGTAGTGCTTAGAAGTCGGAGCTCCAGCTCCCACCTGCTATATGCGTGGCATAATATATAATAATAATAATACTCTCCCTCTCTCTCTCCCCCTCTATCTTCCACCCACCCTCCCTCACCCTATCTCTTCCTATCACGCATTATTTCTTCATGAAAGTGATAGGCGGTAAGTAGACAAAGTTTAATGATTTTGATAGAAAAAAACTAAGACAGTTTGATAGATCGGCAGCCCGCATTACCGTGTGCTTGGTTGTCTCACGATATATCGAACTGTAATGAAGTTAAAATTTAATTCACGACTATTTATTACCAGAATCTATTTTCGAGAAAATTTATTGCATTCACTTTTTCTTCTTTTCAATTTATCTGATTTTCGATGCAAGCATAATATTGTACCTACCTAAAATTCTAGTTAAATTTCAATGGAACCTTAATAACAAAAAATGCTTTTCCAAAACTTGCTATTAATATGTAAAACGATTACGACAATCATTCGTTATTACAAAGATTCATATCTATATTAATTGAAACGTACAAAAAATAGTTCTTTTTCCCATAAATTAATATGATAAATAATACTATAAATTGGTATCAGATGAATGATACAAACAAGCAAAGATATAACATTGAAACGTCTTTGTGAAGGTCGGCTGTATTTCTTCGGAATTGCGTCCATTTATTAATCTACTCTTCGCATGTCGATCACACTTAAGTAAATAGTCACTTTAAACAAGCATTAGTATGCGAGTTGATCTTCATAAAAGCATTTTTTCTGCATTATCCAAAGTACTACATCAATTTTCCGACAGCCCGGGAGCAAAGTAGCACAAAGTCACGTCAAGTTTCTGCTAACCCTGGACTTATTTGAGTAAGTCAACCTGAACTTCACGAAATGCATCAATTAAAACTCTCAATCAGTTGCACGCAGTTATTTGTCACACCCACATAGATAGCTTGGGGAATCTCTTAAATCAGTACGCTTGGTAAATTTGACATCAGTTAACTTACATAATCCATAGCTAAGTCTTTTTACTTCTAGTGCAAGAAAACAGTGGAAGGCCGTTGAACAACAGTGGACTCCGGTTGTTGCTGGGCTTGCGGAAACTAGCTTAGCAAACAAAATGCATTCTTTTCTATTTTTATCACAACGTAACAACTTAATTTGAAAGCAGAGTAAATATTTGAGCATTAGCAGAGCTCTAAGCAGCGACACTCTTTCAGATGCGCATGTGCCTATTAGCATTACCAATTGAGGAAGAAAGCGCGTATGAGATTAATTTAAATTTTTAATGGTTTAGCGTCTTGAAATGTTGTGCCGCTTGTTTGCGTTTAAGTACTATTATCTTGTTTAGACACATTTCAATTATTAATTTTACTACTTCAGTCTTATGATGATAAATATACTTTGTGAATTTACGTTGACATTTTGGCAACATTATTAGATACATATGTAAAGATATTGCTGCTTCTCTACAAAAGTACACTAATGAACAGTTGTGCAATGCATAAATAGGAATCGATAGAGAACAAGAATAGAATTGAAAGAAGGAACATATTTGCCAAAATTTTGGAATATTTGCTATGACCTAACTATTTTGTAACCAGGATAGTCGCTGTTTTTAAGACAGCTTTCAAAATATTTACCATCATCAGTGTCGTATTTAGGAATAACATCTAGGCGTGGCTTAGGACTCTGGGTTTATACAAGGGTTTCTGTTTACAGTAGTCCAAAGGAATAGCAGCGATAGGGGCATCACTAGCTACCAGAGGTGTGGCGTGGACTTAGGGCGGTGGGAAGCAATCAGATTATAATAGATTTAAATAACGATGCGCTCAAATTTTAAAGCAGCGATTCTAATAAATTATCTATATCTCTCTCGATAGCTCCAATTTTAATTTATGAGGAAAATAGGTAACTGCAAAAGTGAACTGTGTCGACTGTGTGAAGAGGAAGATGAAGCCACGAAACATATCATATGTGAGTGTCCTATATTTGCAACTTTAAGGTTGAAAATCATTGGAAAAACATCTCTCCAAATAGGGTTTGAAAGCTAACCCCAACGGCAAGCACCCACAATCGCGAACGTGAGAGTAGGCAAAAATTTCAATTTTTAGTTCCATGCTTTCAAATTAAAATAAAAGGAATTAAAGAAGTGATAATAGTCAGGTCGCAATGTACCTACTTGAATATTATACACTCTGTTTCAATCATAGCTGTAAACAAATTTGAAATTTTCCATTTTCTCGAATGCAAATGGTTTTCAGAATGTGGAGAGATACTCAAGATTGTTCTATCGTACTGGATTAGTTGTCTAGTAATAAAGGTATTTGAGCTCTGTAAAGAATTTGGAAAATACGAAAATGAAAAATTTGAAATTCGTTTATAACGGAGTGTATTACGAAACATAGAGTATTATTCGTCGCCTTCATGAAAGTGAGAAATTAATCATTTCAGCGTTTAGGAGCAAACGTGTTTTCAGTATTTAAGCTCATTCTTGAAAACGAAAACTGGGAATATCTTATACATTGGTAAAGTAATATATGTCGGTAAGATTTTACAGAATAACAAAATATAGATTTGATTTACCTGAGTTACATATGAGTATGGCAGTTCAAAATAGCCAAAAAAGCTGTTTCGCGAATATGGTATGACGGCGACAAATAAATTCTAAACAAGCTAAATTAAAATATCAATTATTGATCATTGGCTTATTTGTCTCCGACTGTACGATTTTGTCATCAATATCATATTTCAAGCCATCTCTTCTCTAAAGAAATATTCTCCTATCCAGCTTGAAATTCACCTCAAGAATTTTCAATTTTCTCTCTGCCACGCGGCTTGAATATAGTCGTCTGGCTGCAACCGAAGTACTTACAAACCAGCCTACCTACATGAAATTGATGGAAACAGAAGTAAATCCACCTCCAGTTTGAAAAAAATATAGCGATGATCTATCATAAGAAAAATATTATTCATAGAATAAAACAAGTAAAAAAGCTAGAATTGGTCAAGTACCATTTCTTATGATACCCTAGATGAATGCCCTTATGAAATTTCGTATTGTCACCCTTCTGTGCAAGTTTGATTTTTAAGTGGTTTTTCGCATATATTTTTAGAACGGTTTGTAGGACAGAAAAAATGATTATAACCAATTTTATAGGATTTCGTAATCTGAAGAAGTGTCCACAATGTGAGCGATACGATAAATAACGCTATAAAAAGCGTTGACAAAACGTCCGTGAAAATAATGGGGACGACACGAGCACGAAAAAAACTGTCCATCCGTTATTGAATATATTCTGTCATATGTGTCCTGAAATAAAAACATGTCAACGAATAAATATTATTAAAGTAGCTTGTGCGGTGTTCTTAGCTTATGAAAACTTTAAAAAACATAGCCAACATAGAAAAAGATGGTGGTTCCAAGAATTATACGAAACTCGGCCAGAGTTGGTTTTCGATGGGGACGCATTTTTTCGTATAAAATATACGGTGGCATTTTCCCGCCTCGATTAACTCTTCTGTAATTTGTTAGTTAACTAACTTTGATATTTTCCACGGCATTATTAATTTGCTGATATTTTTAGTCTATCAAGCCAAACATATGATTACGATAAACGTTAAACAATATATATGAACGCAGCAAACCCAGTAGGAAGAAGTGATTTAAAAGTCATTTTCAAGCGCATCTACGGGAGCATAAACTGCCTCGATTGTGCTTCAGTTTTATATAAATTTTAACATTGCATATCCGCAGAAGTAAGTGCTTCCATTTAGCTTCGTTATAATTGCTTTCAAAGCACTTTGTGGATAGCAGATACGAAGCTCTGTACGATTTCTGAAACTACGGTGTCGGCCACAAATATTTACCAGTGTTGCTTTCAATTATAAAAAATTAAACTTTGACGGAATAGTCGCGCTCTGCCACAGTATACTTTATAATTTTATTGACAGCCTTAACACTTTTCTACTTTTCTTTCAACAAATTTTTCAATTATCTAAGAAACCAAACTATCTGTTTTGAAATACTCTGAATCACGTAATGGTACGTACCACGGTTGCCGGATTGGGCGATTTCTCACCAATTACGCTACCTTTATATCCCACTTGGCTAGAAATTTTAATTTGGGCGATGCGGGATATTATTGGGCTGAAAAGTCTCTATAATAAAAAAAACTCGTCAGTTTATCGAATGAAAGAAAATTAATTATTTATCTAACCTATCACAAATCATAATATTCATCGCCCATTGTAATCAATGCTTATACACCTAATTTTTTCTTAAATGACACCTAGATGCCCCTAGTTTTAATATACAAAAATCCCTTATATAGGGTAAACGCACCAAATTGCGTCCATTTAAGGAAATGCCATCCTTAGAAGAAAGGTTTTTAGTAGAATTCACTTAATTTCAATTTTTAAACTTTTGTAGTACAATAGTAAGCTGAATATTTAAAAACTCTAAACATTTATCTAGGCTGCATAATGGATGAAAATATGAGTGTATGCGGAAATCAGCAGTTCGTGTCCAATCTAATTGTAAGCCAGTTTGCGTCCACCAAGGTGCCAATTCGTGTCCAGATTAAAAAAAAAGTTATAAAAACTGCTTTTATATGGGGTATTGTTTTAAAAAAAACGACTTTATTAATTTTTTCGTTATTCCTGATTTGAAAAGCCCTTAAAAAATAAAAAGTTGTGATAAAATTCACAGTAACATCACATTCGTCAGATTAAAACTAATTCAATTCAGATTGTGTTGTTTTATATCTTTTAAATTACATTAAATTAAAGGGAACAAATCAAGAAGGAACTATATAACAAAATGAAATTCAACATTTTATAAATTAGAATAATAAAGCAAATTTTTGTCTTAAAGCTATATTTAGTTCAATATACTTTTTAGCCAAAGTTGAAGCTCTTGGTCTCTCCCCTCCACTTTTATTATGGATTGGAAGCTTTTGATCTGTTTGATGTGTTACATCTGAAGCTTAACCTATAAATGCTGGTGTGCCTCAGGGGTCTATTATTTCTCCGGTTTTCCTCTTAATTTTCAGTGATCTACTTTGCCTTACTTACAATCCCCTCCATAGTTTTTCCGATGACAATACCTTGATTTCGCTTATTCCTTGGACACTCTTCCGGACTTCAAGGGAATGTCACATGTGTTAAACGAGATTGAATGATTAGATCATTGAATAACGATCTTGACAATATCCTTGGTTGTGCAAAGTGATCGCGTCGAATTCCATGCGCCTAAGATCCAAAGCTAACTCATCTTTTAAAACAAGATCATCACTTAACCATTCTCGCTTCTTTTGATGAAGAATTAGTTGAAAACGTTAACATCTGCTCGTTGTAGCATATGTATTGTGCTAGGAGGAAGTGGGTATAAACATATCCCGTTTGCCTAAAAAACTAGCATAGCTCCAATGTTAAGTGGGACTTGTTGCCCCCAACAAAAAAGTTGTTGAAATTTGTTCAGTGATTAACCATGTAACCATTAACCTCTTCCGCGATATAATCTCATGCAGCCTGACTCAGAACGAACTAAAAACAGTCTTCTGGCATGGCTATTAACTACATCCCTAGATGGTTGTGGGTAGGAAAAAACAAATGTTTATTCAAATATATCTCCTGCATTTATCTCCTTTATATAATTGTGCAGCTCATCTAACTATTTTCGAATAATCTCTTCAGAAAACGTGTCTATGGTTTCGGTTTTCGAAGGAAGTATTCGTGTCATCGCCTTGCTCATGTTTTGGGTTCCGTACGCTCACTAAGCCTCCGCTGTCCATCTGTCTGTTAGCGGGTTGTATCTCATGAACCGTAATAGATAGAGAGATAGAGTGTGATTTCTATTGCCGCTATAATAACAAATAATAAAAATTAAATTAAATTATAAATTAAAGGGGGCTCCCATACAAGAATCGTTATTTTTTCGGCGTTTTTTGCTCGACCTTAACAAATCGCTGAATCTCTTGAACCGTAATAGGTAGACACATGAAATTTTTAAAGAGTGAGTAATACTATAGCTGCTTTTGCAGTAAATAATGAAAATAGAAAAATAATAATAAAATAAAAAGTACATTGTACATTGTTCGATAGTACAGATCCCTTCGCGTGCGAGTCTCACTCGCACTTGGCGGTTTTTTAACTGTGCTTAAAAGGCTATCGGGACTTAATAGAAACCCACAAAATACTTCATGCTCCAATCTTTTCTACGCCTTCAGGATAACTTTCGGACAATTTTTGCTTTTTGGAATATTTTATTTGATGCTAGATGCTGTTCTAATAGAACAATTTTACTTTCAAATATTCTAAAATGCCTCATTTAGTGCTTTAGCAATATATTCTTCCATATTTCCTTATACGCAATGCATTAAATCAGACTAATTAATGAAGAGCTGCTTGTAGGCCCAAAGGTAAAAAAATGCAGCTCATGATAGTAATCATTGATCCATTTCGCGGCCAGAAAAATTAATGTAGTTATTCAGAAAATTAACTTAAATTTCAAAAAATACTATATTCAATTTAAATATAACTACTTAAAAAACTTTCTTATGAAATAAAAGTGGCATAAAAACGCACTCTATTACATTTTAAACTCAGAGCATAACGTTAACAAAAAAATATGTTTTCTTGCATTTTCGCATTACTTACATCCCGACTCCTAATGACGACTCAGATTTAACTCAACCATACTATTGCTAACTTTAGGGGTAGCAAACATATATACGAACATGAGGATATAGAAATATCTGCGCTTTAAGGAAAATACGTCGTTTTATCATGTTATAAAAAGAAGTGGACACGAATGGGTGCAATTAATCTTCTTACGCGTAATGCGTATTTGTCATTCTTTCTTGTCAACTTATAGTATGCGACCGCGACATTGGAGTTTCTATTTGCTCCGCCTTTGTTGATGTTAATAAATTGTATTAATTTTATAATGGGAAAGGGAGCAAAATGTAATAGATAAAGCTTGGGAAACTGAGCCACTATTTAAAGGTGCAAAATATAAATTTTGTCAATGTGTTCAGTTTGTTTTTAATACATACTCTGGTATATAACATATTTCAGGTTGGTTAACTCAAAGTGCATTAAACTTAGCATGTGTATTTTGTAATGTATGAAAAACAGAAATAAGAGCATATAAGAACGACATAATGAAACACAGTGAAACTTTAAAGTATCACCAAGAAGCTTCTAATCAATGTTCATTACAATATTGTGGTGAGCAAAGAAAAGGTGTTGTTGTTACAAAAAAATATCTAAATGCGAGCAAAGATATAAGATTGGAATGCATTCATCAATTAGGTGATATTTTTAGTGACATGGATGGTATATCAACCGTCAACTTATTGCACCTAGTTTTTTAGAAGAGTTAGTTTCAGATATTGGTGGCTCAAATTTTTCTTTAATAGTTGATGGGTCAACAGATATTTCGACAGAGTCTATATCTTTATATGTGCATAAAATATTTTTTTAAATAAAGGTATTATTTTTATACATTTTTTAGGAATAGTAAAGGTAATTAGCGCAATATCTGAAAATCTTTCTGAGTCTATTAAAAGCTTTCTTCTCAAAGAAAATTTAAAATTAGATAATTTAATAGTACTTGGAGTGGATGGAATCTATGTCGTGACAGAAACTCATTATATATATATGTTAAAAATAGTTTGCCTAAGGTTAATATTAGTGGGCTGCATTTGTCATAGGTTGTGTTTGGCTATCTCAGAAGCTTCAGAAGTTATTCCTAATGAAGTAGATTTTTTAATTAGAGAAACCCATAATTGGTTCTCTCATAGCAGTTTGAGAAAGGAGAAATATAGAGAAATGTACCATCTTATTAACACACCTGATAATCGACTTTCAAAGCTAGTACAAGTCAGTCTAACTAGATGCAATGCAGTGCATCAGATATTAGAGCAATAACTTGAATTATAAGCATTGTTTAAAGTAGCTGCACTAAACGAAAAATGCCATTCCGCAAAAATATTTGCATGTATGTATGACTCTAAAGTGAAAAAATTTTTATTTTGCATTCTATATTAAAAGAAATTAATTCACTAAATCTTTATTTTCAAAGCAATAACGTATGCACCTTATTAGGGAGTAATAGTTTTTGTGAACTGTCTCGCAGCTAAAATTTTTAAAGCAGAATATTTGCAATCCATTGGCGAGAATTTATTTTAAATATCGAAAAATTATTAGATAATCACTTATCATTCTTAAAGGGGAATGCCCACTTTTGATACAACTTTAGGCCCGACACCTCCAGTCACGGGAGATGTCTTAAGCGCATTATGATACTCTGAAAACTATTTTTTTAACAATGTTTATTTCTATCTAGCGGGGCAAAGCTTTGGCGAACCAATTTAGATTCAGTGACTTTCTTGGGTGAAAAGTGGACTTTTCTACTTATCGCGATTGCGCGGAATTGGTAAGTGGTGGAAAATGACTTCCTAAGTGAAAATGTTCACAACAGAGCACTAATGACCATGGAAGAAAGAACTGTTAAAATATATGCGAAATGTAGTAGCTGGGGTCTATGTGACCCAAGAGCAAGAAAATGGGTTTTCCGGCTGCAAAAACGTCCCGAGAATGTTTTCTGAACCGGGAAAAATATACACCTTCCGATAGTACTCGGCGAGACCTTTAATTCGATATGCAGCAAACGGTATGGGACGTGTGTATACTCAAACTTCTTCTCAGGACCTAAGGAATTCGGTTCTGTACTAGATTTTCTAAAATGTACTAGACCAAACTTTGACCCCCTCCCCCCAGCTTTCCCCCGCTAGGTAAAAATAAACATTGTTAATAAAAAATGCTCAGAGTATCATAATGCATCATTTAAGACATCTCCCATTCTTTAGGTGTCGGGCGTAAAATGTGCATTCCCCTTTGGAAGACATAGACTGACTATGGACCATAGACTATATGAACTAAAGGCCATTTAGGGGAAGAATTATTAGCAGAAACTGGTACAGTCTGTAAGGAATTTTATTGTTGTGTTCTTCGTCAAATGCTTAAGAGGATGCCTTCACATTTAGACGTTTTTCAGAAAGTAAGTGCAATATCTTGAAATGTTTGCTTAAATCAAATTCGTCCGAATATTTATTTATAATCAGCAAGTAGAGCCGTTATTTTTAAGGATATTTGTAAATTAGCTTTTTTCTATATTATCTCTCCCAGCATCGAATGCTATTGTTGAAAGAAGTTATAGCAGAATGAATATTATTAAAACTAAGTTAAGAAATAAATTGAATTTAGACAACTTAGAACCAGAATACATTTGATTACAAACAAAATGTGCTGTAAAGATCATTCAATTTCAGAAAAAAAATATAAATAAGGACATGACAATGCAATTATGTTGAAAATATTGATGAATATGATACATTAGATAATATGTAACTCATTAATAAAATACAGCTTTACTACTTTTCCATAATTTTTTCTTAGTTTAATAAATACATTTAAACATTGGCGACAAATTGCGCGTTGGTTTTCTTCAATTGGGAGATTTTTGGCTTATAAAATTTGGCTCTTTCTGTCAACATTAGCTGGCAAGTTTTCCTACGACTTCTACATAAGAAAACTTGCATGTTCACGCTCGCATTCAATTTCTTGGAATTTTAACAATATCATCAAAACAATTACTTCAGCTTGCTTCCACAGAAGCACTTTTTTGGAAGCATATCAGCGCTTCGAATCCACTTTTCTTCGAAGCGCTTGCAATTTTTTCCGCTGGAAACCTAGCGGCAGTTTTTCAATGCTCAAAAAGGCAAACAAAGTTTTTACGGCATTATTTGTAGTGTCTCTAACATTATGTTTAACCCTTTATACTACCATTGCAACAAAGGACATTGACAGTTTTTATATGGGAGATGGACCAAGTGCTGCCCAGATTGAACACTTAGTGCATTTTGTTCCTCAGGCCAACACTAATCTATAAACTGAAGCGCCAAAGTCTGTCTGAGGAGTCAAGAGCCAATCCCCCCCCCCCCCGCCCTCCCCCTTTGAGAGTAAAATAGGAATTCGGGCTTCGTCTGCCGCCCCGCAATTATGTTCCGGACCCAACCCCCTAGGTTTGGGAGCACCCTGAATGAAGGTACGAGAGTCCAAATAAAGCAGATACGATAAATACAAAAATACGCACAGTAAAAAGTCCTTTAAAATCATCGTCATTCAAGAAAAGGTCATGACCCCCCCCCCCCCCCCCCCCCCTGTAGCGGACTCGAGACCCACTATATTTCATACAGTAGTTTGGTTCTCCTTTAATTGTTAAATGAGGAGAACAGTCCTACATATAATAAGAATAAGACTACAAAAAACATTTCTACTAATCCACGAGTATAATAAATAGATTCCGTTTAAAAATGAAAGTGGAACAAACATCTCTGATGACATGCATAAAATTCGCTCCATTGAATAATAGGGTTACCTCTGTATTTCATAGAAATAGTGTGGGCTAAAATTCTTGGGATCAATTCTTTTGCCTTTGTCAAGGTTAATTCCCATTAATTATTAATTCATGCTTTCGAGGTCAATGTTTCAATTTGGATGGCGTTATGGTATTTGAGATCGGTTGGTGATGAAATCCTGCGGTACAAATTAATTGCATAATTTTTAGATACAGGATTTATTTCAATCTAACATAAAATAAAAATCTAACTATCTGCTAATACCAGGACCACGACGTGGGCCTCATGTCCAATGTATTACGTTCTAATTTTTTTTTCATTGCTTTAATTTTTTTTACTTTTTTATCCTCTAAGGTTTTTATTTTTTGCTTTATTTTTTATTGTTGCTTTTTTTTCTAAATTTAAAAAAAAATAAGTTTCATGCTAAAATTATACTGAACTAAATACATACTCTAACATTTAAAAAATTGTAACAATCTAGAAACTATAATCATAATAAAGGAAATAATAGACAAAGTTTGCATAGTAAAGTTTTAAATTATACGTATCATTTTTAAATACTCTGATTCTTCAATCCACGTTCGATTTTTAATTATTTTTCAATTTTTTCTTTTTAAGTTTTTGCTAGATTTCATTTTTTACGCATTCGTTCGTCGGCCTCATCCTTTTAATTTGAGTTTTTGTCATGATCGTTTTATTAAACAAGTCTTTAATAATTTTGTACCTACAACTTTCAGTCTTATGGAAAATATTCGGTGCCATTTGTAGAGCCAGAAACTATCCAAAATTCGGGAAAATATATTGGGCGCTTTCGAGCACTTTCTTCTCCATTACAGTTTTTTTTAAGTCTTTCGCAATATTTATGGCATCCACGACATCTAAATTTAAATAATAAGATGATAACACATTTACTGATATGAATGCAAGACTTTTAAATTCGTATTTGCAACGCAAAATCTTCTGAATTGTCATATTTTGCAGCTAATATCCATTTTGGAACTTTACACCATAAAATTTGACCGATTTGAAATAGACACCCCTTACTTCTGCGGCCGGGAAAAAAACATTTAGCAAAAGATATAACTGCTTTTTCAAAGTCGTAGATGATTCTTTGGGGATTTATTGAAGTTTCATATTCAGCACAAATTCTACGAAGTTAAAACAAAAAATTGTCGTACAATTCCAAGGATTTTTTACTCATCAGGCAAAAAAATAAAGGTACAATTTTCAGTCTATATTTTTCCATGAACGGAAAAAAGTTGCAACATTATGGAGAAAACTACAAATGCTCTATCTATACATAGTCCATCAGTTTGTTTCCGCGAGCAATTTTAAGATTTGGTACGTAAGATAATATTTTCTTCAATGCCTATATACTTTTCGCTCAATGCAAACAACACGTCCTCTAAATTAAGTAAACGTTCAGGAATTTGTATCTCGGCAGTTGCTTGTGGTACTTTAATTTTGCTATCCTAATACGAAATAGTTTTTGTCTGAACTTCTTTGCTCGGTAACTGAACAATTGAAATCTCAGCGCAATGACTACGGCAGATATAATTATCTGCGATAGTTTCATTCCGTGAATGCTCTGTTTGCTTTGTAATTAGATGAATTATGAATATTATTTGAATTGTTTATAATATGAATATCAAAATATATTAAATTACTTAAAGGTCTGCTCATAATAAGAACCAACATAATAATGTACTGCGGCAGTGGGCACGGGAGCGATGTTTTGGGGGTTCTAAGAGAATGCAAATGTCGGCGCCGCGCCGTAATAAATTCACTGAGATGAATATGGGACTGCAGTGTTGTAATATAGCTTTGATTGGACAGCACAGTTTTCCCGCAATACCGTTAAAAACCATGGCTTATCTCTATTCAATTGGCTATACATAGTAGTTAGCCAGTTTCTTATCGGGGGTTTAAATTTCCTCTTCATTTATAAATTTGGATATGAAATATGTGGGTATAATAAAATGCATTTGCAGTTTTTAATTACACGAGAATTGTTAAAGCAATTTAAGATATTTTTATACCTTAGATCAAATCATAAGTTATGCAGTCCGAAGCATAATGACGGAAGATTTACCTCTAAATTTTTCTTAAATCCCTGAATCAATTTCTTGAAACTTTAAATAAAGCAATACTAAGTAGGATCAATCAGGGACAAAATGTGATATAGATAATTACCGTCTAGCATCCTTATGAAGTGCGCTGTTTACCTAAGTGGAGTAATTTATGACCAGTTCGTCACTATGTCCCACATATGCAGCATAACGACGAAGGGCTCGGAGCATAATATCGAATTATATTTAATACACGAAATAACATTATTTTTTATCAAAACATAATATTATTAATTAGTTACCATAATGCGCCTTGCAGGCTAAATGGTTTTACAATAAAATTATACGTTCTAAAATGAGGAAAACTTCGAGCTTCGAATTCGAAAACTGCAAACTGAAAATATTTTATATTTTACCTTTAAAACAATTCCTGGATTTCGGAAATTTTAGGATAAATAGGTTGACATTCCAAAATTTGTTTTGTATTCATAGACATAAAAAAATATTGTTTTTACAAAATGCCGATTTCTCTGTTTTTGAGCAACTAACATTCGAAAAATTTACAGTTTGCGAAATTGTTGGAGTCATTTCTTTGACAAAGTATTTTCCTCTAATAAAAATTATGTCTTTTGAATCCGCTCTTCGTTTAGCCTGCGAGAGTGTGAAAATCGAAAAATGATTATATATGCGCGGACTTAGAATAAAACTGATTACAGATAATATTCATTCGTTACTAAGCCCCGTTCGTCATTATGCCTAGGGCTCTCTACTAAGTTTGTTAATCCATTACAAGAAATAATGCTGTAGAACAAAATGGATTGTACACCCCTGCATAAAATTAAAAGTTATTTTGATTTTTGCATGTCCGTCCGTCTTTACTTCCTTCCGCTCGATAACTCGAGAACGCGTTCACTTAGAGAATTGAAACTTCAAACACGGGCTTTAAAAAAATAACAAAATTTAATTTCGAAAATAGGCCAAATCGGGCAATTCCTTCATAGGGTTGCCATGCAAAAATTCAGTTTTTCACTATATATTTGGCCACTGTCTCAGAACGAATCGACGTAGAGAGCTGAAATTTTGTACATGGCCTTTTCATACAATACAATACAATACAATAGCAAATAAAGTTTTAAAAATGGGCTAAATAAGGAAACCCCTTACAATTAGGCCAATTCTAGCTTTATTATTTGTTTTTGCTTTTTTAAGTTGACCGTTTAAAATCTTGTTTTTAATATAGGATTTTCTCGGCACAGGATCTTGTCCGTACAGGATCATTCCCGTATAGGATTTTGTTCATACAAGATTTTTTCCATACGGGATTTTATTCATACAGGATTTTATGCATACAGAAATTTCTCCATCAAGTATTTTGTCTCATACATTATTTTGGCATACATGATTTCTTGCCGATCCCATTTTAGATTAATTAAACTTTTTGGTTTATTAGCATGTACATGTTCGTTCAAATAATCATATCAATCTGGTAAACGAGCTCGCCAATGAATTGAAAAATATATCCACAACTGACTACTTCGTAAATTAAACCTACCGAAATTCATCCAGGGTGCATTTGATTAATTTCTCGTATGCCGATATTATTTGAATAAGCTAGTCGCAATAATTTTGTCTGTACATTCAAATGTGCAGTGGCTGTTTTACCACCTTAATGTCTTGTTAGTTTTTATTTTTGGATGTCGATTTAAATTAAAATTTGTTTTTTTTTATTATTAGTGTTATTAAATTTTGACTCTATGTACTTAAGTTTTACTTATACATTTTGTTTTCATGACAGGACCAAATTGACAAATCAAAAAGACATTAATTGGTGAGAACTACTTTCTCACCATGCTTTTGTTTTATTTTAATGTGACATCATTTGTGATTAACAGATTCTCAGAAATAAAATGTTTATATTTAATTGTCAATTCCCGAAGAGAGAACTATTTATTTTCTATATTTTAGAATTGCGAAAAAAGGGAAGATTTTTCACATTTCTTTATTTCGGTAAGCATTTACATATTTGTAATGCATAATCTCTAACATTGAGTATGTGACTAGAATCACTTACACAGAAATTTTATTTTGTAACAAAATATGTCTTGCTTTGGATGACTGTGGCTTTAAGAGCGGACTTCTGCGTCAAAGAAATAATATGCACTGTAGTATTTAAGTAGAGCAGTTCAAAATGTAGTTAAGTTAGATGTAATTGCCAAGATATTAGACCTGGCAATATTGGCTTAAAGGAAATCATTAATTAGACGTCACTGCCACGAGCACCAGCCTTGAGCTCTTTGTAATACTAGCCGGTGTAGAGTTCGCATCACCTTAACATTCAAATACTAATAAATTAAGTATTCTTAACAGTCAAGTGTGTTTTTAATGAAATACAATATTACATGACGCAGTCGAAGCCGGAATAAAAAGTGCAACTGCAAGTAAATAAATATTTATTCTATGGGAATTGTGAAAATTCCTAACCAACAAAATAGCAAAAAACCACGCGGAAGGCCTCCTAAGCAAATCAAGTACTTATTTATCAGACAAATCGACCACATAAAACCAGTTGATAAATTGGATCTGGATGGAAACATTCCAGAAAATTGGCGCAAATTCCGTCAAAATTTCGAGATATACAGTGCGGCGATCGAACTCGAGAAAAAATCGGAGGCAGTGCGAGTAGCGGTATTCCTTAATGCCCTTGGACCAGATGCTGTGGAAGTATTTAATTCGTTTGAGCTAGAAGACGAAAAAAGATCAAAGTACAAAGAAGTGCTTCAGTCATTTGATGATTTTTGTAAAGATAAAGTGAACGAGGTATATGAAACCTTCATGTTTCACAGCAGACATCAGATGGATAAAGAACCATTCGATAATTACTTATTGGAACTAAAGAAGCTAGTAAAAAAGTGCAATTTCGGAAATATGGAATCCAGAATGCCACGCGACCGAATAGTCTTTGGTATAAATGACAGGAGTCTACAAAAGAAATTATTGGAAACAGACAAGCTGAATCTAGAAAAAACAATAGGGCTAGCAAGAGCATCGGAGGCAACATCCAAGCAAAGTAAAGAAATGCAAGGTGCTGGGCCGAGTAAAAACATAGAAGAAATTTCCTGGGATCGTCTTCAAGCGCAAAGGAACGCACATAAAAAGAATGGTAACTCTGTATCTAGATTTAGAAAACAAAATGTTAATTTCAATGTACAAAATAATTTTAGCAAACCCAAAAATGAACAGATGAGAAATGTAAACATTAGGAAAATGTGTCAATCGTGTGGCCATGCTCATAATCACGGAAGATGTCCAGCGTATGGCAAACAATGCAATGCTTGTCATAAATGGAATCATTTTGAGAAGGGTTGTCGGGCAAAGCAGGTGCGTGAAATTCAAACTACTAATTTAGAAAAGAGTTTTGATAATCTCTTTATTGATAACCTTGGAAATAATAGTATTTGTAGTATAAAAAATTCTAAATGTGCATGGTTCCAACTGATTAAAATACAGTCTGAACGTATAAATTTTAAATTAGATTCAGGTGCGGAGGTGAATGTTCTACCAATCAAATATTTGCATAATTTTAAAGGTATTAACGTCAAAAAGAGTTCCATAAACTTGGAAGCATATGGTGGTACGCCTATTAAAATATTAGGTGCCGTGCAATTAACATGTGAAGTAGGAAAAATGCAGTCATTGCAAGAATTTTGCTTGATTGATTCGAACACGTACCCAATTTTGGGCTTACAAGCCTGTATCGACCTCAATTTATTAAAGCGTATTAATAGCGTAATTATAAATTCCAAAGATGAGCTAATAGGAAAAAATAGGGAAGTTTTCGAAGGTGTTGGTTGCTTCGCCGAAAATTTTAGAATTCAACTCAAAGAATCTTATCACCGATCGTAAGGCCAGCTAGAAGAATTCCGCTAGCCCTCAGAAATGTACTAAAAAGAGAACTAGATAATCTCTGTAATAGAGATATTATTGAACCTGTTAACGAACCCACGGAATGGGTTTCAAATATAGTAATTGTTGAGAAACCTAACAAAAAGATTCGCTTATATCTTGATCCGCGGGATCTAAACATAGCAATTAAAGACCAAATACATTACATACCTACATTTGAGGAACTTACTGTGAGGTTAGCTAACAAGAAAATATTCACAGTCCTAATTTAAAGGAGGGTTATTTCCAAGTAAAGCTTGATACAGAATCGAGTAAACTCTGCACGTTCGTAACACCATTTGGGTGTTACCGATTCAAAAGGTTGCCATTTGGAATAAAAATAGCTCCTGAAGTCTTCCAGAAGATAAATGAAACCAACTTTGTGGGAATACCTAACGTAGTTATATATATAGATGACATATTAATAGCGGCAGAGACAAAAGAGGAACATGATCAGATTTTAGAAAAGGTATTAGAACGTGCGCGAGAAAAGAATATAAAATTTAATGAAAATAACGTACAGTACTGCGTCTCGCAAGTAAATTATATGGGACATATAATTTCAGGTGAGGGAATAGAGATTGATAAAGGTAGAATAAAAGCAATTGAAGCATTAGGACCACCTAAAGATAAAAAGCATTTGCAAAAATTATTCGGGGTAATAAATTATATGCGGAACTTCATTCCGAATCTTGCTAATATATCAAAACCCATGCGCGATCTTCTGAAGAAAAATATAGTCTTTCAATGGTTACCGCATCATGACCAATGTTTGCAGGAAATCAAACAAGAAATTATTAATGCACGGACTCTAAAAATATTCGAAGCCAATAAAAGGTTCTCCATTCAAGCTGATGCATCTCAACACGGATTAGGGGCGTGTTTGATGCAAGAAGGAAGGCCGATTTGTTTCGCATCCCGAAGCCTGTCGGATGCTGAAACCAATTATTCGCAAATTGAGAAGGAACTGCTGGCGATTGTATTTGGTTGTCAAAAGTTTCATTCATATATATACGGGAGAGACATTAATGTAGTTACTGATCATGCCATTGCTTGGTGTAATGAGTAAGGATACAAATAAAATCCCCTCGTCCAAGCTACAACGGATGAAATTAAAGCTATTAAAGTATAGGTTAAATCTAAAATTTTCTCCGGGCAAATACATCCATATAGCAGATTACTTGTCAAGGAATCATTCCGAAGACCAAGAAATAGAGATTTCAGAGCTTAATGATGTCATACATTCACTAAATATTAGCGATAGTAAGAAGAAGCTATTTGTTAAAGAAACTTCAACAGATCCTCTACTTAAAGAATTGCGAGAAACCTTAATCGAAGGTTGGCCGAGTTGTAAAAAAGGGCTACCCGATACAATGCGGTATTTTTGGAAGTTTAAAGAAGAATTAACAACAGAAAACGGTCTTGTATTTTTTAATAATCGAATTTACGTACCAACCACTCTTAAAGAGTACGTGCTGAATATTCTCCACCAACCACACCTTGGAATCGAGAAGACGAAGGCACGTGCAAGAAGCCTGGTTTTCTGGCCAGGAATCAATGCAGACATTGAAGAGAAAGTAACAGCGTGTCAAGTATGCCAACGATACAGAAATACTAATGTAAGAGAGCCTTTATTACCACATGACATACCGATGTTCCCATTCCACAAAATTGGTATGGATATCATGGAACTTAGTGGGAAATCATTCCTAGTTGTGTGCGATTATTTTTCGAAGTACCTAGATATTGTCCCAATTAGAAACAAGTCAGCTTCGGAAGTAATAACAAAATTAAAAACTATTTTCTCAACTCATGGGTTACCTAGAATAATTGTAGCAGACAACGTCCCGTTTGGTGCATTCGCGTTCTCACAATTTTGTGAAACCTCCGACATCGAATTGATAATATCTAGTCCGCGTTAACCTCAGTCGAACGGATTAGCTGAGCGCATGGTTCAGATTTCGAAGCGCTTAATGCAAAAATGTTATGATACTAAAAACGAACTTTGGTTGGCATTGCTAGAGTATCGCAATACACCGATCAAGCATATAGGCCTCTCTCCAGTTCAATTAATGATGGGTAGACAAACTCGGACATTAATACCGGGAAAACATGAAATGTTTAAAGTTAATGGCAATGAAGACATACACGTACAATATCACAAGAAAACTGCACATTTCAAGAAATATTATGATAGACGTACCAAGATTAGGGAAACAAACTTTGTGAATGGTGATCATATTTGGTTTGAAAATGGTAGAACATGGATTAGAGCCACTATAAAAGAAAAAGACACAAGCCCGCGTTCATACTGGATTGAACTTCCAGATGGTACCATAATCCGACGAAATACGTCAGTATTAAGGAAATACAAAGAGCAAACATAGTACTTTATAACAACGTAATGCTGTATGAGCTTGGTCACACAACTATAATTAAAGATGTCAATTTAGAATAAGCAAAATCCAATGAATTAATAGCTTCTTGACTTAATTAAAAAAAAATATATATATATATTTTGGAGAGAATAAAGTATTGTTAAATAGAATAAAGTATTGTTAAATAGTTTTAGAATTGTAATTCCCAATTTTGGCTTTATTATACTATTAACACATACATTGTTACTTAACAACTTCTATAGGTATATAACTCTACACCTAAATAAATTCTTCCAATTTTAAAGGGGGAGGTGTAGTATTTAAGTAGAGCAGTTCAAAATGTAGTTAAGTTAGATGTAATTGCCAAGATATTAGACCTGGCAATATTGGCTTAAAGGAAATCATTAATTAGACGTCACTGCCACGAGTACCAGCCTTGAGCTCTTTGTAATACTAGCCGGTGTAGAGTTCGCATCACCTTAACATTCAAATACTAATAAATTAAGTATTCGTAACAGTCAAGTGTGTTTTTAATGAAATACAATATTACATGCACCTTGAAACCAAATTCAGCTCTACCTCCTATTAAGGCTGATCCACTAGAAGGGGTATGCCTACATATAATGCATTCAACATTGGAGGCACTGCAAAAGCGAAAAGCCAAAACCTCGAGAAATACTTCTCATGTAACAGACTCTCTCACTAATACATGAAAGCCCTAACTTAGTCCTAATATTCTAAAATTATTTCCAGTGTTCCTATATTAAACTGACACAAGTTTAATTTGAATAGGTCCCGCGCCCAGAGCTACTATTCATACAGGATATGCGATCTGCTGATAATCCTAAGTTTGCGTTCTTATCTTCCCAACAAGCTTTTATACCTTTCTTTACAAAATTATTTAAAACAAGTAGAAAAGCTAGAATTGGTCTAAGATCAATTCTTATGATACCCTAGATGACTACCAGTATGTCATTTCGTATGGTCACCCACCTGTGCAAGTTTGATTTTTCAAGTGGTTTTTCGCAAATATTCCAAGAACGGTTCGTCGGACAGAAAAAATGATTATAACCAATTTTATAGTATTTCATATTCTGAAGAACTTTTCAGTACATTAAAACCGTATATATATATATATAAAAATCCTAAATTTTGATATGGCAACACCGTTTGTCCGATTAAGTTCATTTTTGAAATTGTATTTACTATTGCTATGAAAACACTATGTACAAAATTTCAGCTCTCGTCGTTGACGCGTGCTCAGGTAGGGTCCAAGTAGGTAGTGAAAAACGAGATCTTTGCATGGAAACCCTACGAACGAGATACCGGATTTGTCCCATTTTCGAACTTAAGTTTACTTTTTTTTAAATCCCTTATGCAAAAGTTCAGCTCTCTAGGTGCACACGTACTCGACTCAGCTATCGTGAGGACGAACAGACGGATGGACGGACAGACGGACGGACGGACAGACAGACGGACGGACGGACGGACGGACGGACGGACGGACAGACGGACAGACGGACGGACGGATAGACGGACGGACAGACGGACGGACGGATAGACGGACGGACGGACGGACAGACGGACGGACGGACGGACGGACGGACGGACAGACGGACGGACGGATAGACGGACGGACGGACGGACAGACGGACGGACGTACAAACGGACAGACGGACGGACGGACAAACGGACAGACGGACGGACGGACAAACGGACGGACGGACAGGCGGACGGACGGACATGCAAAAATCAAAATAACTTTTAATTTTATGTCTAATCCATTTTGCTCTACCATCATTATTTCTAGAAGTTGCAAACGGAATAACAAACTTAGGGCGTGTATCTTTTTTCCGATCCGTAGATTGAACAGATTTTTTAAAACATTCAGAGCACTCCGGAAAAAGATACAAGTCTCTGAACAGAGATCTCTCTGAAGATGGTCGAATAGACCGACACTCGTACGTGTAGAGTTTTTATTTTTATTTTAATAAAAAATTTTTTGTGAAACTAAAGTATTGTTTTGCTACATCATTTAAACTTTGTCTCTAAATAATAAAGTTATAAAAATAAATAAGTGGTGAAAGAAAGGAAGGAAATATGGAATTTAAAAAGTATTCTCATTTTCAATACTAGTTTTTTGCGCTCTATTGGTATTACTGATGGATTGCTCCAAATGCTCCGAGGTTTATCTATGATTAGTTAGAGCACTCTGAGAATAATAAAGATACACGTTCAGAGCGCTCAGAGTACTATGAAAGTAAATAGAGATACAGGAAATCGGTGTTCAGAGCGCTCGGAGTACTCTGAGCAGAATAAACATACACGCCCTTAGTATAGCCTTTAGATTTTATCTAGGGTGTAAAAATCTGTCTTAACTGAGTAACTCTCTCTGAGTCAAGTCAAGTCTGTAAATGTGCCATGGTGGGACGAATTCAAATGAATCTGGTGGCAATTGCATGCAACTATTACTCAGCTGAGAGTTATTGAGTGTAAAATGGTAAGGCTTAAAATCAAAACAATTTTTTTATTTTGTTAAGTAAGGTATATATATAGTAAGTGTAGCCTTTGGGAATGTAAGGCTAAGGAGCCAAGCTTAAAACAACTGACGAATACCAAATTGCTTTGCACAACTAGTCAAACTTTCTAAGAAAAAATCAAAAATGTTCCAAGATATATCACCACAGCACAACATGAGCGCAAATATTGTGCAACATATAGCCCGATAGCTTTGTTTATCCCCCCCGTCTTTCCGTTCCTCCGGAAAAATTACCGCTTCTTTTGTTTGCTAGCTCTTGAAATAAAATGCTGCAGAATTGAAATAATCGGACACATGTTATTGCTTATATCAATGTGTCCACCCGTAACTTCTTTCGCTTTCCCTGTCGCTCCCTTACGATATAGTGGTTGGTCACCATAGACTTTTTTTGTTTAGAATCATATTTTGAATAAAATAGCATTTATAATTTTTTATTACTTCCGATCCGCTGGCATGGCAAATTGGCAAATACTTAGATTGCCATGCGTTCGTGGGTATTTTTATTATGTTTCATCCCCTTATTTTCGCCCTGGGATGCAGCGTTTTTGCGACAATACTTCCAGGACCACCATACACCAACCATCAAAACTTCATCCTGAAACCAGTGCAATGCGATCTGTATCATTTTTTCGGCTTATTTGAGTGGACTAAGCGTGCTGAAAAGTTAATTGAAATTTTTACTCGGCGGCCTGAATAAAGTATAGCTCATCTATAAAGTTACGAAGTCCCCTGTCTAGAATGAAAACGTAATTTTGTTCATAACAATATCGTTTTCCTTATTTAGGATATGTCTTAAAATAATAGCATCAAATTTTGTATCCTTGGAAGGCTCATAAACATCAAATTAAATGTTCAAATCAAAGGGAAATGTTTCAGAAGAGCTCGTTTGGCATACCTCAGACGCGATTTACGATATTGTCCTATCTCAGATTTTTTGTTTGTATTGATGTCCTCTATCGATTAAGCTATGTTTGATAAATGGCCCTCACAAAAAAATCATGCCACGCTTCCATACAAAAAGGTGCATTTCCCTTTGAAGGGAAAATCTGAACAGTGCATAATATATCTAATCACCTTATAATAAGACAATCTGACACATCAACAATCAACATTATAACAAAATCAAATGAGCATGTAATTTTTTTATGAGTGGTGAAAGCTTTGCTATTGAAAGAACCCTTTGTTTCGTTACCTAAAAATAACCAAATGATCTTAGACAGGTACAACTCCACAGACTATAAGAGCGTTCTTCAAATCGGTTTACAAAATTACTTGCACGTCGTCATTCATCACTTTCAGCGCATTTCGTTATTTGGCAATCGTCTGTATTACCTCATAGTCATAGTTATACATATTCGCTACTTAAATTGTTTTTGATTGATATAAAGAAGCAAATATGTAAACTGTTAGTTTATTTCTAAATTAATAGGAACTGATTGAAGACTAAGAAAATAAATATTGCGGTCTGGTTAATTTTTTGAGATTTCTAAGAATTGCAGCATTTGCACGTGTAAATGGAAAGAGCTGAAGGAGATTCCAAGGTTGAGTGCAATTTTGAAAATAATATTAGTTAGTGAGTAAGATGGTACGTATGTATGTGTCTATATAAGAATCCTTGATATACCTACATACATATCAACAATATAACTTTTAAATTACGAAGTTTTGGAAAGCATTGAGGATAAACGGCGCTGTAGAATTTTCTAGATATTATAAATATTCAATGTATGTATTGGTAAATACATTAGAACGACTCTCAGAACTTAGCTTAACACAAACTTCAGTGACACGTTTAGTAGATAAATGGTCAACAATAGTTGCTTTTCATCATTTAATCGGTGTTAGTATTAGTATGTTAAAATAAACATAAACCGTACACAGTATAAATGACATACAACATAGAACAAGAAAATTAAAAAAGTTAAGTATAGCAACAATATTAAATAGCGTTTTTTTTTAAACATGGCTAGAAACGTCAGCAACAAAATGCTCACCCATATTATTAACAGTAATGCACATGCGATTAATAGGTTCGTACATGCTAAAGTTATACCCTGTGGAGTGAACATGCAACAAAGGTAGCCTTAACAAACTGTGCCTAACATCACGAAAAGAGATTTTGTTAAGTAACAACGGAGAATCAATACTCGCGTTTAAGAGTCACAAAAGTTACACCGGCAACCATGCGACGTTACTCAAGCGAGTGTATATTTAAAATCTTCACGCGATCCGCATAGGGTGGAAGAATTAATTAATTATTCCAGGATAGGTACATGAGAACAAATCGTAGGAAGTTCCGCTGAACAGACTCGATATGGTTGATGTGTGTACCGTAAAATGGAGACCAGATCTGACTAGCGTATTCAAGCAAGTGTGCAAATGCAATGTTATAGTGGGATTCCAGAACTCTCAGGACCTACGTTTTATAAAACCTAGGATAGAAGTACTCTTTAATACTTCAATGTAGTTTATATGGGAGATAAGATTCAATCTATGGTCACATTTGACACGCAAGTCACAGACAGAAACCACATGACGAATCGAGGAATCCGAAAACCCATAATCGTTAGTAAATGGTCTCTGGTTCCTGTGGAAAGTCATAGCCTCACATTTGTCTATATTGAGTACCAAGTTATTGCTTTTGCTTCAATCGTAAAATCTATGAAGGTTACTCTGTAGCTATTCAGAATCGTTAAAAGATTTAATCTGAGCGAAAAGTTTAATGTCATCAACAGAAATCAGTGCATGGGCATGCAATATAATTTTGCAATAGGCTTATAGTTATAAGATTTCATTTTTACTACCTTTTTTGTGGATAGGTATGATAAAGGCATTTTTCCATAGCTGCGGGAAACAACCACTATGGAGCGATTTTTAGAAAATAATTCTCAACGCAGCTGCCAGGGCAAGGTAGCAAGAGTTAAAAATGTCTGGAGTGATCCGACCCATTGTGAAGTCATTTTGAAGCCCAGTAATATTATTATATATATCCTCGTGAGCAATTGAAACCATAGTGAATGAAATGAATCATTCATACGACTAGAGTTGTTATTTCGAGTTTGGAAAGTTGACGAGGAAACTGCATTGTCAAAAAGTGAAGCAAACGAATTGCAAATTTCAGACGGATCATCACTAACAGAATCATTGTACCTCATAGTATTGGGATAGCTTTCTGTTTTTTTCTTCATATTAATAAACTTAAAAAAGATGGGTCGGTCACTAAATAATTTGCACGCATCTCTTAAATATACTTATCATAAAATGTGGAGGAAATCTCTTTGAACTCATAATAGCATGTGAGGAAGCTGTTGTGACTTATAATGTATTTGTCCTTCATATAACATTCCAAAATTGATTCATTCTGTTTTTAAGGCGTTTCAGCTCTTTATTGAACCATGGCGTTGATGTTTTAGTCAACCGCTGGCGCTCGCGGCGAGCATAAGAAGAAAATAAATCGAAAAGAAATATGTAAAACTAAGAAACGTTTTCATCAACAATATTGCAAGACAGCAATGTGTTGAAATCAATAGAGCCAAGTATACTAGAAAGTTCAGAAAAGTCAGCTTTTCTAAAATCGAAAAAGCAATAGTTTTTAGTTTTATAGTAATATGTAATTAGTAGAGGGGGGGGGGGTGGTATTTGTCAAGAGTAGACATTATTGCGGGGCTAGGTTCAACTAATAAGTTACCCGCGTCAGTTAAAAATACCAGGTCTAACTGCCTACCCATGTCATTCTTTACATTTCTGATTTAGCTGAGACCAAGAGATGAAATAGTGTCAAGGAAAAGTGATTCCCTTGTTGTCAAGCTATTAAGTGGAAGATAGTCATCATAATCTTCATTAAGTACCCATTGTATATTGAGTAAGTTAAAATCACCAATAAGTAGTAGGTTGTAAATATTCTGACCTTTGTCATCAACAATATTTCTGGAGTCTGGTGAAATATAACAACAAAGCATGAATAAGTCATATTTTAAGAGAGACAACGTGAGAGCAATAAGTTTGATGTCGACAGTGTTGGAGAAACTGGGAAGCTCAATTTGACTGCAATTAAATGTGGTTTTTACAATCAAGGAGTACGCCACCGGCACGAGCCTCATAATGAATATGTCTATCTCTTCTATAAATTTGATAAGAATTGTCAAGAATATCAGCATCGCGAAAGCCATGATGCAGCCAAGTTTCATTGAAAGCAACTATATCAAAACAATTTACAAAAGAGGATTTGAAGTTTTTTGTTAATTGTTGTCCAAATCCCACTTACGTTTTAATAATCAAGAGCGAGCGAATTGAGTTTTTTGAGATATCGCTACTTATTTTACCTGTATTTCTAAGTTGGTGCCCAGAAGGTACGAACAAGATTAGAGCATTTACTAATTTTTTTTTTGTCTACAGTTTTGCTTGTAGCAGCTTTAAGAGGGTCCATTGGTATTTAGTCAAAACTATTTTGTTTTAACTAGGAGTAGGTCTAGATACGTAAATCTAGACCGCTGAAGGATAGAATATTGATGCTTGTATTGAAGTGGAATTTGCCATGGCTCACTGTAGTGAATTGTGATCGCTGGTTCGACGATCTTATGCACAATAACAGTTTTGATTGCGTTAGTCTAATTAAGTTTATGATTTGTGCTTAATGGTATGATGATGATATGATTATAGACCTGGCTTAATTTCTTATTAGCTAAAATCTGGGCAATGACAATTGGTAAGCACTGTCTCAGTAAAACATCGTAACAGTTTACTTCCCTTATCATCAAAGTATCCTACGTTGCATACATTTCCGCGACTTGTTCAGTTTGAATTGATTTACTCGATTACTCAGTTTAAGTTTAAGTTTTTTTTTTGTTGTCTCTTTATGTAAATATTAATATGTGGATTCCTAAAAAAAAATGAAGTTAATTATGAACAAGTAAAAATGCTAGAATTGGTAAGACCACTTCTTATGATGAACAAGTAAAAATGCTAGAATTGGTAAGACCACTTCTTATGATACCCTAGATAAATGCCCGTATATAATTTTGTATGGTCAGCTCTTTGTGCAAGTTTCATATTTGAAGTGGATTTCCGTTTTCGCATATATTTCGAGAACGGTTCGTCGGACAGTAAAATGATTATATTCAATTTAGTAGGATCTCATATTCTGTAGAACTTTTCGGTACAATAAAAACACCTATGACTAATCGTTTTAACAGTATACGTGAAAAACAGAACTTTTGATATGGCAAAACCTAGAAGGGGACTCCGATCAAGCCCATTTTAGAAATTATATTTATTATTTTATAAAAACACCGTGTATAAAATTTCAGCTCTCTACGTTGGCGCGTTCTAAGGCAGTGTCCAAATATATAGTGAAAAACGAAATTTTTGTATGGCAAACCTACGAAGGAGTTACCTGATTTATCCCATTTTCGAACATTTTTTTTAAAAGCTTGCGTGAAAAATTTCAGCTCTTTAAGTACACTCACTCTCGACTTATCGTGAGGACAGACAGACACAAGGACAGGCAAACGGACGGATAGATGGATAGACGGACAGACAGATGACGGACGGACATGCAAAAATTAAAATAACTTTTAATTTTATGTGTGGGTGTTGAATCCATTTCGCTCTACAAGCATTATTTCTTTAAAAACAGAGTAGCTAACTTAGTATCAATATATCGTAGACACTTAACGTAACATAGCACTTCATGAAATGTAGGCAGATAGTGTAACAGCTTGCGCTTAATGACTTTTGACACCAAGTGTCTGAAACTTTGGTCTCTTCATGAAGCGCTACAAGCCTTTACGCCGATAGTGTAATACCAACCGATACAACCGAATACTTGGAGAGGTATATGAGCGATGAAGGGTGAGGTCACGCACATACCTGCGACACAGGCACACACACACACACATACACTGTCGGGCGTTAAGGGTTGTAACACTTCATGAAGGGACTAAAAGTTTCAGACAATTCGTTTAAAAAGTCGCTAAGCGCAAACTGCTACACTATCTGCCTGTATTTCATAAAGTGTCTAGACTTTTCAGGAAGTGCTGAGTTACGTCAAGTGTTTACCACATATACGCTATGCTTTCATCATATAAGGTACCTATGTATAAAAACTGTTTTATTATTCCAAATCCAAAATTTCTATAGGTAAGTGATAGAAACTTCTAAAATAGATTTAAGAAATTAAAAAAAAAAACTCTAGTAGTTTGTTGTGGTAGAACATTTTCCAACGGTGCCACAAAGAAATTTAAAAAAGAACTCGGCCATATAACAACTACTAGCTCCCATGCCTCAGATTCCGGTATCGAGAGTAATCAACCGAATATTTTTTTGTGACGCACTGTAAATAAACAGTATGAAGCTGGACGTTCAGAATTTAAAGCATCATCAAATTTTTCTCTTGCCAAACTATTTAATGGTGTAATATGAAAAAAAAAAGAAAAAGTAAATTCGAAGGAAATTCATAGAGAACAACATCCACCTGAACCTACATATAGAACTTTTTCGACTTTGGAGAAGATGCAAATAATTTCTTTTTATGGTTTAAGATAATTTTTTATTGAGGTTACTGTTTTTCAGTTATTCAACAAGAACTGCACTTTCTCTGGAACAAGAGATGCGAGATTTTGGTACGACAATAGTTCATCCTTTAGATCCGTAAACAAATTCCTTACGGCTCGAACTTTGTTAAATATAATACTCCTCTGCCATCTTTTACTTCAGTGCAGCAAATGTATTCATATGCCACTATAATTAATAGTCAAAAATTACCTGATGATTTAATTCTCGAACGTTTAGGTTTGTTGCGAAATTTTAAACAAGATGTGATTTAAAATTCCGAGTTTATGTAATAAGCCTTGAAGTGTCACTTATAATCAGCAAATAAATTTTCTATGTGCATTGAATGTTCAGTTGCTAGAGATGCGATGCATTGAATTTGCATTTGCATTAGATTCTTTTACTTACTGAGCATCCATCTTAAATATCATTTTGTCGTAGGGCTTTTACGCTCGGAAATCTGATCGCTAATATTTTACCCAGAAATTCATGACCCACTGTATATATACATTATGTAGATCGGGATGGCTAAATTCGTTGCAGTTCAATAACAGCAGGTCTTCAGACCTTACTTATCATATCTATGTAAAAACATTTGGCACACTACACGATTATTTAAAATTGTCACTTCAAATTTATGTATTGTCATGTAATATCAATGAAAATTTGCTGCCACGTGAAACACAGAAATACTTCTGTTTAATTTTGACTGAGCAGGATGACATGAACTGGCTATGTTCATAGAAATACACTGCAGAAAGTGGGCTCACTTCTATATTGCTGACTCTTTCGGTCTAAGCACCAAGTACCAACTGAGAGAGAACTGTAAACAACAAATAAATAAGTTTTTAAACGAATTATTTAGGGTTATTACTGACAAAAACTGTTTTACCAAAGACAGCACATCATTAGATATGCAGAAGAAATGGCACTGGGCAAAATCGCCCAAAGAAAAATCGCCCAAAAAACAGAAGTGAAAACTCGCCCAAAAATTTTGGGCAAGAATTCATTTTGAAGTAGAACCCATAACTGAAAGTGAAATAACATCCAAATGTCAATGAAATGAAACCCAATATGAAATGAAAAATAATCCAAAAATTATGGTCCAAATTAAATTTTGAAATAAGGCCTAAAAGGAAAAATGAAAGAAAACCCAAAAATATTCCAGAACGTTTTTATTCTTATAAAAGAATTGACTACCTAAATTATAGCTATTCCATTTTGGCTTCGGCAAAGTCGGTAAAGAAAAAAGTAAAATTTAAGAATTTTTAAAGGTTTTTAGTTATAAACTTGAATTGTTTTTGCCACAATTTGCCGACAAAACGGGCATAAATAATCTTTAACTTAAATTTGCTTTTTTTTAAAGCCAGTGTGCAAATCTTCAGCTCTTTAAATATAAGCGTTCCCTAGCTATCGTGCGGACGGACTCACGGACGGCCGGGCAGACGAACAGACGCAAGTCTGTCTTTTATCCCGTAAAATTGTTGCATACATTTTTTTAAAGCTTTTTCATTTTCTTTCTAACAATGTTTTACTTGACAATTAACACAGATTTCTGGAGACCAAACATAAATTTCGTGTATACACTTTAAGAAGTGTCTCTAGAGACTTTTTCTTACGCTCTTCAGAACCTAATTTTTTGATCTGAGACAAGAGTCTCTTGAAATGTAAACATTTTGGAGATTTTAGATTCTGTACACCAGAGACTAAAGAGAAAGGCTAATTTTTTTTAACAATGTATCTAAATCAACACAATTAAAGTCTTTAAAATTAAATTTTGTTTTTTTTTTTTATATGTATGTTCAGTGAGATTGTTACTTTCATCCACAGTTGAGAAATTATTAAAACACTCTCTCTTCGTTGGCATTATGAGCTGCAGTTTGAGGTCTCATTCAGCATAAATTTTTAAATGCTTTCAAGGAAGTATAACTATGTTGGCCCATGGATCCTGGAAAATTATACATAAATAATCATTTAGCAAAGAATGAACTTCTGAAGATTCTATTGTTACAATTTCTTCATGATCTGTAGCCGCATATTCCTCAAATAAATCTTCGTGAGGTTCCATTTCTAGCAAAAATGGAACCAGCATCCATAGCATTTTGAATTAGGATATATAGCTTTCAATGATTTTTGCATTGCGATTTCGTAATCCGTAATAAAACTATGTGCTTCCAATTTAAATATGTTAGTATCAATATATTCAAATACATGTTTATAACATGACTCGGGTTTTCTATCCATCAATATAAACATTAGGGGCAATATATGAAAACCTAAGATAATTAGATAGACATAGTAAAAATTGATTAATACGACCGAGAAGATAAGTCGGGGTGGCGGGGCGCCCCGGCCCGGCCCGGTCGCGCAACGCGGCGCCAGTTAGCGCGAAACAACGCCGGGAGCACATGATTGCGTGAAGCGGACCGAAAATACATTGAAATTATTTTATGTATTATATTCATTCTTTTCGTTTTATAAATAAAAGGTATAGGTAAAGGTATAGGTATGCTTACTTTTAACATCTATAAAAATGAAAAATGACCCAAACATTTTTTTTGGCTCATTCTTCATTTCAAAGTAATTTGACATTTTTTCATAGTGCATTTTAACCCAAGTATTTAAAATGATATATCGCCGAAAAAAATGAAAAATCGGCCAAAATTTTGGGTGATATTTCATTAGATGTTTCACCCATTTTTGTATGAAAGATTTTGGGCGATTTTTCACTTCTGTTTTTTGGGCAATTTTTCTTTGAGCGATTTTGCACAGTGCCGAGTACAATATTAAATCTGGGGAATCACATTATTTACCTAAAAACTAACTAAGCTTAGCCAAGCTAAATTAACGAATGATTATAAATTTAACAAAAGACTATATTTATTTTAGCTTATGAGTAAATGAGTAAATGGAGTAAATTTATAGTGCTGAGAGAAGAATAAGAAAAGACAAAACGTGTATATCTGTTAGAAAAGAAAAAAAGTTATCAAATAGATAGATATAACCATATGTATCCAAGTTGCGCCCCCAAATATTTAAGATAAGTTTAGTGGATCCTGTTCTCTATATGTTAGCTGGCAAACGATTCCACAAACGAATGCCCTGAACGAAGTAAAAGCGCTAACCATATCGTGATCCACAACGAGGAATCGAAAGGTACATGTGCCGGGATGATTGTAGGAAGCTCAATCTCTCCAATAGGCATGAGGGCTTCTCGTTGAAGGAATATCAATCTATAATTTAATAGATAAGTTTCTATCGAACAACCAAGCAAGGACGTTACATAAGGAGAAATATGACTATATCGCAACAATTTAAAGACAAATCGGGTTACATCATGAATGCAACCAAGAGTTTCCTACGACAGGCTGAATCGAGAACTGGAAATATCGTACAGCCATATGTAAAATAGGGTAACAAAAGGGATTTAGCTAGTTTAACTCGTAAATGATGCATTAGGTAGTCGGAGTTCAACCAAAGGTACCTCAGGCATCCATATATTTTTCTTGGTTCAACACTGACATGATCACAACAGGAAAATTTTGAGTTGAGATGATACCTTAAGCACTTCACAGAATTTACATATGCTAATCTATTGTCATTCAAATAGATCGGTTGTAAAGAGTGTAAAGAGTTTTCATCAATATTACGTCTATAGATGGCTATTCAATTTATTATGGTTGAGGGTTAAGTTATTTAGCTCAGACCATTCATATACACGTTTAAGATCCTCATTTACGCAATATTCCACTAAACCAATTGGTCTACTAAGGTACATTTGTACATTATCAGCATACAGACGAACGGCAGCATCTACAATAACATCTGGGAGATCATTGATAAAGGGCTGAAAAGCAGGAGACCAAAAATGGATCCCTTTGGTAAATTGGCTGTGCCCACTTAGAAAACTTTTAATAAAGGTTATTGCTGATGAAGAGAAGAGGAATTTATTTCCCAATCTAGCTAGCACTTTCGAGTCATCTACGAAGTCGAAGTAAATCAACTAAAATCAAGTAGGACAAGTCAAATGATCTCCATCAAGGGCCATGTGAATATCCGATATTACATTCAGCATCGCGGTTTTACAGCTGTAATAAGGACGAAACCCAGATTGCCAGGTTGACAGTAAACAGTTTCTTTTTGTGTAGTTCATGTTTTGCTGGTATACAATTTTTTGAAATACTTTAGCCAAGTAGTATAGAAGGCTAATTGGTCGGAAGTCACTTCGGGTAAATGCAGTGGACTTCTTTGGAATAGGCACCACCAATACTTGTTTCCATTCATTGGGCAATTGAAATGTAGTGATGCAATGGTTGAAGATGTGCATTCGAATTTTTACTATTGTATGCGCAATATGTTTATAACTTTTGGTTGCAATCCATCGGGTCCTGCCGCATCTGATTTAATAGTAGATAGAGTCAGCATAACCTCAACTTCATCAATGCAATGAAAAGCAAAACCATCAGCAGAAAAACCTTCAGGCCAAGGAGATGAGCCTAAGTCGCCTGTCGCAAAAATATTATTTAATTTATTTGGGCCTTAATTTACAGCTGATATCTCTCGTCCATGAGGTCCTTCTTAAGTCAAGAATACTTCTCCATCATTTCTTGGAAGGCTAACTTACTTCTAGCATCTTACAAAAATACGCACGCTTCGCAGATCTTATCATGGAATTTGCCTTATTGTAGACAGCTGAACGGATAAGTTTATATTTACCATTTAGGTAATCTCTTTCCCGTAATATGTTCCGTATTTCAGCTGTAATTCACGGACATCTCTTAGGCTGAAATCGGGGCTTTCGCAAAGGTACGTGTCTATTAAACAATTCGGTCAAAATATGTGAAAGTATGCCTACTTTATCATCTGCAGAGTTAGATTCGTAGATGCTACTCCAGGACAATTTCTGGCACTCCGCTAGAAGGCGATCGTTAATCCAATTTTTATAATCACGATACACAATGGAAGCATATTGAGGACAAGGTTTAAACTTCAGAGAGTAAGTTAAATACAGAAAGTCGTGGTCAAAATCACATGGTGGGCTGATTTCGTTGTAAAATAGAATTTTCTCAGTGTCTACAGTAGCCATATAGTCAAGTTGAATTAAATTAGGTGGGTAACTCATTAACCACCACCAGATTCAATGTTCTGTATAGATACATTAAATTATCTGTCATGGAGTCGGAGGTAAGCGCATTTACATTCATATCGACACGAAAAATTACGTTTCTATGCCTAAAAATAATTGATGATATACCATCAATATTCTCTCTATCAAACACCTTGATTTCCTTCAGTATGCTTCTTATCCAGTATAAATGGTAATTTATGCGCAAAGTAATAATATTATAAAACTTTCTCTTCCAGAGGAGAAAAACAAATTGTTTATCTATACGTTGAATTTGTAATCTACTAAAATAAATGATCTTGTAAGTGAAACTTTATGTTCTCATAGTTCGCATAAATAAACGTGCAAATCTGTTTCAGTTGGAACTTTTCCAATTTTCCACAGTGCAGTAAATGTCCGCCTTTATCTTAGCTCCTAGAGTTCACTTTTAAGGTCACCTACTGTCTACCGTAATTGCCTCCATATATTTATTGTTATGATCTCAGCATCTTGTTCGCAAAAACAATAGCTTGATGCCCACAATTACCATGCACAAGGTTTAGCGAGCACCGTAAATTTAATGAATATTTCCGAGCGATCCCATCATATTACCTCAAGGGGACATAGTGAGTATACACTAAGATGTTACAGAGAAAGCCGTCAAATTCTTAAGTCTCCTCGAAAGATGAAAATATTTCTTCTTTGCCTGGGAGCCGAGTTTCTAAGATAAATGTTTTACAGCAAGGCAACTGAATCTGATTTTAGATACACGTTTGTTTGAATACTCCAGAGATCTTTTAATCTGATGTATTTTCGTGTTTTCTTGGTTAAGAACTACAGTCTGTTACAGCTCGTTTACTAATAGTAATATTTTTATGATCTATTGATAATTTATTTAAAACTTCAAATACGAGTAAGTGCATTTAAGTGATTATAAATTAGTCTTACATTAAATGGAGGCTATTGTTTTGGACTAGCTATATTTTACGTGATGCATGGATGTTAATAGTGAGTCTATCTGCATCTCTCAAATGGCCTGATTTGCACATTATCATAACCCCGAACAGAAATTTCCTTTTATTTCCAAATAAAGCATCCCGAGTGGTTTTTAAGGGGCCACAAAAAAAAAATATATCTTTCTTCACATCTAAAGAAACTGCACAAAACTTGTGTATTTATTTTATGCAAATTTGAACGCTCAGAATATTTTCTGATAATTTAAACGCTGTTATTTACTGTGACATGATATTTCATAAAATTATTAGTGATTAGCTCAGACTACAGTCAGTTCTAAAATGACACATTTAGTTTATTAGTTGGTCAAGGAAAGAGATGACTTGGAAATGGTTCGTTAATAAGTTTGTCATTCCATTTGTGACGCATAGAAACAATGCTGGTAGAACACAATATTGAAAGTTATTTTGATTTCCATAGAAGAATGCCCATACGAAATTTCGTGTGGTAGCCATCTGTGCAAGTTTGAATTTTGAAGTGGTTTTTCGCATATATGTATTTCTAGAACACTTCGTCAGACAGCAAAAATGATTGATGCCAATTTTATATGATTTCATATTTTAAAGAAGTTTTTAGTTCAATAAAAACGTCTTGTACTGACCATTTACAGAGTATACGTAAAAAGCCTAAATTTTTATATGGCAACACCAAAAATAGACTGCCCGATTTAGAACACTTTTGCAATACTATTTACTCTTTTTATGAAAATACTGTGTACAAAATTTCAGCTCTATATGTTGCCGCATTGGCAGTGTCTAAATATTTAATTAAAAGCGGAATTTTTGTATGGCAACCCTGTGAAGAAGTTACCCGATTTGTCCCATTTTCGAACTTAATTTTACTTTTATTCTTAAAAGACTACGTGCAAAAGTTCAGCTCTCTAAGTGCACGAGCTCTCGAGTTATCGTGCGGATTGAGAGATGGACAGACAGATGGACATGAAAAAATCAAAACAACTTTTAATATCATGCGTGGGTGTGCAACCCATTTTACACTACCAGTATTATTTCTATGCGTTACAAACGGAATGACAATCTTAGTATACCCTATGATTTCATCATCTAGAAGGTATGAAAACAGATTATTCTGTGGCTGTAATTACTCACAAGCTACATGGCAATCTCGGCAGGACATTTGTAGGGATTTAAAAATGGAACAGTCACTTTGAGCACTTGGAAAGGGTGCGAGTAAGTAGGCGTCGATACACTCATTTATAAATAAAAATAACAAGGATTTCAGTCTGTCAGTAACTTTTATCCGCATAATATCAATAAGTTTATTTAATTTTTCTAAGAGATATAAAGACTTACAAAATTAATTTCAACTTACTTATCAGATTAATTCTTTAAGTTTCATTGTACTTCCTTTGTTATTGCTAAAACACTTACCTTGACGTTGTTAAATATCAAACTCTAAGGGAGCATCTTTTATTGTTATTTGTTACGGTTGTGATTTCGCAAGTTCCTGCTCGGAAGTGATCAACAAAATAAAATCAGAATTGCGGTGTAAAAACTTTTACGCATTTTTACTCACAAAACGTCTCTTTACTTTTGAGCTGGTAAAAATCGAGTAAATTTATACGTTTTCCTTCTTGCACAAAGTTGCACATTTTTACTCATGATTAAGAGGATGTGTAACTTCGATATGCAATCAGCTGACTGTCAAAAGTATTAAAGTCAACGTTAACACGCTTGTTGTGATATGAAGTAAAAAGCGATTTGATTATATGCACATTTTTTTCCATTTTTTAATTAAATTACAGAAAGATATTTTACTTAATCACAATTATTATTTTCACACCTTGTTTTGCATAGAAAACTTATCTGTCAAATTTTTGACACATGACAAGCTGAACAAAATTTACTCGAGAAGTGTCTGGTAACTTTTCTTTCCGCATAAAAGTTTTTACTTGATTTTTACTCAAAGATTTTTGCTCAAAAGTAAACAGACAGACCTAATGTTTCAATCAACGCCAAACCCGTATCAAACACGAGACGCTCAAGTAACATACCCCTGAAGTCCCAACTCGGATAGAAAGGATGTGACGTCTGATGTCTCCCGAAGTGCACTTGAGTTCCCCAGTTTCAAAAGGGACTCAGGTATAACATCGACATGAAGTATCGGAGCTCTCATCACCTATACGAGAGTCTCAGGCATTCTTCCCCAGAAGACCGCCATACGGTCAAGAGGTTCCTATATACCAAGACAGATAGTCATAACAATGAGGCTACTTATGTTGGCAACCAACACCACACATATAATAACTTCAACAAATAGTTATCCTAAAATTCTACGCAAAAACCAGACGTCATTAACGAGGCACATTTTCTTATTAAATACTATTCTATGGAAAAATAAAAATGCTCTACAATATGCAACTTTTATTACTTTCCGATCTTCAAAAGCCTTTTATCCTACAAACTCCCCCATGAAAATATGATTTTTCTTAACAGAATTGTTTTCCTCATGAAAAGGTACATGGATAATTTTACAAATAAAATGTTGACTAAAGACATAGTTTTTACTACGCGCCGTGTTAGGCGAATATTACTATTATGTTTACACAACACTTTCCACATTATCTTTTTCTAAATTCCTCAAAATCAATAAAGTTTAGACTATGCCGTTTGACATGAAATCTTGTCAATTGTTGTTTTTAACGCAAGAGGGTTTTAGATGTCAAACGCAATTGCAATTGAAAAATGTGGTAAATATGAATACTGCGAGATAAAGTGCCTTAAATTTTCCACTTCAGCGGAAATATAGGTCGCGTTTAGTTCGAGTTTAAATCACATCTGGACTATGTCTACAGAATTCTTTTGCTAACCACAATTAGATCACATATACTCGAATGCTATGACGGAGTGTTCCTTATTGCATGTGAATTTTATTGAAATTTTCTGTCAATAACCATCACTAATTATTAATAGGTATATACAGGTATATTCTACTGCGGGTATTTCACAGATTTTAGTTTGTCTTTTCAATATATCTGAGCTATTGAACAGATGTGATAATTGCTTATTTGCTGTAAACATTTAATTGTCTGGTTCCGAAATGTGGTTTATTTTCTTCGAGATGAAGAGAATTCTAAATCTGGTGAATTAACAAGACCACTGTTCGTCTGCGGTTGGCTATCTCTTCAAATTCAATTCCGAATTTACAATAAAAAAAAAAGTTATATTTGGGTTTTGACATGATTTACATAACATAGTTATCTTATCTCATGACTATATGAAAAAGAAGATCTCTCATATTAAGATCCTGTCCTTAAAGAGATAGAACTGATTAAGAAGATTTCAGAATTGGGTCAGTTAATATTTCACCATAATTGCAAATATTTTGGGCAGAGTTTCTGCCGTTTTCTTTATTTATTTTATCAGTCAAATCGATACTTATTTACAATATATAACCAGAACCCTCGAACCTAATTTTACACCCGGTTTTGATTTCAGATATCATCGCAACCATATAGAAATTCCTTTCTCATAACATTTTAATAAACAAATACATAAGTGATAAGTTGCTTGAATCAAACGTAAAGACTATCTTACATTCATTACTATTAATTTACATCATATAATAATTTTTTTATTTAAATAAGCTCTTTTATTATGGGAGGGATTTGCAAACATATATGGAAGAACTGGAAAGTTCTTTTAGTAAAAAGTCATGCCAACAATTACATCACTTTATTCTTTAGCAACAGAATGCAAAAATAAATGGGAAACTCTAAGGGACTCATTTCAGGCATATTTCAAGGCTCTGGTGGTTCTGGAATTGCAAAGTGTACTAAGTGGTTGCATTTTGAAGCCCTTAAGTTTTTAATTCCTTTTGTAAAAGTACAAAGGTAAGTTATTTACAAAATTTTATTGCCTTAGAACACAAATATCATCCAATAAAAATTTCAGTAGTGTTGGAAATTATTATAAATATAAACATAAAATAGAAAATGTCGACGTAAATACAGAAGCCACCAATAATTTGGAGCTTTCATGTACATCAGGAATGCATGAAGTACACACTAAAAAATGGTTGGGAAAATCACAGCAGGCCAATGGAATTATATGGGAGATATTAAGTGCAATAGAAAATGTTCCGCCCGAAAAAGAAACTTCGGCTATCACGATTTTTTTATTTCTGTAGGGCAGCAGGCAGAGAGTCTTGATAGGAGACAACAGCTTAAGCTGCAAATGAAGGGTCTGCAAGCTCTGGAGGATGTATTTAAGTGTTATTTTATTGAGAAAGGTTTTTATATGAGAGGAATATATAACTGATTTTGTTTTTGTTGGCAGGAATGCCATTTTATTTCTACTTTACAATTATAATAAAATAAAGTACTTACTTACTTTTAAAATGAAAACTATCCCATATCATTTTATGCTGAATGTCTAAATCATCCTCTGTGAAGCACGATTTCGAGAAAGCATTTCTAACACCCACTGCTTCAGATGCTGGTTTGTCATTTTGGTTTGAATTAAACGAGTTCATTTCTTCGTTGTCAGTGGTATCGATATTATTCATCCTTATGTAATTATGCAAGATACAGAAGGCTAAAATAATTTTATTTATTGTTGAACTTTGAACTTGTATTATTTGTAATAGAATCCGCCAGGTATGGGCAAGTATTCCGAAGGCATTTTCGACAATACGGCGAGCTCTTGATAGTCTGATATATAAGAATGTTGTGGAATAACAATATTGTAGGATTAAATAATTAGCTGTCTCACCGATAGTTGAAAATCCTTCTCTCCATAGTTAATTTATCACCAGGATATGGAGTCAATAACGTCGGCTTAATGGCAAATGCCTCATCTCCAATTATTACATAAGGCATTGGCGGAGTCAAAGTGCCGGGAAGTGGGCAATCAGCCGGTATGTGTAAATTGCTCGGATTGTTTAATCATTTCCAAACTTTGAGTGGCTGAATATGGCAGAATTCGAATTGGAACCATATACACCCATATCCAACATTATAAATTTGTAGGGGGTTGGGAAGCTCTTTTTTATAATTGAAATATATGCTTCCAGTATTATTGGGAGCAAATGTCAACACATGCTTCCCATCTACTGCTCCCAGGTAATTCGGGAAGTTCCATTTAACTTAGAAACGCTTGGCAATAGATTCCCATCCGCCGGTAGTTGGCTTTGGCATACATATGTATGTCCTGAATTTTTAAAATTATATTATATTATATTATGGTCTGGACAATGCATTTGTGAACTGTAGATATTCCCATGTAAAACAAGAAATCTAAAAGATAAATTACTTTAGTCCTGAAAAAGCTTTAAAAAGTGGGTAATCTATACCGTAATGTAAGCGCAAGTCAATCTTTCGCTGATACTATATCACTCCTAAAGTTGTTCGTTGTAGGTGATATTTCCCGTTTTCTTAACAGCAGGATGGCTTTAAACTATTATTTTGACAACCGGAAGTACTGAAAATACCTGAAGGGAAACTTTTCTAGGCTTTTACTACAGTAAAAACACTGCATGGCTCCTCCTATAGTTTTATTTAAGGGGTGAACCCAATATTGTCTTATTTTATGTTTTTTTCAAAATACACCACTTAAGGGATAACATTATGACTTCTGTTACTTCTATTCGAAAAAAAGCTTTCGGTTTTTGATGTGAAAGTAAAACCAAATTTTCAGTGTAGAATTTTTCGGTTTTCGGTGTTCGATGTGAAAGTACCCTTAATTCGCGTTAAAACCAATTGACCATGTTGATTAGTTCACAGCTCAGTTCAAACTCTTCTCTTCCTCGTCAGCCGTAGTGCTCGCTATACTGAAAATTGTTATCGAAGATAACATCAGTCTTCTCCACGCTGCTAATCGATGTGCCGCTGACCCAAACTGATCAACGTAAGTACATAATGACGATTTACAGGCAACGATACTCCAGTAATCTGCATGAATAAATGATAAGTACTCTGTGCTTTGCTTAAATATACAAATATAGGTATTTTTCTGCTCATAGAAACTCCAAACAGCTCTCAAGGGGGTATAACATGATATTAACTAATCTAAAGGTAACAAGCATAACAATGAAATCAAAGTAGACACTAAGAATTAAACGAAAAGAATTCAACAATAAATTCTCCATAGAGATTCTATATAACGGATGCCAAAAATTTTGCAAAATACCTAAAAGATAAAAAACAAAAAATTTATTACTTGTCCCTATTTTGACAGTAGGGTAAGTGGTAGTCATAGAGTCCCGCGAGAGCAGCCTGTAGTATCTGTAACTGTCATCATCATCTATCCACCTTAACAGCTCTAACAGAGTTCATCCTTCCCGCAGCACTTGCAACGATTCTTAACCGGGGTGAAGCCCCGTGGACTGTTATCACCAGCTGTGGCCGGCGATAGTGGTTGCCATATGCAGTTGAATGTGTCTACGTTCGTTGCCAGATATTCAAGATGTAAACGTCTCTTCAATCTCTCAACGAAGTTGTGATTAAGTGCTTGTGCGGGGTGCTCTGGGTCAGAGTTCTGATTCCCATCTCTGACTCTCATGTAGTACAAGTGAAGTGTAGATTTGGCGAGCGTCAACACGAAGCTAATCAAACAATTCATTCTACTACAAACCTTTGGTCCTCATAGATACCATGTTCTAGTAATGCCGAAATTCGAGTGAATCATAGCAACACATAGCGCGTACGAGTTCCATAAGATTTTGCAAATCCGAGCAACTGAAAAGCCTGTGAAACAGGGTACCTTCATCAGCATAAACTGCAGATACTCTGAATCCGCCAGTCGATATGTGACAACTGATTAGGATGCATAAGACTGTGATGTAACAATTTGAATGCCACATCAGCATTTTTGTAATTAGAATGTAGACTATAGTCTGCAAGTTATTCCTGCCATCTCGCCCATATTCACCCCGAGATATGTTCGCCATCTGTTGTATCCGGTATATTCCGGAGGTCTTATGGACATAAGCACGTTACGAAGCACACGCGTTGTAAGTATATTAAAAGGTGTGTGAGATAGTCTGTTTAGAACGAAAGCATCTTCCAACTTCCAACTGGTCTCAAGTTGGCGAAATCTCTCCCGCGCAGGTCGTGTAGTTGTGGAGTGTTAGTGTTTATTCGGCAGTTTGCAGAGATATCTCCAAGAACCGTCAGTGGATGCGTATCAGCTTCAAAATCTCCAGCATTACTGAACACTGAATCGATAAGTTCAGAATTGAACTTGATTGGAATCGACGCGAAGTGCGTGTACCGTAGAGCATTCCACTTAAGGTGAAATTCTGGCCTGATATGTAAAAAAAAAAAATATTAAAAGACAGAGAAGAAGGTAAAAGGGTTTTCCAAAAAAAACTGATACAGCACTGACTATTATAGTCGTCTGTCTAGATCGGCTTGGTCAGCTATAACTTTTCTTTCAATTAATCTCTCTTATAACAGCTATTTCCTTTCATTGCAGAAAAATAAAGGAACTATATAGAACTAGGATACTGCTAAGTAAACTAGATTCAACTTAAACCGCCCAGCAAAAAAAAATTATAATTAATTACTCGTTTTATTCATCAATCAGAAATTTTCGATATTTAAATACCATATGTACTGAAGAAACTATAAAAGACTGTCCAATTATTTCTATTAAACAGATCAATGATCTATGCTCTGTACTGTTTAAAAATTCTTGTCACAAGATACAAATGGAACATAAGGGTGAGCCTACCTTCTAAACAGCTTCGCATTTAGCCAAAGTAGACCACCCCTACACATAAAAATAGATTTAATTGAGGCTATACTATTGCCATCGTTGAAATTGATAATACCTGCATCAAGCGAATGATTTAGTTTATGATACAGGTCATGCCTAACACCAGCCTAGCGCCATTAGAGTTACAATATAATGATTCAAAATCTTGCAGCAACAAACAGTCTTTCTGCCATAAGACTTAATGCAGTAAAATAACACTATTTAACCGATGTCTCACTAAATTTATTTACTGTCTAGGCTTTATTCGTGTCGTTCTGTGCATATCACTTGCTTCACATATATTGCATTCGTATTGAGTTATACTATAACTATTTAGATTAATAATATTCGATGTGAGTTTGAAAAGTGTCTTTGTATTGGGAAGTTAGAGCTCTATACACATAATTCTAAACTTATTGCCTCATTGCTTAAAGTGATATGCTACAAACAAATTGCAAATACATAGATTAATATCAAAACAAACAATATCCGAATAATATCTTGTCGACTAATTTCTTGCGTAATATATTTACCTTCTTACTGCCGGATCTTAACAAGGCTCAGCTGCCGAATACTTACATCATACGATGAACTCAAAAGAATATTCTTTTGTGAAATGTTACCTATTTCATGCGGATAGCTTTTGTTTAAAACATGTCTAGACACGAAAAAAACACCCACAATCTGCTGGTACATTCATCACATTCCCTGTCAACATAACTAAAAAAAAATGATTAAAAATATTCTTTGAAGCTTATGTTTAACTACTAGAACTTCTCCATTTCCTAGAGTTGGCTTAGCCTTGAGACCTGAAAGAAAAATTTCCATAACAAATAACTTTTCAGCTTTTCACTTTAACAGATTTTTAGTCTATAAACTTGCGATGAAAAAATTCTGTTATAATTTTTTTATTTCTACCATGAGATGATTAACGATTTTCCTCAAAATACCCAATTTTTGTATTTCAAAGGTGAGAATTATCTGATAAAAGAAAACCACTTCAACACGCGAACACACCCACAAACTGCTAAACAAATTTATGGCTATAAGTTGAATTAAATAAGTTTATGGCGCTTTAACTATGCTAACCATTTAATTCAATATATTTTTCCGGACAAATTGGTAAATGAAAGAGTGTCAAATAACCACATGCGGTAGTTATGGATTTATTGCATTTAATTCAGATGAATTGCTTACTAGTGAAAATTTATAAATTACAATTTCTTTAACAGTTAAAAAAACAATTAAAATTGATTTTTATATTCATTTCATGGTACGGGCGATAAATGCACACAGTGTAGACACAGTTGTGATTTCTTTTCAAAATAACCCCAAATTATTTAAATGATGGCTTGCAACTTCTAAGGAAGATGTTTTATTCTCACCATTTTCCAAAATAAATTTAGAAGATATTTATTCATACTTAATCAAGTTGCTAATTGCGAGTCAAATGCCTAAAAGATTTATTCGAATCAGTGATTAGCGAAGGTCTCATCAGGTTAGTATAGGTTGGAGTAGGTTAGATTAAAACAGATCGGGATGTACAGTGAGTGCATTAATTAATGGGTTACTCTACGGAAAATCGACCAATTTTATGTAAATTTCTGACTCGACCAATTTAGATTTTGGTAAAATTTCGTAAAAAGATTGTCTTTTAGTAGAAAAATATTTGTGTGAATTACTTTCTATCGTGACAAATTTTTGGTGGAGATGACGGTATTTGAAATTTCAAGGAAAATGGCAATATTTTTTACGTTTTATTGTTTTAAGAAAGCCTTGCGGTATTTGCGAAAAATAAAACCAGGTTCGTTGTTATAATTTCTTATTTAAGGATAAAATATATCGCACGTCACATAGAAAAGTGTCCAAACTCAAAATTTTTCGTTTTTGAGTTAATTATACCATGAGATTCGCAAAATTACATTCTGTCGTTTGGTCTAATCGGCATATTTCTATCTGATTTCTTTTCTTGCCGATAGATACTAATACTAGAACAGAGATATTCTTCATTGAACAGTGTCAGTTTTTGAATTGTGATGATCTTCATTAGAAACGTATATATGTTTTCGAAATTTTAACAGTATTATTTTAAGTTATGTCACTTTTCCAAAAAACCGAATTTAATTCTTACAAATTTTTATTGGGTTATGACATTTTTCCACAAAATTTTAAGTACGGAATTTAATTCTTTAAAATTGTATTTTGAGTTGTGCCACTTTAAAAAGAAAACTTGTAAAAATATTTATTTATTAACAAAGAAAAGCGACACAACTTAGACTTGGTCGCTGTCATAAATAGGACAGCTCGGTGCACAATTCGCAAGATGGGGCGCAGCGCTAAGATTTTTGAATAAATCGCAAATTGATTAATGGAATACTTATTTAAACAGCTAAAGCAACGAAAAAAAACGTATTCTAATTTTTAAATTTCTCCCCAAAGTTTTATTGAAAATGAATTAAAAATGAAAATTCAATAATTTTTTTTTAATATCTCTGGTTTACGGAGCGCGGCTGCCACAAATTCGAACAAAAGCAAATAAATTTTTAATATAAGCTTTTTGAAGTTAATAAGCAGAAAATAACGTTTTCCGATTTTTAAAATTCTACTTATTTTTATGAAAATTTAATGCGATAGATTGCTTTTTTATTGGGTCAAATGCAGGTAGTCAAATTGTCGTAGATATAAGTAGAATTTTAAAAAGCGGAAAACGTTATTTTCTGCTTATTAACTTCAAAAAGCTTATGTTAAAAATTTATTTAATTTAGCTCAAATTTGTGGCAGCCCCGCTCCGCAAATCAGAGAAATTGAAAAAAATCATTGATTTTTCATTTTTAAATCATTTTTAATAAAAATTGGGGGAGAAATTTAAAAAATAGAAAACGTTATTTTGTTGCCTTAGGTGTTTAACCCTGGAAAGATAACCTGCGCCTTAGAGGCGCTCGCGTGAATAATTTATTTCGTTATTTTTTCTACAGAGGTCTACTCATTTATTTTTAAATTTATAAAATACGCAAATATATCATACAATTGCATTTTATTTATAAAACTAAACCTATGATTTTAAAATAATAAGATTCATTTTTAAAAAATATAGCTAAATAGGATAAATACACTCACTTGAAAATTGTGCGCCTCTGAAGCGTATGGTTATCTTTTACGTAAGTTTTAATATGGTTATCTTTCTAAGGTTAAATAAGTATTCCATTAATCAATTTGCGATTTATTATAAGATCTTAACGCCCCGTCCCATCTTGCGAAATGAACACCGAGCTGTCCAATTTGGGACAACGACCCAGCCTTAAGAGCATGCGGGATTAACAGCTAAGCTCGGCAACTGCGGTAACAAAAATTTAAAAATTCTTTTATATAAATCTTCAGAAATAAATTTACTAACAAATTTAAGAGCTCAGACTATTTTTAGCAAATTATTACTACGTTAAGAATTAATTCTATAGTGTTTCGTTTTTTCGCTCTCCTGAAAAGTTGCATTTTTTGAGATTGAGTTTCCTATATGACGTAAGCTTTATTTTACCCTTATCCTATGGAAATGTGGGTCTAAATTTCTTTTTTTACAAATATAAATCATTAAATGGACATTTAGCTTTTGTAAAAACTGTAAGCTCGAACCAATAATTGTTGCTAATTTTACTCTTTACTTAAAAGTTTACGGCCCTAAACGGTCCCTTTTGTTCTTTCATGATCTTATATGCGGAATTTATGTGTATTTTTTAAGGGCAATGTTCTTCAAGTTTATTAAATTAGGATATTTTGCTTCTAATAAAATGTAACTATTTCCGGTCTCTATTAGCAGATTAATTTTACAAAGCAGTGACAACTGTGGAGTGATTCGGATAGGTAAATGTCGTGAGTGGTCCTGATGGATTAAGTAGTGTTACTTTTACTCCAATTACCTCGTTGCCAGAACTTAAACAACCCAACCACCATTTGTTACTTTCCTTATATGCAAGAACTCCTGTGGTGTTCTCGATGAACTTTAATCTTCCCATTTTTAAGATATTATAATGTGCCCTTCATCCGCAAATGAAAAACATTCAAAATATGCCACATCGAAAATGTTTATTGTTCTTATTTATTCTTCAGTTGACACAAAATCGAAATTCATGTTGGTCATATTTTGAATAGCCCATTCATAAAGTTGGCGTGTCATAATTTGATCGTTGTAGGGGCACAGCACGATCGCTTTTGGAGCTAAACGTTTATGGGTTCCACCGAGCCTTTCACATTTATTTTTTTCATGTGAAGTGACAAAGAAATCAGTTATCCTCACATCCGAAGTCTGATTGATGCATGGAAATATTCAGGAAGTTCTTTCTATTTTTTATATTGCGTCGCCGATCCATCAGAAAAATAAATAATCTTTTTCACCCATCTATACATGCTTTGTAGGAACCTTATCAATAACGTTGGAAAGTATATAATAAAACAGTGTTATGTTTCAAACAATCGTAAACTATAATTAAGTAGAAAAAACTATTTTACAAACAAAAAATCTTGAAAAAAAAGAAATTTCTATACAAAAGCAGGCGTTTCGTATCATTAGGAACCGTAATAGCAAAGCTGAGCTGGTATATACACTTAAAATAATTTTTAATTTTTAGTTATATACGAGGCGCAATACTAAGTATTTACTTGAATGCCTAGCAAAATTAGCCATATAAATAATAAATTCTATGCAAAAGCAGACTGTTGTATCACCAAGAATTGTATACTCATCAGTACGACTTAGTTCCTGATAAACATTTTCAGGAAAATCGAGAATCACCAAAAACCCTTCTGATTTAAGCGTACTTCTAGCTTCCTTAAGACATGTAATTTGTCATTCTGAAATGAAGGTGTGCGTCTTTAGTACGGAAAGTCTTCTGAAAATGTCTCAATAAAATCTTTTGCATTCTCAATCCATGTTTCTGAAGTTGAACGATCCGATGACAAGATTTTCGTCAAAAATCTCTTGAAATAATATTTTTAGAGGAATATGTGTCGGACAATTCAATTTTTTTTTTTTTTTAAAACAACTTTTATAATTAAGAATGCTACGTTCATTTCTTAACATCGAGCTCTTCAATACGAAGTCCATCGGGTGTTCTTACTCTGCTAAGAGTGACATATGCTTGGCCTTCTGGGAATAGCTTTGATCCCAAGTATACGATAGCGTGGTTTGCAGAACTACCTTGCATCTTGTGTACAGTAGATTAGACTATAGATTGCATTCTCCGTTCAGCCGTGGTGTCTTATAAAACAAAAACTCTTTAAACTCATTAAGCTAAATTTTCAGGATAATCAGAATGTTGTTAAGACCTTCCCTAGACTTTTGGCTCTAACAAATAGTACACCCTATGATTTCATCATCTAGATTCTAGGGTATAATTAATATTCTTTTGGCTGCATAAGACTTTCTTAAAATCTAGGTGTACCCTTCGAGTGATCAAGTATAAGTTCTAACGTAGGACACTGTGAGTATTTGCAAAAGAAAAAAAGTAGAAATTTTCAACTGATCCAAGCTCTCCTAATATATCAAGGGCATATTTCCAGAATGAATAGTAGGAAGTTCCCAGGTTGATACTTAAGACGTGTAAGACACCAGGATATGCACGAGAGAGTAATCGATGGACAAACAATATTTTAAATCGACTGTGGCTTTGGGCATTCATAGGGTTGTAGGAAATGATTATGAAAACCAGGTGTAAGGTTTTATAAAAAATATCTCCAATATCTATTACAAATCCCTCAATCAATAAACTCTTTTAAACCTAACCAATGAGTTAACTATAATATGTCCTTTTTGCAATTTGGTTAGAACGACTGAAATTGAAACGACAAAAATGTACATCATATGACGCGACAACAAATTGACAGTTCGGGAAATCCATTCGTTATTAATATTTGTACCACGATAACAAAAAATTATATGTGGTGGGACCGTACAAATATGACAGAGTTTCAATCCCTAGAGTGTTGAATATTTTATAATTTTTTACTGAATATAAGGTACCTAATGTTCATGCTAATAATTAAGTAACCACTGTCGATCTATGAACCCACCGTTTTAGGACCAAGGTTCAACTCGGGTTCAACTCCATATATACTCGGCTCGAGTAGAAGTTTGGCCGACTCGACTCGATCTTGCTTGGCTAGCATAGTCGAGTCGAAATGGTGTCCTATAAATGCGGATTGAGTAGTCGATTTTACAGCTAACACTTGGGATTTATTTTGTTTGTCTTTACTTAACTTAGGTTGTATATTTATTGTGAGTTTATTTTGTTTATTTAAACAAAATTTATAATAAGGCCAATTCACACCGCCGCGATGGTGATAGATCAATAAACATAGTTTTCAATGTAAACGCTCACACCGACGCGATAGATCACAGCGATACAAAGACTTTCTGCAGCGTTTGACCAGCGATTCAAATGTCTATCGCTACATGCACAATTTTAGTCATCTATCGCGAACTGTGATATCAAAGTGGACTGTGCAAATTCAAGCAGGTGTTGAAAAATTAATTAAAATCATAAAAAGGAATACCCAATTTTATATTATCTGTATTTAAAACATTATAAAATAGTAGAAAAAAGGACAAAGTGGGGGTTGTATTGCCAAGCAGTGTCCATTGCGACCCTGCGGACACCACGACTAGAGATGATTTATTGTGTCCATCCCTAGAGGCTAAATCCAGCCTAGAATACAAGTGGGAAGTGTTAAACGAAGTTATAGACGTACTTAAAGTAAGCACCGCAACTTCGCCCGATTGAACTCGGAACGATCTCATAATTTTGTCGTTAATTTGCCGTTAATTTGTCGTGAAAACCATAAATTTGTCGTAACTTTTTTCTAAAGCAAAGTGGATGTGGTGCTAAGTTGACGTCAAGTTAGCCACGCAACTCACTAGAACTCGGCCAAACCTTATCGGAGTGGAAAATTTCACATCTTATTATTTGTCGTTAATTTGTCGTGAAAAAAATAAATTTGTTGTATCAAGACTTTTATTCTAAAAGAAACTGGATGTGGTGCTAACCTGACGCCAAGCTATCACTACGTCTAGTTTCCTTTAGAAAAAGGACACTACAAATTTAACTTTTTCACGACAAATTATGAGATAGTTCTGAGTTAAATCAGGCGAAGTTGCGGTGCTAAGTTTACGTACGTAGGATATAGTGCAAGTACAAAAACGATGTTGGATTTGGAAAATTTCTTCAAAATTTATCAAACCCGCCATTTTTTTTAAGGCGGCTCTAAATGTTGAGTGAATATTCTTATTCGCGCGTTGATAAGAAAACATGAAGAGCGCGTGAGGCTTTAACAATTATAATAGTTGTTTCAGACTGTGTTGAAGTAGGATTGACAAGAACACTCCATTTTGCGCCAAAATTCCAAACGCGTTTTCAATTATCTTCTTATCAGGCTGTGTAAATTAAAGTATTGTACTGATCTTTCTGAGGTTCTTGTCGGCATATTTTCTTGCGAAAGGACCCATCAAGAAAAATTTTAAAGGGAATCCTTAATCGACAATCGAGGTATAATGTGTTCTTTGATATTAATCAGGCAAACATTTGGTAGTATTCTTTGAACAGACCGTATTCAAATTTCCTCTCTATAGACGAAACATTTAAGATACCTGCGTCATTAATTTGTCCATACCTTTCAATGTCGATATATCAAAATTTATATTCGATATCAACCATGGTCAGTAAGACAAACTTTTTCAAATTGAAAAAATTAGTTTAGCCAGTATAATTCAAGCTAGTTCACATTGAATTGACGTATAATCGTAGCATGTTCACCGTCGATACTAAGCCAATAAAATTGGGAAATTATATTTATCCCATGTTCAGATTTTTTCCAAATGTCTTTATTTGGTTCAGGCATATGCATGTTAATATTGCTGTGATCTCCCACGTTGGAAAGGAATTGTGTGGCTAGTTTATTGCTATGATTATCGCTATCGTTATCGCAATCGCTATCGCGGCGGTGTAAATCGGCCTTAAATAAGATGTTATGTTGAACTGTCACTTCAATTATATTTGGACTCAAACTCTCAACCCTCTCACCTTAGAAATTCATTCATTTTAACATATATGTATTAAATACTTAAATGATTTTTACTGCCATTTTACTACCACGTAATTCTTCCCAAATATACTCGTAGTTCCCGTTTGATAATATTTCTCAATAAAATTAATTTTTTTTTCACATGCATATAATTGGTACTTGAAATTATTTATGAAATTGATAAAATTAGCACATCACCTCTATTAAAAGAAATTTATACTTTTGTACAAATATGTAGAAGACGTAGTAAATAGAGTGGACTTTGATCATCTATTTGTTAAGCGATTCGCCCCCAACGTAAATATTTAAAAATTCTAAAGAGAACGACAAACTCTGAGTCAGCTATAAGCAAACCAGTTATGCATATTTGATTTGAAAGCTTATAATATCTAGATTTGGTAATTTTGCGTCATTTTTCATCTTTTCCTTATAATGTTTATTAAGACGTAAGTTATATAACAATTTTATTTTACATCCAATAAACTTGACCTACCGTACTTTAGCGTGATAAATATTATAAATATAAGATCTGTTACCGAAGCTTTCAGAAGAATGCTTTTTTTTCGAAATAATAGAAGCTCGTTTCAAATAATTTTTATTCTAGATTTGGTAATTAGGGTATGGAAAATGGAAATTGAAATATATATGGTTGGAATGTAAGGAGAAGGAAATTTTATGATATCTTTAGACAGGTACATTAATATTCTATTTTACTTTTAGTAGGAATGCTAGATCCATCCCTATCAGCTAAGAAATTCTGGTCTAATTTAAACGCAATTGAATATGTGGACAGGTAGCGCCATCATGCGATCTGAATCCTAATTCACACACACCACTAATTCTTAATCCCTACTACCTATTTCTATGGAAGAGGAGCTATTATCACGATGGTTTCAGTTTTCATTGTGCTTCTCATGAGAAGGTTCTTAATGCAGTCATGTCCGTAAAATCTGAAGCCAATAGTTCTGTTGATATTACACCAATTTTTTTTAAAAATCTGTACCCTATTATTTCCGATAGGTTATTTTACATTTCTAAATATTGTCTGATGATATATTCACAATTTCCCTGTTTTTTGAAAAAAAAAACTATTCTTTTACCTTTAGCTAAGAGTTCTACTCCGGTTGTTGCCAATGATTTTCGTTCCTACAAGTCTACTTTGTTTTCTCAGAAAAATTCTGGAGAAACTTATAAACAATCAAATAGCTCAAAATGTTCTCGAAATCGGTTGGTTTCCCGGTGGCAATCTGGTTATCGATCGGGTTACAGCTGCGAAACAGCACTCTTAAAAGTAACGTCGGATACAGGCAGAGCATAGCATAGTAACTACTTCACGGCTTTGGTCTTGCTTGATTTTAGCAAGGCGTTTGACACAGTTAATCATGGCTTACTTCTTGTTAAACTTAAAAAAATTCTAATTTTTCATCGTCGTCGCTTAAGTTAATCAGAGCTTTTATGGTCGCTATCAGCAGGTCAGGATAGGGAATGAAAAATTCGCATGGAAAGGAGCACAAACTGGAGTCCCACAAAGGTCTATCCTTTGACCTTTCCTATTTTGTCTGTTCATCAATGTTCTACCGAACATACTTCATGATGTTAACATTCATCTTTACGCTGATGATGTTCAGATTTATTTATATCGATCAATAGGTTTAATAGAGGACTGCATTGATAGAGTAAACTCTGATATGTTGAATATATCTGCTTGGGCGTGCAGAAACCAATTGACACTAGACCCTTTAATGAAATGATTCTCCCCTATAAGAGAGAGGCTAAAAGCCTGGGAGTACGCATAAATAGTAAGCTGAGTTGCTGTGATCATGTTAAACAGCCTCTTGCAAAAATTTATAGTGGCCTTAGGCAACTGTGGTTATTCGCTAAACTACTTTCTACTAATCTAAAGCTAAGACTTGTAAAATCTCTGTTGATGCCACATTTCATCTATGGTAGTGCAGTCTACTCTGTTTTGGATTCTGAGTGTTACCTCAAGATCAATACTGCTTTTAATGATTGTGTACGGTTCATATATGGCCTAAAACGTTATGATCATATTACCAAGTTCAAAGATGGTATCTTGGGTTGTTCATTGGGCACTTATCTGAATATTAGGTCATTGGTGTTTGTACATAAAAAGTTAATGCAACATCTCCTTCTTATCTGATAGAACTTTTTGAATTTTTGCACTCATATAGACATAAAACCCTTCTTATAGTATACCCTTCCCAATCATGTCAAGGGACTTGTCAGAACGCATGAATTTAGACTTGCGCTGTGGAAGCATTTCTCTGTTGAGGAGTAATGCAATGATGAGCACTATATTCGGCAAATACTTATTTATAGATGTATATATATATATATTCTGTTGTTTTTCTTTCAAATAAATTCATACTTTAAATTTTTTTTTTATTTTTATTTAAATTTTTTTTTTCATCATTTTGTTTTCAGTTATTTTAATTTATCTTTTGAATTTATTTTTGTTTTGTCATAGTTCTTTATTTAGTATGCACAGAAATAAATTATTATTATTATTATTATATGTACTGTATATGTAGATCTCAATGTTATTTTAGGTATCTTGGACATACATTAATTTTCTACTTTCCTTAATTCGAATATGAGAGCCTGAAAATCCAAGAAAAGAAGTAAAAGGCCATAAAATTGACAGAAAATTGAAAACTTATGCATTCGGCAGTTAATTTATACATGTGATTTTTTTTTTTAATTCTATACTACATGCCCAAGTGCATTACAATCTATATACATTCTGGAACCCTATAAAAGGCACTATTATGCATAATTTTGTAAAACGTAAAATATTTCTTTTAAAATTTCAAAAGTATTTTTTATTAACCCACTCGTACTTGATAAGTATTGTTGAACCTAATAACTATACTGTCTTTTAAATATATGTCCTTGAATGAATTATACAATCTGAATCTTTTAAAGTATACGCAGAGTCCCCAAAAATAGCAGAACTGGCAGTTCCATCTGGGAAAGTAAAGTAAAACAACCCCAGCAAACATTTCAATTGGCCTACGAATCGATTTCTTATGCTTTCTTATTGCCACAGTGTCATTTTATTGCCGGCAATAATGCATTTTTATCATTAACCTTTCCTTTTATTAGGGTAAATGGTGCATCACATATGGATGGTGTAAGCGAATCACTCAATGCTCGCTATGCCGATAATATTCTTATCTTCTTGTCTTTTCCTTTCAATCGCTGACGAGACACTTTTTTATCGGAAAAATGCTAGTTTTTGTTTACATATGTATTTCTATCGCGCCCGCTTAGTTTATATTTTCTGCCTATTTTTCAATCGCTAATGCCACATTAATACGGCGATAGTGGCTTACGTAAGTAAGTAAGTAAGTAAGTTTATTTATTCTAATAAAATTTATCCTTAAGTCGCGAAATCAGAATTTTAACTGATTTTGATGATTTTCACTATTTTCACCATTTCTACCACACTTGAAGAAATCACAATTCCAAATGAAGAAAGCAATTTTCAAATGGGTACTGAAGTAATGTCGATAGTGATCGCACTCAGCCCATCTGGTACCGGCGATCCAAGCAATAAAATTGCAATAATGTAGCAATAAGAAAATAATTCGCTGGCCAATCGCAATATTTTCCGCGATCTATTGACTTTAAATTTCAAGCTATCGCCATGGCAATAAAAAGGCAGCACAATTTTTATTGCCATTCTTATCGCTACAGCAATTTATCACCGCATAGTTTTCTGTGACGCTACCAGACTAATTTATACTCACACAGTAAAATTGTAAATCATGCGCGTATACTGAATGGAGTAAAGAAATTAATATTTTATGTTCAAAACTTGATGCCATTTTTTGCATTGTTATTGTTTGTAAAAGAAAAAACATATAGCCATAAGTTTATCGCCAATTGCTTAGACTAGAACATGGTACTTTGTTGTTCTACGGAATTCAAAATCATCATTTAAATATATTCTATAGATAAATAAACATTCGAGATGAAAACTCTAAATCTTCTTTTACTCGGTCGGTATACAAATAATTAAATATAAATATTTTAAAAAATCTTCGCCAAGGAATTATGTATACTACTAATGTTACACGTTGAGGGTATCTATTTATGTTGCCAGTTATTTCGGTTCCGCATTTTTGTTGATTATTTTTATACGCTTTGTCGAATTTAAAATAAACTGCGTCATTATTTACAAGACATTCGTATTGCCACTTAATAACAGTCAAATTCATCGTTAAATTTTCTCCTTCCACCTTCCCCATTACTGAACCCGGCCCGATTGAAACTAAACCGAGCGTTCAATACTATGCATGCGAATGAAGAGATTTAAATAACTCCAATATTTTTGACAGCACAAATCCACGAATCGATGACTGTTTTACGGCGGCCCATTCACAGACCGCAGCGAACTCCAAACGATTTTTTTCCGTTCATATTGTTACTTACAATAATAAGAGTGTTACTTACCGGGATCTCCAAAAGCGCATTTGTGCTACCGGCTCCTGGTGTTTAAAATGTTAATATGCTAAGTATTTTGTTATTGGTAATATCCATTCTAATAAATAATTAATTATGCTGACTACAACTGGTTGGTGACTCCACTGAAGCCACATCAAACAAAGAACTTCCTGTTCTTGGTTATGATGGAGATCGGGTCTCGCTGCTACAACGACGTTATACTGGGTCACTATATCGGGATCTTAACTGGCTTGTCGGAAGCGCCTCTTCTTAATATTCGCCCCCCGAAACATGAGCTACAAAGATCTTGTCTTTCTTCTAGTTATTCCTTCCCTTTTTAACTGATCTATCCTGCATAGTGGTGATTTACCCACCGCTCGTGTTTTCTGGGCTTAGTGCCGGGACCTTCGCTTTAATTAACCCACGCTTCAGTAAACAGACCGCAATTTTTATGCACCTTCACCGTTTAGATCTTAATCACAGAGAATTTTTCTTTTAATGATCTACACTTGACTAGTTTCCCTTTTTTTTAGTTTCCGAAGGGGGGCAGTGTTACGTGCAACAAAAAGAGACAAGAGACATCTTCCGCAAATGTGAACTTCGCGTAAGATGAGTAATAAGTTCGGAGAATCGAAGTTTCTGAAATGGATTTTCGAAAAGGTTTTGAACAATATATAGAGTATAAACACAGCACTTATCACCGCCAGGAGCGCGTCTTGTCTCATACAGTGCAGTGAGTACATGTGAAAGCAGCGTTGATTGGTATAATTGTTTGTGAATTTTATAAAAGTAAACAGTAGATATTCTTAAAAGAAAAACGAGTCAAATAATTCCTTTCATTTTTATACCCTACCTATAGCGAATACTCAGTTTGTCATTCCGTTTGTAACGTACAGAAATAATTATGGTAGAGCAAACTGGATTGGAAAGCCAAGCATATTATTCAAAGTTATTTTGATTTTTGCATGTCCGTCCTCAGATTAACTCGAGAACGCGATCACTTAGAAAGCTCAAATGTTGTACACAGGCTTTTAAAAAAATGTAAATTTAAGTTCGAAAATGGAACAAAACTTCTTTACTATATATTTCTGTAGAGCTTGACTACGTGTCGACGCATAGAGCTAAGATTTTTTGAAAATAGGACGAATTGGACAACTTGTTTGTAAGGATGCCACACACACATTTCGTTTTTCACTATATATTTGAACACTGCCTGAGAGCGCGCCGCTGTAGAGAGCTGAAATTTTGTACATGGTGTTTACATAGTTATAGTAAATAATGTTTCACGACTGGACTAAACCGTGCAACCCTTGCTAAGTGTTACCATATAAAAATTTAGGTTATATGCGTATACTGTAAAGGCGATCCGCCCTAGACGTCTTTATTGTACCGAAAAGCTCTTCAGAATACGAAATCCTATGAAATTAGTTCTAATAATTTTTACTGTCCGTCGAACCCTTCTAGAAATATATGCTAAGGGCCACATCAAAAATCAAACTTTCTCATATGGGTGACCATACGAAATTACATACGGGTATTCATCTAGGGTATCATAACAGTTAGACCAATTCTATAGTTTTTTACTTGTTGTAAAGGACGTTCAGAATCCGACAGAAATTGAATTTAAGAAATAAGTTGATGTAAATCCCTGCAGTAGATTCATCGAGTTCGAACTTTCAGTGAATACAAAAAAGATCCTCTACTTCTGCATCTAAAACATCTTGCATAAGGTCTGCCACCAACAAACAGAAGCCGATAGATGAACTTTTAGAAGAAGCAAGGAAGGACATGCAGAATGGTGATATATATCCAGACACAACTTGTTCGGAAGGGCTTAAGCCACCAATAATTCAAACGAATTCTGGAGAAATAAGATCGATTAAAATTCTAAGAAAAAAATTAATTCTTGCCAATACTTACAAAAAGTATTATCAGTCTGAGCACACGAATAAATCAAAATCTTTTTACTGCTATCGTGTATGGCCACCAAAATCAATAGAGCATGAGAATGTTGATCAAAAATTGCAGAGGTAGGTGTTGGTGAAAAAGCGCGTGCTTATGTACACGCTCATAAAACTTTTACGTTGCCACGTCCAAGTAACCAAATTAATCCAAATCCTGTAAGATCAAAATTTCAAATACACACAAAATTTGATTTTTTCATTTCTTGTTTAAAATATTTTTATTTCTTTAATATTAGAAGTAGCTATTTTTATTTACTTTATTTATATATACGCGGTCAATACCTAAGGGAATTCGCCAACCAGATCCTTCCTGGCATCATATTGTAAATGAGTAAAACAATAACCTTGAGTTACATCTGGCTACTAAGTTATATAGAAATACGCGAATTATGCGGACTGCCATTAACTACTACAACCGCCATTTTAGACGCGGATATACTATTCTTTATTTTTGTTTTTTATTTACTTAACCACGTTGAAGGAGACCTTCTCAATACTAAACAGGAGGATACTTGAATGCGGTGTAGGGAGGAGAGCCATCACCGCGTGTTAAAGAGAGAGGAGAGCTAATCTCGATTCTGTAACCCAAAGCCGTTGGAACATGAGGGGGAGCCCGATCTTCAATGCTAATTACCTTAATTCCACTAATTTTAAATGTATACATACATGTTTATTCCGCTTACGCATTCCTGTTCTTTCATCTAAGCAAATTCTACCCCCTATTAATCAAATCCAAACCGGCTAATTACTTTGTCCTTATCTACTACACATTTCCTTTGAATTTACGCATCACCAATACTGCAACACATAAACATGCTTATTCAAAACCTTCGAAAAATACTTTCCAAGCCAGAAACAGACTCACCACCACTACATGAGAGTCCTAACTTAGTCATAACATTCTAAAATATTTGCAATGTTCTTATATAAAACTGACAAAAGATTGGTTTGAATAGCTCTTGCCTCCTAAACTACTATTCATACAGAAAAAATGTCTTCTGATAAAATCTTAACCTTACTTTCATATCTTCCCAACAGTAATCAATTTTTTATATCTTTCCTAACAAAATTATTTAAAAAGTTATCTTGACGAAATGACTATGATTCCCCAAACAATAACTCTCAACGGAGTTATAACTGCATATGTGAATGTGCCGTGGTCCGATGAATTCGAGTCAATTTGCCTACAGATTCGGTCTACGGCCGCAAGTACACTATTGCAACTATCGCTCAGCTGAGAGTTATTAATCTTAAAATGGTAAGTTTACTTTTTAATCAAAATTATTTTATTATTTTGTTAAGTAATTTTATAGTAATAGTAATCTTAAAGATGTTGATCATCCTCGTTTGCTGAATTGCAGAAGCGGACAGCGATACCCCAATTTTTGCAATTACAACAAAAAACATTTCATATGTATAACAATTTTATTGTATGAATAGTATGTATATAAAATAAGCATAATTCAATGCAATGATATTTTCAAAACTCTTGATACCGAAATTATTTTAAAAAACAAAACAAAAGGAATTCCATAATTTCTGGATCCGGGGGAAAAATCGCCTTGAAAGCTTGCTGTTTCAGTAAGATGTGAAATTTTATTATTGGAATTATCAGATTTTTTATATAAAATTCTATAAATATATGTAGTAATTAATTTTAAAAGTAATAAGTAGAATAAACATTTTGGTTTTTACCACATAAACAACTGTAATAAATCTAAATCTTATCCTGATATGGGCAGGTAGTTCGAACTGGCAGAGTGGTGCCCGATGTTTATTTACAGACATAATTACTCTTTAATCTAGTTAGGTACAGTCTTATGTGTGTTAACATAAATTCTTGGCTGTAATGCAACCATTTCAAGTACATTTCAATCATCTACGTTGTAATAATTGGCGCATTAATTCATGAAGATCCAGAAATAATCTATGACAACTAAAAGAATCTGCGATCTATTTACTTCAGTCAACACAACTTAGATCACCACGTAATTAATTAAGATGATATGTTCGCAATTTGATTATATTATAACTGGCATCCCGCTGATTATAAAATTTCTTAGATTTAAAAAAAAAAACACATAACAAAACATCCTCAAGAAATGTTGGCAGCAGTCCAATAACAATGGCTTTTCTGCTTAAAAATTTTTACTGATGCAGTAATATGGATTAATTTAAGATTATTTTAACAAGTAAAAATATGTGGAAAAAATTTGTTTGTACCTGGTAATCCGAGGAATTTTTATATCAGAGTCTTAATAGATGATATCAATTGATAAAAATAAATAGGAGAATGGCTTTAAATTTAGATTACTCACACCCGTAGTTGCTGCTATAAAAGTCGTAGCTGCAATTTTTTATACAATATACTACGAAATTATTTTTGAATAAATAAATTTTTTGCAGTAATTTTAAAATTAGTAAATTATGTATATCTAAAGGCACACGCTATATCCAACGTCTTTTTATAAAATCTACAATTAAATTTTTTATTTCATTAAAATCCCACGAATTATATATCCCATCAATTGATGCAATCATTGATAGCAATTGAAACATTTGCCAAGAAATGCTTGGTATTTTATCGCTAAAATGTATTTCCACAGTGAACCCATCAATTAATAGTGCGACATGACCGTGATGTGAATTTCGCTTTTTAAATAAGTCGCGTGCGCATGCCGATCTTATCTTAGTTGATTTGACGCTAGTCGATAATTACTCAGGCGTTACGTTACTTACCATATTAAATACGTTTATGACTTCTGTATACATATGTATACAGGAATGTATACTGTAACTACTTTTATGGATGTTTGTCATTTGTAAATATGTTGCTCGTTAAAATTAACTGGCTTCTACAAATATTAAATAACTTTCTGTGATCCCATCAGTATATTTATTTACTTTAGATAAATGAAATAATGTTGTCATCAAATTGATGTGTACCTACGTATGAACATTATACACACATGTACACAACTCACTTCAGATTTATTTTCAGTTAAAACTGATAGATATTGTAAATACCGCGATTTGTTGGCATGTAATTAGATAACAACCGCCCACTAATAAATTCCATTGCAGATAAAGTAATTTTTTCAATCTATAACTGGTAATAATTCTCTTATCCCTTTGATTTATTAGGTCATTATATGAACGATTTAGCTATTGAAACAAGGTTGATTGTGGTAATAAATGCGAGACTTACTTGCGCAGTACACAATGGTAAATTTGATGTGAATTTAAACACGGTTTACATATGTACAACATATGGTTTTGAATAACAGTAAACAATTATCGGGTATAGGTACCTCTTGTCAGCAACCTGATTTTGTTAATGGTTAAAACAAATGGCCGTCTGGTATGCAGTTAATGACACTGAAAATTGTTATATTTATTTAGCAGACCATTTAAGCTAGGACTACATAAGTCCGCCGACATGTCGAGACTTTACATAAACGTTTGCGTAAAAAATATGTACAATATCGCCCAGCATGTTGAAGTTGAGTCTGGCGCTAATATCCAGCCAGCTTTCATTTGGCAGTGTATAAATACTGAGCAGATAAGCTGAGTTAGGTATATCTTAGAATCATGGTGCAATGCCAAAGGTCAGGGAGAAATAATTAGGCAATTTCTTTTACTTAAATTTACGGAATATATTGTCGGGAATATACAGCTGCTACGAGCCAAATGTTGCTGGATACTTTGTTACCATTATCGAGATCTAAAATTTTTGTATTTATGCATAATTTGAACATTATTATAAATTATGCAAAAGAAAGTGCATTGAATACCTTTGTCGATGTATCGATTGCTGAATGTTCGAGTACAATTTCTCATCAACTTATCCAACAAATCGGGTCTCGATATGACACGTAAATATGTTGGAAACATTTTGTGATAATTGAATCAAAGGATAAGATAGGCCCTGCGGAATAGGATTAGTGACATTTCCTGGTAGAGGTAGAGTACTCCTGACATTATTTCAAAACCTTAGTTAACCTTACTTAACTATAATAGAACTAGGCTACGTTTTTCAAGTATAAGAAAGCATTCAGATTCATGTATGTAATAATACTTTATTTAATACCTACTGTAACGATATAGCCAGCCTGGTGCGGAGGATGGTGTTCTCCTTTTATGATGATGCAAGATTGCATTATTTGCGTCAGGGTTTGCCGGTAATCGTTTAAATTTACGTTGTAACTACAGGTTTTCCTGTAACGCTAGTATTATGTGTTAGTTCTATATGTGGAGTTAGTCTTTGTAGAGCGTTTTTGGATTTGCTGAAGTTTAGAAAACCGTAACTATGTGGAAGCTCGGGTGAAGTTATAAACCAGGTCTGTTCTACTTCGACTTGTTCTGAAAAGAAGCAAATTAAACTAGATAGTGGGTTCGATTTTGGAACTGACAGTGAGGCTTTTTGTTTTGTGTGGCGTAGGTCTTGTCATTGGTTTTGTGGTCGAATTGTGTTTTATTAAATTAAAGTTAGTTTTTTGCCCCCTACATTCATTACTATGATCGTACCGGTTGAATTTCTGCCTAAAATTAAAACATCATAATGCAAAATTCCGCTAATAATGTCCTCTATATATTAGATCTATGCTTTCAGTTTAATTTTTCTGACTCAAATAGTTTTAAATATATTCTTATTTTGACAGCTTGGTACTGGCGTACTGGAAATGATAATAATTGCCACATCGTTTTTACCGACTTATAACAGATATTCCATACCAAAACGATTTCCCATTTGACCCAACCTCCTCCGATTTTGAAGAAACTTTCAGAATTAGTTAAGTATTAAAAAATATTGAACCAGTTTTTTTTTTGTTTAGCCAGCCGACCTCAGGACATGGATACAGGGTGGCTCAAATTTTAATGTTTTCACTGTGGACATGTTTTTTAATTTGCTGATTACTTGGGATTGCTCGATTCTTTTGTACGATATTTCGAATTAAATTGGGCTTTTCAAAGAAATTAAAATAAGATAAAAACAAAAAAAATATTGAAAAAACAAAACACAATTTTTATTAATTTTGGATTTCTTACCTCCTCCGGAAGAGAACTCCCTCCCTAAATTTTTTTTTAAATTCTCTAGCATTAATATGTACATATCATCTAAAAAATTTACGGATGTTCAGCTCTTAGTTTAGGCTATACAGTTTTTTCTATTAGAGCTCCGCAAAATTTCATATAAAAATTTTAGAATTTCGATCGGGTCCAAAAATTGAAAATTTTGATCATGTTGATTGGAAATTGCTGATAACTGAAATATTCTGAATTTAGTTGCATGACATACTAGAGACCAAGAGTTTGCGCGCGGCTAACCCCCTGCCAGACGAAGTTAAAGTACTGAAAATTTCGGAGTTTCCAATAATCTATATAACCACATGAAATTCGGCTCAGAAGCAGAGCTAATTGGCCTGAGCACAAATATGTAGATCCAAGACGGTTTGCGCGCGGCTAACCCCTTGCCAGACGAAGTTAAAGTACTGAAAATTTCGGATTTTCCAATAATCTATATAACCACATGAAATTCGGCTCAGAAGCAGAGCTAATATCCCTGAGCACAAATATGCAGGTCCAAGAAAGTTTCCGCGCGGCTAACCTCTTGCCAGACGAAGTTGAAGTACTGACAAATATCAAACAAATCTTACAATTTCCAACATTCGTGTTTTACTTTCAGAAATCTTTTGTTTTTTTTTTTTCAATTTATACTCTCAATTCAATTATCACTTTCAGAGTCACTGTCATCTGATGAATCACAAGTGAGTACATCGTTTTCGTTTTCTTCATTTACTTTAACTTTAAGGATATTTTGCAGTCTTTCCGGTGTGGCATTTCCCTCGAACTATTTAATTTTCAATTTATTTTCTGCTAACACCCACCACTTTCTGTTGGTGATAATTTAATTTCTTCATTTCTCACCGCATTCTTCCATATCCAACATACATAATTGCTTCGGTATATTTGTTGCAACAGAACATAATAGACAAAATTGCAGGCAGTTTCCTGACATTTCGAAAGATTCACACAGAATTCACTATATGTATAAAGGTAAAGTAGAGATTGTGCTTGTGAGACGGTAAAGGTATGGTGACAAGAAATATTAGAACCTTTTGCAAAAAAATATCGCTTACTTCGGATATTTCCAAAAACTGTTTCTGATGTAGGCTTGCAGGATATGTAAAAAGATTGATATCGGGCTTAGTCAACCATCACATCTTTTGTCCGGTGTATACTACAAACGATATTTTCTAATAATGTATAATCTTCTTCATTAAAATATACTTCGTTTCCATATTTAGAAAATGTCAACTACAATTTTGGTCTACTTTTCAAAATTTTAAAAGGTTTTATATTTCCTTTCTTGAAAAAAGGTGGAGTATAGTCACATCCTGTAAAGCTGTGAAATGCAGGTAGAGCTGCGCAAAGTGTTTGTCCCAATTCTTTGTAAATTAAATTAACATCAACATACCTAAGAGTGTTTTTAGACAGAGTTCCTACTTCAATCCATAATTTTATATTATTTTTAAGGTTAAACAGGGTAGGTACATCTATATCCGTAGATTTAATGACAACTGAACTGTCTCTCTGTAAAATGGATAAATGCAACATCATACGAGTATCTGCCTCTTCTTGAGAACTTTTTAGCTCTTCAACGTCTTCTCGAATCATATTATATATCACTTAGAATCATTTGTGACGTATATTTCTTTATTTTAAATACGAAATTTTCAGTACTTTAACTTCGTCTGCCAAGAGGTTAGCCGCGCGCAAACCGTCTTGGACCTACATATTTGTGCTCAGGCCCATTAGCTCTGCTTCTGAGCCGAATTTCATGTGGTTATATAGATTATTGGAAAATCCGAAATTTGCAGTACTTTAACTTCGTCTGGCAGGGGGTTAGCCGCGCGCAAACCATCTTGGACCTATATATTTGTGCTCAGGGAAAACCTCTCTGTTTTTTAAGACGTGCATTAAGTGGTTATAATAATTATTTCAATTTTGAAAAAAAGGGTGTTTTCAACATACTATTACTCACTTAAGCCGCGGAGATTTCCTGCCAGACGATTGTTTTTGACATTGCCTTTCCTTTAACTTAACGTATGCATAAATTTTTTTTTTTTCATAGAAGATTTAAATGAAGCGAACAGCACAAATAGTTCGCTTCAAACGACAGAACAATTTGTACTCAACAGTATATGGGAGTTCTAGGACAAGGTACACAAAAGAACACAGCTAATGTATCTTTAAGGAATTAAACGATGTTTTAAAGTTATCAGTAGTTGATCATAAAAACAAGTACTATTAATACGAAATTAAATACTATGAAACGAGTAATTGTTGCATACGGCTGTTACCCCCATGGTGGTCTATAGGGCAGGAGGTGATAGTACTCACCTAGCCAAACAAAAATTTGTACGTCGAGGGTTTGGAGGATTGGGGGGGGGGGGGGGGGTGAGAGGGGTATATCAGCATTTTGAGGTTAAAAAGCGATTAAGAGAACATGCTAGTTTTTCACAAAACATTTATCTAAAAAAGTACAGGGTGTACAGTCACCCTCGAGAGCTCATTGTATGCAAAGTCCATGACCTTTCGAACGACTGTTCCTGTACTCATCTCCACTCAGCAGTTATCGTGGTCTATCCTGAAAATTTCTGATTCTTTTATCTTTTTACTTTCACGTAGTGTGAAAAACTAACATGTTCTCTTAATCAGCCGGTAAGTAGTCGTTTTTAATATCCCGAAGGGTTTTTGGATAGATACCTTTTAATACCATGGATGAAATCTATAGATAGATTAAGTTTGTCTTTCCGTTTGTATCGGATAGAAATAATAATGGTAGAGCAAAATTGGTTGGACACCTACGATTAATATTAAAACCTATTTTTATTGTTATATAAGAAGAAATTTATGTTCGAAAATGGGATCGGGTTACTTCATCGTGGGGTTGCCATACAAAAATTTCATTTTTCACCATATGTTTGGACACTGTCTGATAACGCGCCGACGTAGAGAACTGAAATTTTGTACAAGGAGTTTTTAAAAAAAATAGTAAATATAATTTCAAAAATGGACTAAATAGGAAAACATTATATTGGTGTTGCCATATAAAAATTTTGCTTTCTTACTTACACTGTGAAAACAATCAGTCCAAGACGTTTTGATTGTCCTGGAAATTACATCAGAATATGAAATCCTATAAAATTGGTTATAATCCATTTTACTGCCCGACGAACCGTTTTAGAAATATATGCGAAAAACTACTTCAATAATCAAATTTGCACAGATGAGTGACCGACCATACGAAATTACATACGGGCATTCTTCTATGTTAGCCTTTTTACTTGTTAATAACAGGGTTTATTTCAAGTTTTGACAATTCTTTTACTCTTCTTGCACACTGTGTTAAATGTGTGATTCCCTGACCTAGTAAATTTTTCAAATGCCTTAAATAATTTTTTTAATCAGTAGGTACAATGTCGATATTAAAAGATCAAGACGAACACCATCATCTACAAGATGACAAAGGTTGTATATCTTATTTTTAATTATATCATGCCCATTAATTTCCATATATGTATCTTAAGTTTATAAAGTTTTCCAACAGTGTTTTAGTTATATGTATGTATTACAAAATTTCCCATATGCAAAACTTGAGAAAATGACATACCGCGCAATATAAGAGCGAGGAATGTTCTTATATATATGTTTTGATTTATGGTATTTTAATATAACTCAACCTAAATACATATGCACATCAAAAATATTCTAATTTCTACTCTTTTCCAAAATTATAAGCAGTTAAGGATTATTGTAGCATGATGAATTTCAGTAGGCTTGTTAACATTACACTTTTTCAATAGATATGAAATTTTCCTAATATGGTTTGGAAACAAATGTATACTTTTCAGTTATTCAAATCAATAAAAGTTTCTTCATTATTCTTATATCCAATAAAGACAAAGAATCTGCTACTACAAAATCATTGATTACTCTATTGGGAAGTTATTTTTAATTGGGTTATGGCCTTCGGTGTGATTTCTAAAACCTATGTCAGTTCTGTTTAGATAAATAATTAGCTAAAATTTTATATTTAAGTTAGATGTAAAGTGCAAACCATCAATATCTATGATTAAAAAAACGCTTTCATGGTATTCATTATAACAGCAACTTATATTTCCAATGTTAAATTCTGTTGTTTAAAGTAAGTACCCATATGCAGCACTTCTAAAATAATTAATCTTTGTTCAATGTTCTCATTTAATGGTTCATATGATCATCATCTTTTTCGCTGTTATAGTCAGCACTGTCGTTAACACTGTTATCAGTATTTTTTATAGTTTTATCAAATGAATGAATATTTACATATAAAGTTTCATCATAATTATATATTTCATCATCCAGTGTACTGTAATTATTGATTATTAATGCTTGAAGTCGTTAATTCTTCTGCCAATTTACTTCGAAGAAAATCTTTGTGGTATGTTTTGAAGACATAATTTTAAATTGACGGTTTTCATTACTAATTAATGATATTTTAGTATGAGCCATATTATACTTTAGTTTAACACAAAGGAAACGTGCGTGCACATGCCAAAAATAAATATTGTAACTATGAAGACAATATTCCTTTATTAACAAATAAACACAAAGAAATATTTAAGTAACTATTCCAAAATGAGAAGTATCAATGAAGCAATAGAATACCATACATACTGTTACTATACAAAAACCATATTACCATAATATGGGATAGACACTGGAATAGCAGAAATACCAAAGCTATAATTTCAATATGTTAATTTCATACTAGTAATAACTAAAAGAAGACACAATGTTTCTTAGCTTACCTTCCTTTAAGAATTAATTTTCTCGCATACCACAATAAATTCGACAGTGGATTTTTGGAGGTATGGGCCTAGTCTTAGCTTTGGAGCTTTGAGTATGCGACCTCCGTACTGTTGTATATGCGAGTATACAGCTGGCCTGCAAAGAATTTGTAGCCAGAATTCTCTCAAGGAAAATCCTAGATAGCCCGATGATGAGACTCAAATCCCTACCCTCCCTTTGACAGCCTGGATGTGATCTGGTGTTAAAATGTCCTGTGCTCGAGTCGCGCGGGTGAAGTGAGTTCGTGTGTGTGTGCATGGTTGGCTCGCAAATCTTGGCGCGATCTCTCCCTTCACCGCTCATATACCTCTCCTAGCATTCGCTTAAGTCGGTTAGTATTGCCGTATCGAGACGTAAAGGGTTTTTGCATTTCATGAAGCGCCTAGACTTTTCGTGAAGTACTGAGTTGCATCAAGTGTCTATGACATATACATATGTACATAATGGTACAGTTTCTTAAAATATTTTATTTAAACAAAGTGGTGAGTTCTTTTAGAATTCTAAAACTTCTAAACGGTTATGATTATAATTGTAAGCTTCGAATGTCTAATATGGCTTGCTCTCATACTCAAAAATATTCATTAAAAAATAAACGCCAAAACAATTGAATGTAAGATAAACTTCTTTACATTATTCAAAAATTCTTGAACTGTAGACAAATGTATTTACTGGTGGCATTGACAATGACATCTCTATCTTAATTATATGTTTACAAAATTAAGCGACTCAGGTGTGCTAATTATACTTTTTGCATGAAACCTATTTCGAGAAGTGATGCAAGAGTATAAAAGAGTATAAAGATATCACTAATTAGCTTGGATGTGAATATTAGAACATACATATACTTTTTTCACGCCAACACTAGTGCACCTTATAATAATTCACCAATTCTCTATCAGAGGGAGAATACAATGCTCACCGCAACAACGCGGCATCTGCTAAAATTTCATTCTTTACAAAATATTTACACAACATTTTTAATGGCTGCTGCTGTAATTGCTTTAATGCAATTTATAGAAGCTAATTAAAATTTTATGTAGTTGGTTTAAAGTTTAAATATTGTCGTTTATAACATTTAATCTAATCTGGATACAAATAGAACAAGATTAGAGATGTTTATTAAAAAGTCTAATAAAATACATGAATTAATATTATCAAATACATTTTTCACCGCTTTTTCTGAGATCTCTGATCTCTATTATAATAGAAGAATTAACTTTGGAATCAAAAGATTTATTTAAATTCGTTGTTGATTTGAGACTACCTTGAATTGTTGCGAAGAAAGTGGTAATATTAATAGCAAAAAAAAGAGGAGAGGAAATAGATCTCAAGCACAAGAGTTTAAAAAAAAAAGTTATATCATAATTAGTCGAAGATTAATGATGTCGATATTTTTCCCAAACTTTCTTCGAATTTGGTACAATAAATCATAAGAAACTTTATAAAACTTACATTTTAAACGAAAAATTAAAATTTTTGGAAGATGGACCACGATAAAAATGCAAAACTGCACACATTTTCGAACATAAATAAAGGCATAACAGTCGCATACTAGTCCAATATATTTGGAGCCAATTTAAAAAATAACATGATAAAACTAAATTGCTGTATGATACTATATATGTATATAAGAACTTTGCTGATCTACCCATAACCGACTTTAATTGCTATTTCATAAAATTAGTTTGACAAAAGTGTCAGTTTTTTAATTGAATATAAATCAAACGTAAGGATCGCCAATATGGCTTCCGGTATGGACACTGATTTTATTACGGAACTTTGAAACCGGAACTTCGACAATTTTGGTGACTTCAAAATCGATGCCCTAGATATTTCCTGGGCCATTGAGTCCTGCATCAAACCGTTATAGACAAAAATGGTCTCTCCCCTCCTCTTTTATTATGGATTAAAACTTTTAATTTCTTATCACTTACAACGTGGTCTATTAGATTGCGTTACATCTGAATCTCATCTTATAAGTGCTCTGTTATCTATCCATCTCTCTTCTTAATTTTCACTAATGATCTCCTTTCCCTTACCTTCAATCCCATCTATAGTTTTACTGGACAGTATCCTTGATTTTGCTTACTCCATGCGAGCTTCAGAAGGAATGCTGCATGTATCAATCTAGATTGCACCATTGAACAAAGATTTTCACGAGTTCCTTGCTTGGGAGAGAGCGAAATGTGTCGAATTGCATCACTTGCTTTAAAACAAGATTGTTAAATTACCTTTCCCGGTTCTTTTGATGGAGCATTAGTTTCCGATATTCTTGGCATTAATACCTCAGCCCGTTGAATCTAGTGCTTCTTTCTATCACACCTAGAATGTCATAGAATTTGTATATTTGGCCTTCGCTTCTTTATTACTACATGCATGGTTTTACGTTCAGATGAAATAAGTAGTCTTATTTCTTCTAGAGTAATTCTTGTAGGTAGGCAATACTCGAGCTGCAAACCGTGTACATTCTTTCACTCTTCAAAATACTTTCGGCCGTACAGTAACATACAATGATTCCTTTTCATCCCGGTGATATATATCAGCCACATTAAGAGGAGGCAGCACCCATCAATAGTTTCAACTTTGATACCAGCGAGCCTGTAGGCAATAAAATTCATATAAAATTAGCCTAGACCTATATCATAGACTACATTAGAGACATCTAGCGTAAAAGTCAGAAACCAAACATGCGACAATTTAAGACGAAAATGAATATTTGCAGTTCAAATAAATGAAAATTTTTAACGAGAATTAACTCTTCAAAATTGTTTTGTACATAATTGTTAAATATACTATTTTGCTTTGTATTTCAACAACCTTCAACGAAATATTGCAATTTTTCGTTGGTGAAATATCGGTAGAGAAAACAAGTACTATTAGAGTCAAATAACTAAAAAAAGCGCCAAAAAAACTCGACGTTATTTGCTAGATCTAGGCAATGTTGTCCATTTCTAAATACACATGTATAGGCTGAGGGTGGAGTAATCGATGCTTTAGCACAGGTAATCAGTCATGATAAATTCTTTAATATACGAACTTTTCTCATAGGTGTACGATGACGATATCGACATAATTACAAGAGACGAAGGACAATTGTGGAAGGTGCGTCCATTTACAGATAGGATAAGTAATGGAAATATTATGCAACATAGAGAAATATGCGTTGACAAAAAGATCATTCCATTTACTAGAAGATGTGTGTTCAAAGAATATGTCAAAGGTAAATAAAAACTCAATTAGTAAAATTTGCCGACCTGGGAGGCATTGTTTCCAATTTTTTATCATAAACGATAAAAACGATGTTTTGCGAGAATTATGAAGATTGTGGACTGGGACAGCTGTTTTATCCATTACTAAGATCTTACAACCGGGTCACTCCATATTTCGCGATAAATACTTAACTTGTCTCGCTGAATTGTTCTGTACAAAAAGGCGTCACTCTACTGCCACGATAATGCAATAGACTATTGCCAGCAAACTTCTAGCATGCAGCATTTGCTAAAAAGGCTATTTGACATCTTTCCAAAGCTCCGGGGTGTAATCCATGCTAATGGATGGAGAGGCAGAACCCATTCGTTGGAGATCTGGAGATACGCAGGACAGAAACCATCTCTGCTTTAACCTTGCAAGTATACATATACTGATGAAAGGTTCCTCTCAGTCAGAGTAGTATGATCCAGCAGAATTACTAAAAACTGCCTAAAAGACTTAGCCCGTTCACTAATCTGAATGTGCTACGATTTCTTGAAATTTTTTTAGTCTTGAATCCTCGTTCACACCATCAAATGTTTTCACAGATAAGTTTGCAGAGTTCTCCAATAGATCTACGGATCAAGTATATGTACTGATAAATGTGTAGCATGTTAGCATGTTGACCACTCCTTTCGCTATTTAATTTTTGCTTGATTGTGAAACCTACGCAGAGCTCTCGCGTCTGCTGTGGGTGTTCGAAGTAGAACTCTGTATATAACTGTCCATGAAGCCTCAAAAGCCAGGACAGTGGCAATTACTCCGAGTTTTTTTTTCTTCCAAATTTTACGACATTTTAAAAATATTTAATTTTACTTTTACGAGAGTTTAGCGTACGAGAAGAAAAATTTTATTGTCTCCTCCTCGATACGTATGCTGCTTTTACCCTATACGCTTTCCTATCAATACATACCTACATATGTACATACATCCCTCCATCCGATATCAAGCCATATCTCTTTATGAAAATGTTCATTATGATCACGCATTGTTTACCAACTAATTTTATCATCAAAAATCAACAAAATTATACACCAACTCATCGTTTGCGGGCTGAGTTTAGCGTACTCGTAACTATTATCATAGATAGCACAAGAGCTAGATGTCGCATTGTATACGAGAGCAGAGTATACATATTCTGAAATATGTAGTGCATTCTGGAATGGAGATACGAAAATATATGAATCACTCGACGCATACATCATTTCAAATTTTCTGGTCCATTCCGGAAATTTTGTATACATTTTTGGTATACTGCATGCGACATCCAGTTCTTGTGCCATCTATGCTAAAGAATGTCCCAGATGGAATGTGAACGCCCTCTTTCCTTTGATATTTCATTATTATCTAACGGAACATGATCGAATATGTCATGATTGGTTTGACACAGTTTACTCTTTTGATATATATATATATACATATATATATATCATTCTTGTTGATATCGCCATAACGGGAACAATATTATCTATTCCAGAAATCCAGAGAAATTAAATTATTGGAAAGTGGTAATGAGTTTTTTACTCTTTCGAGACCCGTACATAATACGAGTCTACAGGCAATTCTCAACCAGAAAAATTCCATAAAGAAATTGTTGGAAGTATAGGCAAAGAAAACTAAATAAAAGAAAGGACACAGAAGAGTGTTCCGATTGTTTTCCATTTAAATGTACACGGCGAGAAAAGGAAGGAAGGAAGAGAAAAAAATAAAAAAAATCAAACCCTCTTTGAACATTTTACGAATAAGACAAAAAATGTGAAAGCGAAGATTACATGCAACGAAATGGAATGGCAAATGATTTATTTTCGTAAATAAGAGAGAATGGGTGGAGTTTTCCCAATGTTTTTCGTAAACAAGAGAGAATGGGCGGAGTTGTCCCAATGTTTTTCGCAGGAATTCTAATGTTTGTTTGTGTAATCCCATGATGTTTGAACAGCACGTTTTTCTGTTTACATTCGTTTTGCTATGAAGAGAATAAGTGGGAGAACTCATGCTGGATTCTCTGATATTTTCGGGAAAAATGAGAATTTTATATGAGAGGAACTTTACATCTCCTTTCAGCATGTGGACCAAAGCGAAATTTATCTTTTTCTTTAAAATGGAAGGTAGTGTGACCTGATGTACATTATTATGAATAGTTTGATAGGATTTTGAGGGATTCAATAAGATTTTGTCGTTCGGGTAATCCTACGTTCTCTCGATTTTTGTTTTTAGCTCGTTGCTCGGTTGCACTACAATAGTATATAGCCAAGTTCTTTTCCCCCATTCATGCAAAAGACGAAAGTAAATGAAATTACTTGTTTCATAAAACACGAAAAATTTCCTATTTTGTTCACCTCTATCTCTACTTACTTATTTATACTTTGGTATAGGTACTGTGTGTAAAGTGTTTCCATCAGCAGCGACGAGGGCATACTACAAGAGAAATTTCTTGAGCAGCTCTTCAATACACCCTTACTCGCCAGTGTGTAAAAAACAACAGTGAACCACTACATCCTTATTCACCAGTGTGTAAAAAACAACGAGCCTGGTTATTGAAAAATGTAAACATTTCTACTTCACATAAAACAAGTATATTTCTCTTTGTCACACACATGCTCAATTTCCTTAAAGCTACATGCAATTCTTTCTTTCAACTATTATAATCATTTTTTTATTTTATTTTTTCAAATGATGTCCTATTCTCGTGGGTAATCTCTTTCTATCGATCAGCTGTTCAAGAAATTTCTCTTGTAGTATGCCCTCGTCGATCAGCAGTAACAGGGTGATCTCATCAGGACAGCAATGAACCCTGAAACTGTCTGCTGTCTACGCTACAGTGTACTCATATGCCAATAAGTTGCTGATGGATAGGTATACTTATATAGATGAAAGAGTAAAAACTCATTATCATTTTCCACTTATTAGAAATGGGATGCCCAAAAATCATTTTAATTGTGAAGAGAACCAATTTTCCTTAAAATGATTCACATATAGATTTTTAAATAAGTTTATATAGTTGTTATACCTATTCGTATTAGTGAAATAAAATTTTAAAAATATTTCAATAGTCCAGAGCTATTCAATTTTTTCAGCGTCCACTTTCATCTGGGACAGTCTTTACTATACATCCAGAGCAGACTAGTCTCTGACCTGTTCATAAAAGGTTAACATTAAGATACAATATCCGTATTTACCGCTAGATGGATCACTTCGGAAAATTATAAATGCTCTCCAGATTAACGCTGAATTATCAATCATCAATTTGAATGTACAGGAGAAAAATAAATTTTTCAAATTAGTTGCTGGCTTTTCCAACCTGGCCAGCCTCACCAACTTTGAGAATTCTGTAGCATATATGAGATCAGGTTATCTAGCTCCCAATGGCAAATTTGCTGAGGCCGGCCAGGTTGGGGTTGACCTCGAGTAGGTCTGCTTTCTACTCTGTTGAAACTTTATCAGCTTTGACACTAATATGTGTTATCGTTTGATTCAGAATTATTCATGGGAAAAAGTATAGTGAAAATTTATTGAAAAAACCAAATTTGGGAAACATATTTACCCTCAAAAGTTATTCCTGCTATAGTAAATTATTACTTAATAGTTTGCATTTTCAACCGAACAGCCCAATTAACTGCTATCATACAGAAGTTGTCAAAGTTTATATTGTGTGTTGCAAAAATTTGCAAGGCTCATCAGGTTGAGGTTCTTAAAGTTATTCAGAGGTCGAAGTTCGAAAAAATAGCACTGTGTTACACGCTTAACTCTTCTGGCTCATATAGGTTAAAAATCTAAATGGAATAAACAAACTTCGAAAATCGTCATACACATCATCTTCTTTAACAATTCTTAGGACTACATCTCTAGCTTTCCATTATATTTTTTTTCCGCATCAAGATGGATTTCTGAGATTACTGCTAAAATTCAGCAAAACTTGTGTCATTGTACGTACGCCAGTTCTTCTTACGCCTTCGCCACCCACAGGGTACTCTTTTACAAGAGCATGAAGCCAAATATACACATTGCAAAAATTTTAAAACTATAGTTTTTAGCAGTTCTCAGCAATCAATTAAATTATCGAGACTATAAGACACGTTCTAGTTAATAGTTAGAAAGTATGTTTCTTAAAAAAAAACTTGATGCTTACTGAAAATAACATCCTACGTTACTTGAAAATATATTAATAAAAAGTAATAATATATAACAACGAATGAAAGAATTAAACACGTACTAAAATTGAGTTGAATTACAAGAGAGACAATAATTTAAAAAGCTATTACAATCAAGTAGTATCGGTTCATCAGATTGACACAGCAGCGACACTAATTTATTTTATCTTGATATGCTTTGCTTAATTAAAAAGAATTTTTAGTGCTCCACAATAATGTTTATATTTTTTGTTCTGTTTTTTAGTGGAACCATAAAATATCTTAATGCCGCATAATGAATCTACATACATATGTACATATCACGCATTGCTATATCAAATTACTCCAAGGCCTTATTATAGTGTCATACTCGACACTGATGCCGAAAATATCCAAATAAATTCTATCATGCAAAAGTTCACGATCAACTTAATTGCTCCATTTGACTTTGACGCACCATTTATAGTATTCAGCACAATTTGGTGCCCAGAAGCATGTTAAATGTCGCAACCGAAACTTATATGTGTATCAAAGTGAGATTAAAAGGAATTCACTGACTTCGATACCCCCTGCATTTATGATACTTGCACGTGTCGCATAAATTTAAAAAAAAACAGTGAGATCGGCTTTTGCGAATAATTCATTAAATGAATTTCAAAGAGGCTCAAAGTAATCCTATTGAGAAGAACTTATAATCTAGTGAGTATTTTGTCCTTCAATATTCTCTTACCAAATGTAGAAATTGATTAATTTCAAATGGTCACACTCCTGTTGTTATGTATGTGCACTTTATAAAGGTTAAAATAAGTATGAAAGAAAAACTAAAATACAATAAAAATATTTTAAATATTATCGTATATCTAACTGAAAGTAGGACAAACTAATAACATTTCCTTAACAAGGTGGTACATAGGTATGTGCGTTTCTATTAGATATTTGCAACCGCTCGGTGTGGGTGGGTGTGTCATTTTATTTCTTGACAGTCCGAACGTGACAGCATTATTAATTGAAGAACAATGCAATGAAAGTACGAGTATAATAAATTTATGTTAGTAACCCAATTTCATTACAGTTAAGTAGAATGTAATACCCAAATCAACTTGGCATGAATGCAGTGGACATTTCAAATTAACCACTTGAACTGCAAGACGCTTCTAATCTACATAAATAATCTGAGCCTGGCATACAAAGTACATTATTAAAATATAGCTTCGGTCAACTGAAGGCAATTTTTCTTAATACTGCTGCCAATCCGTAACATATATTTGCAGGATGAATGAATATAAATGGAAATGGTTTTTATCTGTGATGACTCTTCAGAGAAATTTTGAACTGGGAATCAATTGTTTAATTGTTATGATTGCTCACAGATCTTGAGGTCATATCCACTAACACCCAGCAATGAATCAAATTATTAATTAGATTTTCTTATAATGTCTCTTTTTTGTTAGTATTCTTCATCCATTAAAATCCTGCATTACCTTAATGAACGAGAACGTACCATAAGCTTACCATGAGTATAAATAAGTGTTGCAAAATTTCCATATATTTTAATCCTTTTTAGAAATCTTATAAATGTTGGTACAAATTCTCGCTATTGGTATGAAAATGTTAAATGTCAACTGTCTTTTAAATATACCAACACTTTCGGCAGCAACTACTAAAAATATTAAGTTACACTAAGACGAACTAATTTAAGCAATAACAAATCACTGAAAACTGAAGTTAATATGTAGAATAAAGATTTCTAGAATGACAAAAAAAAAGGAAAGTATATCTACTATTAAATTCTGAAGAATATTGCAAGCTAAGTTATCAGTGTGTCCCAGACTAATTTGACTATATTTTGCCAAATGATTCCTCTCGTCCAGACACGTAAAAAATTGTATGGCAGGAGGAGGCAAAATGTCACCCTACCGAGTTACAGAGTGATTAGTAAAATATGCTCTTTTTTTCATTAAACATCCTATATCTTGAAAAGTACATCATCTATTTGAAAACGGCATTCTATGCAAAACCTTAAGGTCTTTCGTATGAATGTCAAATCACCCCCGTACCTCTCATCACTGCAGAGTTATGACGCTTCAAATTCAAAATTTCGGTTTTTAAATTTCTTATTTTTTTAAAAAATACACCCATTAATATACATTTTTGTTACAAAATATCAAAGCCCTGATTCTCCTCTTTAACTTAACCCCTAACACTTATGTTCTGTCTGTGCCAGTTAAGGAGTTATTAGTTATTAGCTTCTAACCTATTCAGGTCACAGATAATTTGTTCCCTTACTAACTGAAAACGTATCATTTTATAACCTGAATAGGTTAAGAGCTAATAACTCCTTTACCGTCACAGATAGAACATAAGTTTAATAGCGCCACAAGTAACAGTTTTTCCAATATTTTTTTTACTGAAGGTGATAGGTAGTTTTATAAGGGGTGTATAATGGTTACTCGGTTATATAAAAATTTGACTGGTTTTATAAGAGTTTTATCATATTACCAATTGATGACGTAGTTATATTAGAGTTTTTTAAGTTCACTAATGGTTATCGTGGAATTAAGTTACAGAAGGTTTTATAAGTTGGTGATGGAAATGTTTCAATCACCGGTCTATATTACTTAGTCTTAGAGTAACCATTAGAAGAAGGTGTATAAGAAAGTTTCATAATTCTTTTCACCAACACGTAAAATAACTAATTGGTAATAAGTGTTTCTTGCGATATCCTTGGTTACCTTTATATAACTCGACAACATTCAGTAATTTAGGTGACTTTAATAAAAATTGGGAACCTCTATAAAATATCGTCAAATTTTTTGATAGCCCTTTAGTAACTACGGTGATCGTTATAAAAACAAATTACTTTTAGTGTCGAATGGACCCATTATAAAACTGTTTTTATATGATATATAACATTACCAAAGATTACATATTATGACTAAAGGGTAGGTATATAAGGAGGACTAAAGAGTATATTCGAGGCATGGTAGTTCCTTCAGTTTATATAATATTTCTATCATAGAGCCAGAGTTTATATAAAACTAGTTGAAGTTTTATAATAGTAATTTGTTCATTTAAGTACAAGTAGACATTTTTTCATCTGTGCATAGCAGATAGAAAAGAAAATGGCGGTTAAGCCAATTTTTTAAATTGCAGATATATGGCCTCCGTTTTATTTTTATATGAAGAAAATACATAATTTTAGGTATATAATACTTGTCAATTATGTAATGTTACTTTTATCTCAGCTAAGTGAAAATTTTAAATTTTGAAATATTTAATTAAAATTCTTAATTATTGCTTATTTTTGGAGCGGTCTGTATTTTTTAGAAGTATCTATGATGAAATTTACAGTAAAATTTGAATTCCAGCTGAATTTCACCACGTATATGCCGAAAAATTGTAGTTCTAAATTGTAAAAATATTAAACCCTTACATTATAAAAATGCAATACAAAAAAATATCGAAATTCTATGTCAACATAGGTTTCGGAAATATTATATTGTTTTATAAAGGTAACTTTTATAGATTCTCCGGTATATAGCAAAAGCTATAATATATAATATAAGCTTACCCTGGTAAAAAGTCCTAAAGAGTAATCTCTACTTTTATAAAGGTAACGAAAAGTAATTTCCCTAACATTTCAATCTGTCTGAGAAAACTCCAAGCGTTGTGGAAACGTTACCATTATCATTATAAACAAAGTTTACAAGGGTAACTGAAACATTACTGCAACCACTGCAATGACCAAAATAAATTAATAGAGGTCACCCTGGGTTATACAAGAGTTTTATAAGAAGTTATAGTAAGGTAACCAGAAAATTTTTGTTACTCATTTTATAAAACTTTTACTTATACAACATTACCCAAATCAAATCACGGTAACCTTTATATAATCCTCCATTTAAGCTCTATGTGGGGTTTATAGTGGTTGCAAAGGGGTTTCGAGTACTAGCCTGTATAACTCAAATTATTTAATTTTATAATGGAAATCGTACGGTTACTATTATATAAAAAAATTTGTTTCTTGCGCGGTTAAATTAAAGAGAAGACTTTCGAAATTTTCACTTTTCAAGATATAAGGGTGTTTAATGACAAAGAGCATATTTTCCTAATCACCCTGTAACTCGGTAGGGTGACATTTTGCCGCTATCCTGCCCTACAATTTTTTACGTGTCTGGACGAGAGGAATCATTTTGCAAAATATAGTCATATTAGTCTCGGACACCCCAGTTGGTTACAAAAATGTAGTAAAGTGGCATTCCTCTTCTGTACACAATTTAAATGATATCTTCCTTATTCCATCATTTTTCTTTAAAAAAAAAAGATTGTATATTAAACTCTGTTCAGTCATTTTGCACTAGCAAAAGAAAAGATTAGAAATATAAACACAAATTTCTTCTAGCATCTAGGTTTTATTTTCAGTTTCGGATATTTAAATTTTACGTGTGACAGTTTATTGACTAGTCAGTGCTGACTGACCAGAAATCTAGTCAATACTGACTAGACAGTAGGCGTTTACACGACGATGTGTCAATGTCAGTTCTACTGATTCGTGTAATCCCTGTGTAACTGCAATAGTTATGGGACCTACACACACGGCATTGTTCGGTAAATTTTGAAACGAAAACTACCTGAAAGCTTCCTAGAACGGGATTCTGTATTAATTTCATTAAAAAAAGCCATTCTGTGATTCGAATGCGTTACAGACAAACGACAGACAGAGTATGGTCTTTTCTTAAGTAAGCCATACGGGAACTCGATTTCAAACGCGTTACAGACAAACATACAGACAAAGTCTGGTCTTTTCTTAAGTTTATTAGGTTATACAGAAAAACAAGTGCTCAGAATATTAACATAGATGACATAAGAACTAGATGTCGCATGCAGTACCAAAAAATTATAAAAAATTTATATGGCTGGGTGGTCCATTTGGGAATGGACCACAACATTTGAAATGATGTATACATCAAGTGATTCATATTTTTCCATATCTGAAGTGTTGAGGAGGTCGATCAAATGTATACAAAACTGCTATTATAAAAACATTTGCTTTCGGCACGCTCTAAAACATGTTATGGTCCATTCCAAAATGCACTACCCATTTCACAATCTGTATACTCTGCTCTAATATGCCATGCGAGAGACGTCTAGTTCTTCTGTCATCTATAATACTAAGTACATATTGATTGTGCAACCGAGAAGTACGGTACGATGGAGACTTATATTATCATAGCGTTTTAGCCCACAAATAAACCGATAAACAGTATACAACTATTAGACGCCAAGTCAGTCTTTCGAGAAATTCTTGGATGCACTCCCACATCAACTTCTTTTTGGCATCAGGTGATGTCAGTGCTGTTCGGCCATCTGTATAGATATATATTTTTTTGTTAGAGACTGAGGTTTTCATATGCACTTCTGGTGATGGCTAATACTTCTCCCTAGAATATAAAGGCATATTTTGCTTGGCTTTGATAAATGCTAGCTCTTGGCTTTATACCATATATTCCTGCCCCTACTCCTTTCTCGAGCTTAGAACTACCGGTCTAGTAGATTAGGGCTTCGCTTTCAGGAGTTGTATCCATTTTCTCCCAATTTAGTATCTTAAAGCATAGATGGCACAAGAACTAGATGTCGCATGGCATATTAAAACATAGTATACAGATTGTGAAATGAGTAGTACATTCTGGAATGGGCCAGAACGCGGTTTAGAGTATGCCGAAAACAAATATTTTTTAACAGCAGTTTTGTATTCGTTTAATCGACCTCCTCAACACTTCAAATATGAAAAAATATGAATCACTCGACGTATACATCATTTTATATGTTGTAGTCCATTCCGGGATGGACCATCCACCCATATAAATTTTGTATACTTTTTTGGTACTCCTTCATTCTGCTATCCTCAGAAATGGCGTGATATTTGTGAGAAGAGCAAGAGACGATCCAACGCGACAAAAACTGACTACATTGATTTTCTCTTAGGTTAGGTTAAGATTAGGGGCGACTAGGCCACTAGGTCGTACGAGCATGCGGATCTATTGATCTATTATTATTGATGCTTTTCTGTCATTTGTACTTTTTTTACTTCTATCTGTTATTCTGAAATTACTCATTTGTGTATGCTTATTATGTAATTAATTGACTTTGTAAAGAGTTGAGATCGGTTTCGTTGTCAAATATGCGGAGTTCTAATAGTGTGCCAATTCGTTACTTCGCTACTTGATTGTTTTTGTGGTAAGCTTATAAATAGTAGTTTGTTATCTTCAGAAGTGGTTGGAGTGCTCTGAATATTTGGTGCCAACGTGCTCAATGCCAGAAGCCTTAAGCCGAAAATTGATGAGATTCGTGAGATATTTGTAGGTCCCGATATTAATGCAATTTTAGTTAGTGAATCATGGTTTCACTCGGCAATCCCATTAGCTTTGATCTCCATCTGCGGATTTACATATCGTTGTATCGTAACGATAGAGACATGAGGACGGGAGGGGGCATTGTAATATACGATAGCGATGAACTTAAGTCGAGAGTAATTTATCGATTTTACATATGCAATTTGCCACTTGTATGTGCTGAAGTGCGTGGTGGAAGTGATATGTGTATTTTGTCAGCTGTATACTGTTCATCCGATTGTTTTAGTATTGAAATCGCTTCAGATTTTGAGCAAATTTCGCGCCTTACGTGTACCTACGCAAATGTGATTATAGCTGGTGACTTCAATGTCAATCAGCATCACTAGATGCAATCACTGGTTTTGAGCACTGTTAATTATTTACCCACTTATTTTAATACATCTAGGCCTTCTTTACTTCACTTGTTCCTTGTTTCGGCTGCCAATGGTTCTCTCGCGAAACCAAAATAATGATAAATGAGCGGGATTTTCTTTATCGTCAATATTTACGTCTCAAAACCGATGATAATCACACTCGCCATAAAACTGTGACAAATAAGGTAAACTCTAGGATTCGATTAGCTAAACGTCATTACTTCCGTTCGAAGTTCAATATGAACCTCCCACCCAAAACACTCTCGAATCATCTGAAAAAGGCTGCTATTTTTGGGAAGGAGTATTGAGGTTGCGATGTAGATCCAGATGTACTGAACACACATTTTATTTCATCGCAGTTCTCTCATGCTCAGATTTCATCAGTCTACGATACACCTGGTAGTTTTCAGACAGGATCAAATTACTTTAGCTTTAACTTTGTTGATGCTGACGAAGGCATTACTTTCTATAGGCTGAACTACAATAGAAGTGTACGTAAGTACATTTACTTACGCAAAGCGAACGCGCCCTTTAATTTAACAGGCGTACACAAATTAAGTTTAACTCGTGTGAGGAGAACTTTCGTTAAGTTTAAATATCCCATTTTCCGTAAGTATAGTGCTCTAAGAATCGCTCATTCCGTTAGAACGCGTTGTGTTCAAACAAATAATGTACTACTAAATGATTAAAAGTGCAATGTAAAAATTAAAATGGAGTAAAACTGGTACTGAAAATTAATAGAAAGCACAAATCTTCAATTAAATAAACTTCCATTTGTTATCTTTTTCACTTTTTAAAATTTAACACATAAAATGTCATTAGGGCACTGCGAACTAAAAGAAGGCATAAATTTTCGACTCACTTCGAATTGAGCTTCCAAGCAAATCGGTCAGATTTCTTAGGTAGCGTACATAACGGTGTTTTTTCAATTGTGCGATAGAAGTTTAAGATATTTATATAATAGCGAAAAGAGATCTGCAATAATTCTGGAGAAATTGTTTGGTGAAAGTATCAAGCAGTGGATGTATTTTCTATAGTTCCTTGTGTAAATTTCAGAAAGGTCTCAGCAGCGGCCATTAGGAATTTTGTGGGTTTGTAGTTTTTCGTAAAACAGCTAGTTACGCCTCAAATCACCTGATCGGGGGTGTTTTTTCCTTGAAATTTTTTGCCCAGCTCAGGTTCGTATATTTCTATTTACGTTATATTGAGTATCATTATATTATTTTTTGAACATTAACCACGTGTGCATTTCAAGTGGTGTGTGTAGCTCTTGGCGTCTTTTGTATAACGGTTGCTGACAAAATGCAACTATAGTGTAGGATGTCTGGTGATGAAGTATATATGGACACGGGAGACCCTGGGGGACAGGACACGACTAATGTCCTGAACCCTACTCTCCCAGTTAGTCAACCTCACAACTCCCAAAAGATTTCAATTTCGTCAGACAATTCTAAAAGTGCTATGTTAACCTGCACGAAGGCAGCGCTCAAAGACTTTTCTGAAAACACTAAAAGCATTCTTCACTCGTATGCTCCAAATGGCAAGCGCAGTAGGATGCAGGAGCCAGAACAAATTCTAAAAGAAGCCGCTAGCACACCTCTACCAATCTCTACCTCCAACACTCAGATTTCTGATCTTACTAGACACCAATAAAGACAAAGGCCCTTACTGGGTCCTGGTCACAAGGACTGAAAATAGTGCGAGCCCTGAAGAAAACAGGGTAAGACTAAGCGATATTGCAGTTGGCATCATCCTAGAAAACGCCAATTTCAGTTTTGTCAAGATCGAACAGCAATCCTTCAACTCGATAAAAGTTTTCTTTGCTTGTAGTGCAGATGCCAATAACCTTGTCACGAAAGGCCGCCCTACGACTGATCTAAAATGCTTCATTCCACTTACACACTTACGTAAGCAGGGTATTGTCAAAAATGTACCCACAGACTTATCAGATAAAGACATCCTTCAATACATCTCATCACCAATCAAAGTCACTCATGCTTTTCGCTTCACAAAAAGAGTCGAGCAGAACAAATTCATACCTACTCCAGTCGTAAAGGTCACTTTCAAGAGCTCAGAAATCCCTAAGGAGGTGGCGATTGCAGGAGCACTTCGCTCCGTGGAATACGTTACCCCTCGCCCAAGACTTTGCATGAGATGTTTCAGGTACGGTCACGGCCTTCCACGTTCTGCGACAACTGCTGCAAAGAGGCATGTGATAAAAAGCCCTGCACAAACCCTGCCTACTGCAACAACTGCAAGGGCAATCATAAGCCTACTGATCCTCTATGTCCGGCCAAACATATCGAGCAAGACATCTTCAAAATTATCACAATAAGCGGTGCGAACAGACGCTCTGCCAGAAACATGGTGATAGCCAGCCAAGCCAGCCAGACACCCATCAGCGAGAATAGATTTGACCTACTTAACACCCTGAATGGCGAATCCTTTCCGTCACTCATTGCTGATCATAAGATCCGAAACCCTATTAGAGATGCTAACAAGGTGCTAACAAAAAGATCATATGCCAAGGTAGCCAAAGGATTTAACTTTCAGAAACCTGTTAATACCTTTAACTCGCACTATGCCATGTTCCAGAACATGGACAGTGGGAAAACAGGCACTGGCATAATGGCTGATAAAGCTCAGAGCTTCTGAGCTAGAACGCTTCATCTCATGGCTCAGCACAGAGCTAAACAAATACTCCACGAACAATAATAATTCTGATTTCTTATCAAACCTCAAAAATAAAATGAACAACTTCAACTTACAGATAGACCTCAATATTATAAACAGTGCATCTCCACCTGTCAAACCACCCAACCTCAGCGCACTTTCGCAAATTCCTCCTGTTTGATCCAGATAACCCTCCATGAAATTACTACACCTAAACATTCAAAGTTTAAACGCTAACAAATCTCACCTGACTTTTCTTAAACTCAGGTACATACGACATCATACTACCCAATGAAACCTGGCTCAAGGCAAGTCTCTTTGCCTCATTAAGAGGCTATAATCTAGTCAGAAATGACAGAGCCGATGGATATGGAGGCTCACTAATTGCCATCAAGTCACACCTTAGCTATAAACGTATTACGTTTGATTCAGGCATGGACACTGTCGTGGTTCAGATGACTGACCCCGGTTCCAGCTTAGTTGTAGCCTCTGCCTACTCCCCTCCCACAATTGATCTAACTAGGATAAAAAATGACACAGAGAATTTTATCACCTTCCTATCCAGTTTGAACTCGGTAATTCTGAGTGGCGATCTAAATGCAAGAGACTCCCTGTGCGATAACAATATTACCAGATCTGACGCTTCAGTGAGAAATGGATCTCTCCTGAAAGACACTGCCCTAAACTGTGGACTACATATTATCTCCGATTCCTCCCCCACCTTCTTTTCTAACGTATCCCTAGTCAGCTTGGGTTCCACACTTGACTTGGTGATATCTTCTATCCCGCCTACCCAAATCTCGTCCAAAGTAATACAACAGCAAGTTGGAGGCTCTCACCATTTTCCAGTTGAGATAACGTTAGTAAATTCGTCCCTACTTAGGCCCAGCCCCCGTAGGTGCTTCCTAAATAAAACTGGAGCACTGGAAGAGCTCAAAGCGCTCGGAAAGTTTAATCACATTGTTGAGGACATCAAAGAAATTATTGAGAGACATACCTTCTCATTGCCTCACAATAAGTTCTCCCCCAAGTCATGGTGGAATCCGGACATTCAACGTCTCTATGAAAAGAAAAAGGCAGCCTTCTCTGAGCTCATAAGAGGCTCATCCAATATCTCAATAAATAAGTATCTAGCTACTTCCAGGCTCCTGAAAGGATCCATTCGAAAGGTTAAAGCCTCTCACACCACCAAGTTTGTTGAAAATCTAGAACAGCTGGACTCCAGGAAAATCTTCAAGATTTTTCGGAACCTGTCAACAAAATTTCAAGGCTCTGATGCCTCTCAGAAATGGGATGACTCGGAATCTCTAGAGTTTCTCGAATCACTCATCAGGCCTCCCTCCCCGGGCCAAACGCATGCAGTCAGCTCGCCCAGCAATAGACTATCCTCAGAGCCTCCAAGCCCGCTTACCCTATTCGAGCTATCCGATGTTCTACGAAGGAAGTCAAACTTTTCTGCACCGGGCTTAGATGGTATCCCCTTCTTTGCCTTCAAAAGTCTAGATGAGACAGCCCTTGGCTCTCTGCTGGACTCGCTAAACGAGCTTTGGCTATCAAACTCAATACCACCTCACCTGCGGGTAATCAAGGTAGTCCCAATACCTAAAAAAAATAAAGCTGGATGTGTCCTTTATACATTCAGACCGATTGCCCTGATATCTACTTTCATCAAATGCATCAACAGCATTGTGTCGGACAGGCTGAACAAACATCTTAGGGAGAAGTAACTCCACGTGAAAAGCTCCTTTGCCTACATCAAGGGAAAACCTGTAAATCAGTGTATCAACACAGTTCTTGACTTGATTTCCACCAATTGTCATAGAAAACTCAAGACAATCATTCTCTCTGTAGACATATCCTCAGTATATGAGTCAGTCTGCCTGAACACTCTTAAACAAATGCTCATATCTCTAGATATCCAGGGCAATCTCACTGACTGGATTCTGAACTTCCTATCCTGCAGGAAGCTCACGCTAAGTTCAGTCTGTGTGCAGTCATTCAGTGGGCCCGCAGGGCAGCTCGCTCAGCCCTCCTTTCTTCAACATCTACACTAGAAAGCTTCATGACATCGCTAGTGAAGATGTTAGCATGGTCCAGTTCGCTGATGACTTTCTCCTGATCTCATCTGGTAAAACCTTCGGCGATGCCCTAGCAAAGCTAGGAGCAGCGCTACAAAACTTCTCGGAAGCCGCATGCTGTCTAAACCTTCTAATTAACAGAGATAAGCTGGTCATGATGCCAGTTCGCTGTAACAAGCTCTCGTCGCTCTCACTCAACTTTCTACGCTCACAAATCCCAGCTCAAAAGCATCTAAAGTTTGTAGGCAGACACTTCTCTTCACACCTGTCTCTGGGGTGTCAGATTGAACAGGTATCTAAATCCGCCTCATACTACCTCTACACCCTCAGACTGATCACTGCTAGAAGCCATCCCATCCACCCCAAGTCAGCACTCAAGACCTTTCGGGCTGCGATCAGACCGAAAATTGAGCTATCCAACACCACAATGGCATGTCGTCCCAAAACTATTGAAAATAAGCTCAGAACACTTACAAATTCCTGCCTAAGAGCCTCTCTTGGCGTACCACCCACCACCCCTATTCACATCCTGTATGAGCTAGCTACTGAGCTCCCGCCCAAATACAGAACACAGAAGATGCTTGCGAAGGAATTCGGCAAGCTTGTCAGCTCAGGTGACATCTCAATGGATGACACCAGAGCACTAGACACCAAGAGGTCGTCTTATGCATTCATAGCAACCACCTTTCAAGAAACCTTCTCTCAAATTGGCCAATTCAGATTGACTCCCCCTCCTGGGAACCTATCAATAGATCATGGCAGGCTTGCAAGGGCTGGTAAGACCAAATCGACCATCTCAGATGAAGAACTCTCGCAAATGTATCTCTATGCTGTCAACGCGCACTACTCGAAAGTCTGGGCTGTTTACGCCACCGACGCTTCGTTCAATCAACCAGACACAGGTGTGTGTGCGGTTGAATATCCATCTCTGAACACCATCACAAAGAGATACAATGTGCTAAGATCATCCACATCAGGTGAGCTACTGGTCATTAGACTGGTCGTTGAGCTGGGAATCTCTTCCCCCCATACTAAATCCCTCATCATCACAGACTCAAAAGCTGCTTGTCTAGCTCTAACGAAAGAAAGCTCAAACTACTATGCAAGGTTAATATTCAACATAATAGACCAGAGCCCTTCCCGCGCCTTTCGCATCCTCTGGCTTCCAGGCCATAGAGGCCTAGCTCTCAACGAGCTGGCGGACAAGAAGGCTAAGCAAGCTGCAGCTTTGGATCAGGTTTCTGAGACCTCCATTTCCCTTGACGACGCCCTAATAGCTATATAAACAGTCTCATACACAGAGACTGGGATGAAGAATTCACCCGCATGTCTACCTCCTCTGGGTCCTTCTATAAAAAAAATTTCCCCTTACCCCGAAAACCCCCCTGGCTCGACTGGGACCTCACTCCCAAAGGATTTATTAATAGACTTTATGCTGGTCACAGGTACGACGCCAAACTTTTTCAGACCATAGGTAAAACTGATTTAGTCAACTGCAACTCATGCAACACACCCAATTTCATAGAGCACAGCATCCTAGAGTGCACCCGGTTCAGTTCAATTAGAAGTAGCTTCCCATATATTCTGGGCGCCAGCTCTACAGAAACCTTACTGGAATATTTTGACTTCGGCGCGCTCAAGGCACTTACACGCTCTGCTGCAGCTGCGGGACTGCTGCAGGTGTAAAGGAGCTATGTCTTTAGCTAATCAATACATATTATTCAACTCATTTTTTCTTAAACTCACAAATTCCTTCAGATAGCAAACTGCTAATAGACGCTATCCCCACGTCTCGTATAGTGTTGTACATCCTTGTATGTTATATGTTCTTCTTTGTAGATGTCTGTTATGTGTTTGTCCATCACTGCTTGAGAAATAGTCTACACGCTCATAACTTAATGAGAACATCAAATACCTGTAAGATCATCATCAACAACAACTGACAACGGCCAGTAAGGTTATCAGATATAAGCACAGGAAGGAACTCCAGCTCACACACAGAGCCCACAGTTCCAGACCAAAACCAAGAGAAGAAGAAGAAGAAGATATTTTCGACTACATCAATTTTCGTTTGTTAATTTTTTCAATTTTACCACTTTTTAAAATTGAAAACATTAAATATCAAGATAATAACCCTTACGGAATGTGATAAATATTTATGCTAAAAATATCAATTTTTCGTAAGTAAACCTCAGTCTCGTTCAATTTCGTAATGTTATTTACTTCTATTGTAGTTCAGCCTTATTAAATCTTATGCTATCGGGCCGAACGAAATCCTCCCAAATTCAATAAATGTATGTGCCTTAGATTCTATCTCCGCTCTTACATTTATTCAATACTTGTCTTACCACATCAGAATTTCCCCCTCTCTGAAAAAGCGCAATTATGTTTCCGATAGATAAGAAAAGTTCCCCTGCCGACTTGAATGACTTCAGCCCGATTAAGTTATTATGCTTCTTTTCGAAAGTTCTTGAAAAAATCATGTAATTTTAAATGATCGAATATCTTCAGAGTAATAAGTACTTAACTCTGGCAATCGGGTTTTCGCGCCTCTCATAGCTGTGAAATTATTCTCCTAAAAGTATCGACTGTATAAATTGTCAGGTAGGTTAAATTTTTCTCCATCTGCATTAGCTTAATTTGTTCCTTCCTAGCTGATAGATTCCAACAGGTTAAGGTCGGTGGCTGTTATCTAATGTGCTCTCGATAACATGTGGAGTCCCCCAGTAATACATACTAGGCCCATTGTTGTTCTGCAGTTTCATTAATGACCTCCCATATGTTATCGAGGACTGCAGTATTTATTTTTATACGATTGTGCGGGACCGCATCAACTCCGATTTAGTTAAAGTTTCCATAATATTCCTCCAGAAACAAATTTATTCAAAATATCCTTAGCTACTTAAATAATAGCTTGTATTCATGCGATCTTCTACAAGGGGAACATTCTGTACATGGAGGCATACTTTCTATTCTAGAGAGCTCTTTCTACATTCGAACAATTCGTATATGGAACTCGCTTTCTTCTAATTTGTACGGAACTGAAAGAACTATTGTCGCCCAGAAAGATAAGAAGCTTAAAAATGGATAGATCAGTCGAGACGGGTATTAACTGTATTGATTTCAGTGAAGTGCACGCGTTTTGTTTTTTTCTTTTTCTTCCATAACTTTGCACTGCTCATTTAGGAAGAACTACACTTTGAATGATTTTCTTATCAATTTTTTATATTCGTATACTAGCTCGTGCCGCAACATGCCCTCTTTTTTCCGGTATTAATTTTAATTTAACCCTCTTTTTCAAGTAATATTGCAAGGCTAGGACTAACGTTCATATTTACAAAACATGCGTAGTATTTATTTTCATTCAGCAAGATTTCATTGGTCATGGTTAACTACGGGTAGCGGCAATTCCTGTTGCCATATTTAGTCGACCCATTGTCCGATTATAAAAGTAAATTTGTATTCTTTTATTTCTATTTTATACTGAGGATATGAGGAGAGTCTATTTCTCACAAAACATCATAGCGGCGACATACAGAGTTAAAAGAAACAAATTAATACTGGTAAGTTTTTATTCTTAACTTATGGCTTTCTACATTTAACATTTCACGATTAGTAATTATTATACAATAGAGAAAGAGTAGAAAACTAGCTTGTAAACAAGCCTCCAAATAGTGTAGAATTCGTCCATATTTTCATCATGGTGTGTTCATATTCATGTTTTTAATGAAAGTAGTTGTGAGTAATTAGTATCTGTTCAAATATTATTTCCAGTTTAGGCGTATGCGAATCATGAAGGTGGAGCTCTATCTACGTATATATTATTCGACGATAATCTTTCTAATTTGTACACCAATGATAAAATCATAGGGTATACTAACTTTGTCATTCCGTTTGTAACGCACAGAAATAATGATGGTAGAACCAAATGGGTTGGATACCCACGCATAAAATTAATAGTAATTTTGATTTTTACATGTCTGCCCGTCCGTCCGTCTTTTTGTCCATCTTCACGATAACTCGAGAACGCATTCTATTTTCATAAAAATAGTAAATAGAATTTCAAAATTGGACTAAATCGGGTAACCCCTTCTTTGTGTTGCCATAAACAAAATTTGTGTTTTCAACGTATACTGTGAAAACGATCAGTCCTAACCGTATTTATTGTACTGCAAAGTTCTTCATAATATAAAATCCAATGGAATTTGTTAATATCAGTCGAAACCGCTCTAGTAATAGATGCAAAAAACCACTTTAACAATCAAACTTACACATTTAAGTGGCCATATGAAATTACATTCCGGCATTCATCTAGATTCTAGGGTATTGTAAGAATTGGTCCAGGTCCGAATCTAGCATTGAAACTAGGGGAGGGGGCGGGGGTCATATTACAAATTAAATTGAGCAAACAAAAGCATCCAGTGCCGTAAGTCGCTTAGTTTAACCACCGCAGTACTAGGACGGTCTCCGCATTAAGCAGTGTGGATGATGTGTCATTTTTTTAGTATACTTTTTTTACAAAAAGTCATTTTTAATAGAATAGTAGTTTAGGGTGCAAACTGCAGGATTCATTCAAACAAAATTTTTATCAGTTTTACACACTGGCATATATATATGGACTGCTCGATATGCTATTTCAGGCGGGTACAATTTTTTGTGTCAAAAATAGTTCTTACGTTGTTGCTAACATTGAAAAATTCATTGGCGGGAAGTTGAAATGTGATTTTAATAAAACCTTTCGAATTGCTGTGTAGTACCTATGAGTAGTTATATTCCCTTTGGTAAAACACTTTTTATCACTAATTAACCCAAATAATTAATTTAAAAAATTTATTTATTTGTTGTTTATAGTTCTCGCTCAGTTGGTACCTATTTGGTGCTTACACTGAAAGAGAACGCTATATAGAAGTGAGCGCATTTTCTTCAGTACATTTCTATGGACGTTTGGGCTCTGCTATGGTAGTAAGGCAGTCTGTTTCGTGGCTTGGGAAGTGTTTCTGGAGGGTTTTGGATCACCCAAAGTTGGGGTCCCAAACTCAAATTCTGAAAACAACCTATACACATGGTAATATTCATTGAAATAAATTTTGATTTTTTTAAGCTTTGGAATAAAAAAATTTTTTGAAGTTGAATTTTATAAATAAAAAAAATATAAAATAATAAATATAATTTTTCAAATAACTCAATTAATTAAATATTTGTTTCTTCAATATAGAGGGGGCATGATCCGCAACCCCCCCCCCCTCCCCCTCTCCCAAAACCATCAACTGAATTGGTCTTAGACCAGTTCTAACTTTTTACTTATTTTAAATTTTCAAGAGAAGGCCATAACCAAAGAATAACTAAATAAAAGACAGGACACAGAAGAGTGTTCCGATTGTTTTCCATTTAAATGCACACGCCGAGAAAAGGAAGGAAGCAAGAGAAAAAAATAAAAAAAATCAAACCCTCTTTGTTTACGAATAAGAAAAAAAAATGTGAAAGCGAAGATTACATGCAACGAAATGGAATGGCAAATGATTTATTTTCGTAAATAAGAGAGAATGGGTGGAGTTTTCCCAATATTTTTTGTAAACAAGAGAGAATGGGCGGAGTTGTCCCAATGTTTTTCGCAGGAATTCTAATGTTTGTTTGATATTTGAACAGCACGTTTTCCTGTTTACATTCGTTTTGCTATGAAGAGAATAAGTGGGAGAACTCATGCTGGAATCTCTGATATTTTCGGGAAAAATGAAAATTTTATTTGAGAGGAACTTTACATCTCCTTTCAGCATGTGGCCGAAAGTGAAATTTATCTTTTTCTTTAAAATGGAAGGTAGTGTGACCTGATGTACATTATTATGAATAGTTTGATAGGATTTTGAGGGATTCAATAAGATTTTGTCGTTCGGGTAATCCTACGTTTTCTCGATTTTTGTATTTAGCTCGTTGTCTCGGTTGCACCGATGAGGGCATACTAGAGAAATTTCTTGAACAGCTGATCGATAGAAAGAGATTACCCACGAGAATAGGACATCATTTGAAAAAATAAAATAAAAAAATGATTATAATAGTTGAAAGAAAGAATTGCATGTAGCTTTAAGGAAATTGAACATGTGTGTGACAAAGAGAAATATACTTGTTTTATGTGAAGTAGAAATGTTTACATTTTTCAATAACCAGGCACGTTGTTTTTTACACACTGGTGAATAAGGATGTAGTGGTTCACTGTTGTTTTTTACACACTGGCGAATAAGGGTGTATTGAAGAGCTGCTCAGGAAATTTCTCTTGTAGTATGCCCTCGTCGGGTTGCACTACAATAGTGTATACTATAGCCAAGTTCTTTTCCTCCCTTCATGCAAAAGACGAAAGTATATGAAATTACTTGTTTCATTCTAAAAAACACGAAAAATTTCCTATTTTGTTCGCCTCTGTCTCTACTTATACTTATTTATACTTTAACAAGTTCATTAGCTCAAATAATGATATAGCTATGCACGCTCATGATATGTACCAATATACCAAATTAATCGGCCTGATCAACGTTTTGTGAGTAGACCCTCTCCCATAAAATGCCTCGGCTTGGTATAATAGGAGGGGTAGAATATTCTCTTTTCATAATTTATGAATCACCACATGACTATCCAATGTACATTGGGTAACCCTACCTCCATTTGGCAAGAAAAAGATAAATTTCGCAATGAACAACGCACTAAAAGGAGATGTAAAATTTCTGTCAAATAAAATTCCCCGAATCCAGCATGAGATTTCCCCACTTAATCTCTATCGAGCAAAACAAATGTAAACAGCAAAACGTGCTGTTCACATAGGATTACACTAACAAACATTAGAATTCCTGCAAAAACATTGGAACAATTTCTGAAAATCGTGTTTTCATAAAAACGCAGGAATATTTTATTAGCGTAAAATCAGAAAACTCCGCCCATTTTCTCTTATTTACGAAAATAAATCATTTGCCATTCCATTTAGGTTTCGGTGCATGTAATCTTCGCTTTCACATTTTTTGTCTATTCGTAAAATGTTCAAAGAGGGTTTGATTTTTTTTTGATTTTTTTCTCTTCCTTCCTTCCTTCCTTTTCTCGCAGTGTACATTTAAATGGAAAACAATCGGAACACTCTTCTGTGTCCTTTCTTTTATTTAGTTATTCTTTGACTAGAGTGTTATATCTATATATGTATATATATTTGTTGTTTTAAATGAGTCTAAGGAATATAAGTCCTATATGAAGAATCTACTACTTGAATATAAGCGCTACAAACGTAAGTATACAGGATTATAATTCCCAGAAAATCGTAATCCTTTATAACATTTCTATATCAGTATTGGGGAATTTAAATATGGGAGTATAGCTCTTGGGAAATATATTCATATATCGTCAAGTCTCATATCAAAAATCAATCCTTATATAAGAATACCGACAATAAGTAATTTCAAAGAAAAATCATTTTCGTTATCAGCACTCATATAAGCAATCAGTATTTAGTGAACTTTTATATAGGATTATATATATATATATAGTGATCCCCTTCACTTGGAAAATTTGTTCCGATATCAAAGCTGATATAAGAGATGCTGAAGTGTCATGTCGGGGCATGAGCGACGAGGGCATACTACAAGAGAAATTTCTTGAGCAGCTCTTCAATACACCCTTATTCGCCAGTGTGTAAAAAACAACAGTGAACCACTACATCCTTATTCACCAGTGTGTAAAAAACAACGTGCCTGGTTATTGAAAAATGTAAACATTTCTACTTCACATAAAACAAGTATATTTCTCTTTGTCACACACATGCTCAATTTCCTTAAAGCTACATGCAATTCTTTCTTTCAACTATTATAATCATTTTTTTATTTTATTTTTTCAAATGATGTCCTATTCTCGTGGGTAATCTCTTTCTATCGATCAGCTGTTCAAGAAATTTCTCTTGTAGTATGCCCTCGTCGGGCATGAGCTCCCTTTGAATATGATAGATGATTTTATAGGTACAGAGCCTCTGCATTTGATGGATTTAAGCATAACGAAATGACTTCTAGTTGGTGTATAGTGACGGACATTTTTGTAATTCATGCAAAGTGGTCATTTTGGAATATAGTATGTTTTCAAATGGTTGCTCAAATGTAAAATGCCTTTCGAATCGTGCACGCGGAAGACTTTAAAAGCACACCACGCTGGTCTATCGGAATTGTCATACTATGCCTATATAGCACTACAATTCTCAACACAGCAATTTACATCTTTTTTGTATGTTATTAATAATTTTATTAATTTTTAATCTTTAAGAGAGAACGGAAATCCAATAACATCTCTTTTTTATTTACTCGTTTCCAGTAGCCATATTTGCTGAATATTTGGACGGCCATTTGTAATAAAACCAGACACATTTCTTTAATAATAATGACATATTGATAAATTTATTGAAAAATAGATAAATACACATTAGTTCCATTTATTTGGAGAGCCAAATGAACATAATTACTGTTTTTAACCATAGTTAATTAAACTTTAACTTAATCGTGCCAAATACTAACAGTAAAACTTTAATCGTTGTTAAAGTCTATCATATGCCTTGTGAAAAATCAATTTTAATATTTAGAAATACATCTATAATATGTATTATTTAATCACGCATGCATAATAAGTTCCACATGAATATAAAATTTGCAGACTCAAATAGGATCTATTGTCTTTTAATGATTTCATACTAGGACATTATTTTCCTATATAGGATAATTTAGAAACAACTAAGTTATCAAATAGGGTTTATATATAATTCCTATATAAATGAAGTAGACCAATTTGGGAAAATCTACAACAACGTCATAACATTAAATTTCTACAATAGGGAATATATAAAGTTCTGAGCATCAATATGAGATTAAGATATAAGTATATTATAGAAATTATATTCCTATATCGACACTAAATTTTATTCCCAGAGAATGATATGGAGCTCTCCACTATATGGCTATAAGAGTCTAGTGCAATTCCCTGGGAATTCGGTGAGACAATAATCTGGCTTCTAATGACACCTTAAGTTCGCAAAATTTATTCCCTAGCAGAGCTCCGAGATTTGTATAGGACAAAAATTCTTCCTTGGCGACTGAATGCTAGACCCTAAGATGATGATTTAAAATTAGGTTTACTATTTATTAGGAGGGCTTTATTATTAAGGCTTTTTAATAATTGGAATTTAACTCAGTATTATAGTTTTATTTATTTGAGCATATAAAACACAAATGGTTTTAGACGCCCTAACAAGGAATATTTTACTTATTTATATTGCATAAAGAAGGAATGCTCTTAAATGAGAGAATTAGTATAAGAAACAGAAATTAAGTCATTAAGTCTTTTCATAAATCTGCTCACATACGATATACATAGTTTACAATGAAATTATAAATGAGTTCTTTTATTACGTCAAAAACAAAATGCATTGCTATTTAAAGCTTTTGCAATTCTCTTCATTATGAATGAATTCTAAAATTAGACTACGATGAGCAAACTCCTGTCATCAGAGTGATCGCAATATTGAGCATATTTAAAATTGAACATTTTGATCTCGGTTGGCTGCTCTCCAAGTTTTCGTATTAAACCACTTGTGGAATGAACAATGCGAGCTCATTTATTTTTATTTACAACATTTTTGAGAAGAGCGGCAATAATTTATGAAAAGATTTGCTTTTAAATTTCTGGCATGTCTTATTAAGTGCGAATGCTTTTAGTATAGTTATAGAAAGTAAAAACGGAATTTACGGAATCTCTGAAAGAACACATATCCTTGAAGATAACAGCAGGTGTGTCGAATATGCGATGTGGCGCTAAAAATAATTGAAAGAATAAAAAAATACATATATATTATTAATAACAAATGTTAGACATAGGTATGTGAAAATGACATTGAAATTTTTTGAGAAATAAATGTAGGGTATATATGTAGTTACAACATACCGTCTATATTACCATACATTCTATTCCATTCATGCTTCTATAATAACTTAAGAAAGCCTATTATAAATCATGACCAAATCCAATTTTATTCAATTCTATATAGAGTACTGATTCATTATATGGAAGATAAAATTAATACATATTATAATTTTCTATTTTATTCAACGTAGAAAATGAACAAAACTCGGAGTTTTATCTTATTAAGATATTTTTCAAGCTGACCGTCCAATAGAAGGGCAAAGAGAAAGATTTCTGGTACCCATAAAATGTCTCTGCATTGCGCACTTTTCTAGCTTTAAATTAAAACTGTTGAAATTCAAAAATGTTTGTTTTTCTATTTATTTTAAAGTCTATCGGTATTAAAACGATTAAAAACAACGTCGCAAATAAACTTCTGATAAGCATTTTTGGCGAAAACGACAACTTTGTACAACGCCGCTCTCAATCTGCGGACTTGAAATTTCGTGCAATGTTCCTATTTGCTAATTAGCTAAATTTAGCGAATTTGGCCAACTCGAGTCCAGATTGTTATTAAACAAATTTTTAAAAACTCGTGGTCGACCATTTCCAAAATGGAATGATAAACTTAATATAATAGCTTGACAATCTATTTTTAATTGGGATATCTATACTGGGTAAAGTACAAGAGAACAGCTTTCCTAATTGAACTTGGAGGTGGAAGTCTCTGATGTTCTTTTTGAAGAACCCTGCTTTGTTCCAGACCGCCTCCAACAAGTCGAGCTTCCGTCCCGTTACGAATATCTAGGTACCCGGCACTAACTCATAATAATGGACTGAGCGTATTGCCATTTTCCTATAAGAAAGAAAGTCACAAATTTTATAGTTTTCTCTGTCGTTCTATGGCGGATTTGGGGCTACCAACACAAAATATCGCTTACTGAACGTATTCGTATGCCATTTGATGTTTTATGTTGGCTATAGATGCAATCACCGCAGGAAGAATAAGATAAAGATAGTGCTTACCATGTAACGTCCGTCATTTCCAAACGCATGATTAGGTAAAAGTAACCTTTTGAAAATTAAAGTCAGAATGAGTTTAATTCCTTATTAAATATACTTTTTGAATTTAATTCGATTTTCGGGTATAAAATCTCATCTGATTTGTTTAGTTTTATATGTTTTTTTTTTATTAATCACAAAATGTGTGCCACCTGAAATAGCAAATCGCGTATTCCATTGGTATAAGGCAGTGATATCCAGTTACTCACATTAGCTATAAATGTGACGGTCCCAACCGCCAAAAGTCTACCATCCTTACCTAGATACTTCTTGATTTAACCGGGCACTCTATACATCCCAGTAATTCCCTCCGCATATTACAGTAAATTTCCAGCAACATTGATAAAATCGTCCTATATGGTCGCAGTACCTTATGCAAATGAAAATATTCTACTCCTCTGATGTTGATTGAGTGCAGAGATTATTTTCTGCAGCTAATGGATTGACATTATTACTTTGCCCAACTTAAGTGACTTTTCCCCTGGTCAGTACTTTATTACAAAATCCATGATTTTTTCTTATACTTCTGCCAGCTTGTGCAAAATTATTTATTCCCCATTCTACGTTTGTTTCTGGTTTTCTCTGACAATTACACTCATCTTGAAATATCATGTTTTCATTGATAGCTTATTATGACTTTTATGTTCTGCAAATTGAAGCCGAAGTTTTTATTAGATGTGCCAACCATATACATATGCTCGTATATAACTACTACAACAGACAAGAAATACAAGAACAGTGTTACTATCATGAAGATATCAATGAAAAGGGGAGCAATGCTATGAAATCAAGCATAATTTATTGTTTATATAACAAATATTACAACATTACATTATTAAATTTATTAATTGTTATAAATCCTTAAAATTACTTATCATTATTAATCTGAAATTTAAAGATCCCAAAACATGCAAAATCCAATTATAATTGCCTCAAGTAATCATCAGGATAATTTTTCTAAATTCACACAAGCTAAGACCCATCATGAAAGCTCTCATTCCTTTCAGTTTTCCAATCAAGAATCAAACTGCATTGCATTTCCTATTTAAAACAAACCCAAAGATCTATTCATTTTTTCTTATTTTCACCCAAAAGAGAAATATTGTCAGATAATATTCATGCTTATAGAACTAATATATCAAGTACACTCTTATCTCACATTTTATATATTAATTACATTCAGCTTTATTAATTCAACATTCAGTGATCACTACAATAATCCAATTCGATACATAGAGACAAAAGATAAATCACAAACAATTCTAAATACACTCGTTATGAATGCAAATATCTATATTAAGGAAAATCTGTCTACCTAACATTCCAATCTAACACGTCCGTATCTTAAAAATACTATAACTGGCACCTCTTAGAAAAAAGTTGATTACGCTAAACTGTAATAATCCAAGCTGCAAAAAAAAATGCTTTCACGGCTATGCCATATTTACATTTAAAACAGCCGAATCTTCTTTTATTCACAAAAAACTTTATTGCAAATTTAATACCAAACTCTTCGCTGATGATTACGTACAGTAGGTACTGACCAATGTCACTTAATATTTTACTCGACCAGATTCATATTAATTACATACATGCGACTCACTCTTTAATTAGAGCACTTCAGAGTAGTCGCGTTTCTTGTCACCTCATATTAGGAAGTATAAATATGACCTTCAAAGCAGCAGTGTTTTGCTAATTACAACAAACTGTTGCATAAGCAACAACCGCTAACAAGAAACTGTGGCATTTGTTATTAAACAAATTGAAATTCGAAACTATCTTACTATGCGAGATAGCGTGTTGTAATTATCTGTTTCCTAACTACTCATGCAACTGGCTGCTATTCGGGTCATTATCTACATCTACCTGCTGCACTAACCTTTCAAGGACAGAAGGTTGCTAAGCTATAGTTCAAACCCTCTTAAAATGAGTAAAGCATTCCATATTAAGCACAGAACTTCTTGAGTTAATTACTGATCAAGATATTAAGGTTAGCATGTACTAGCAATGCACTGGCTATGATACTCCTAATGAAAACAGTGCAACAGGTCACACCTCAATCTCTAGAATAAATCCAAATGAAACTGAGCCTAAATTATTGTATCATATCCAAGAAGCAGCACAAAACACCTGCACATAATCTGCAGTACTACGTCAAATTTTAATTAGACAACCGCTTCCCGTCAAAACGACACTGAACTATTTTCATAGCAAAATGAATGTTGCAGATTATGGAAGAATTTATTTCCAGACGCCGCACCTAATATCTAATATTTGTTTGTCTTTTGAATCCTTTATCATTCTTCAATCCTTTATAGAAATTAAAATTGTACTATTTCAACTGCAATCGTCTTGAAAAAATAAATCAAAAAACCTTCAAAGCTGTTCAACATTGCAACGAGACTCGATTACAAATTCTACAGATTTCAACATTAAGATAAGATTCAGTAAAATAGATTGAAAAAGGTGATACCAGCCATAACCTTTTCTTATGGCTTGTGGTAATATCTGCAGTGATATGAAGATTTATGAGTTAACTTAAGATTTATTACACTCACGTGAAGTATAGCTTAGCTACAGATAAAAATCGATTGCTCTGATCGAAGCTGACTGAGGCCAACATCGAAATTTATTGCGCCCGCCAAACTGATCATGTCTCTACACTTATCGATCTGACAAGCACTTTACTGCCTATTTACTTCCATTATATCCACAGATACGGTGGTAATTTGTGCGATCAATTAACTAGCAATTAGCCGTCGCATTAATTGGATTGTCTGAAGTCATGAAACAACATCATCGTCGCATTCGATTAATAGATAAAAACCTGACAATCCATAACTAATTTGTTTAGAAAAGCGCAAATATTAGATTTCAGGAAATTTTCTTAAATTGGCAATTGCGTGGGCTTTGCTGACGATATATGCAGTGGAATTTCATTGTAACTAACCTTCGTAAAAACGTTTTCTAAGATATTTAGCACCTTCGTTTTTTTTTTTTTTTATAATGCATATTTTGTTAATTTCCATTTGTACTACATATTTATACTTACATATGTGAACTTTTTTTCTTTCAGCGTTTTCAAGTAAATGCAAATTTGTGGTAAGCCATATTAATCATTTCATTTAATATATTTAACTTTATTAATTTAATACTTTTTTTTATTTTTATATTGCGGTCTTAATGTTCTGTTATTATAAAAAAAAACTCAGTTAATTGTTATGATTCTAAAACTCCGTTCAAATTTTTAAAATGAATAGTCCTCTTCTCAGCTGCCTTATTTAACTTAAATTACGAAGTAAAACGTGAAGAAATCTCTAAGAAAAATCCAGCTGAAGTTCCAATAAAATTTAGGATAGCTTCCCAACCCTCCCCTCCCGCTTCATGTATTTCATTTGGGAGATGTGAACCGTACCTAGAAAGATCCGCACAGTGAGAGAAAATTATCTAATTTCTTCTCCGCATCATCTGTATGCAGAGCAGTCAATAAGCCGCATCCTGTATAGGTAAACTTCTGAGAAAGAAGTGTCCAGTGGGGGGGGGGTGGTAACGGGAGCCCTTAGGGTTGGCTTCTTTAGTCAAAATTGCATTTTCGTTGAATTTTGGTTGGGTTTCCCCACAGTACTTTTGTTGTTCTACCGGTGAGATCATCTCATCAAAGACGTCTGTGTAGGCAGTCGGCCCAAGACAAAATATTATAGTTAAGTGGGAGCTCAAAAGCAGAGGCGTACAAGTAATATTTTGTTAAAAATTGAGATAAGTGCATAAATGCAAACTAGATATAGCCAAAATGATTTTTACTTTTATTTGAGGGGGTTATGACCTCCAGAGACCACGTGGATCCACCACCGGATCTTAATGATATCATTTTCCATGTCTAATTCCCAAGCTTAAATAATTTTGACTTTATATTAAGCATATTTCTTCTACAAATTCAAAGCTCAAAAATACATATCTGAATCAGTTTTAAACTTCACGGACACATCATTTACTATTATTTTCTAGTCGCATCCCAAATGCCTTAACTGGTAAACTGCATCAATGTATGCTTTACATGCATTGGATTCGCTTCTATCCTCTAACCCGATAGAAATTTGATCTATGTAAGGCCTCTTGCTGAATTTACCAGCTCATTTTTGCACCCTCGGCAAACTTCGTTACCTTAAAGTACAACTCTGTAAAAATGCTGGTGCTAGCTCATTCAGTATTTGCGGAAGATTGACTGATCGGCCAGTCGGGGCCATTGACTGACTAACGTACAACAATGTTTTACAATGTTGTGCGGACTAGCACGCGTAAATACATTCCGTATTCCTACAAGAACTCAAACCAACAAGATCCTTATTCAATAATAAGCGTAGCCATAAGCTTTAAGGATGTTACTTTTCAAGCCTACCAAATGTACCCCAGAGGCGAATCGAAAGATATCAACATACCTGTAAGTCCATCACCTAAGGAACGAAATTCTTGTTTGATCAGGACCAATAAACAAAGAACTCTGGCAAGTCGCAAAGGCATTAAAATCGTCCGATCTCTCGCCAAACCCATAAGAATAATTTTACTAGTTTTCTAGACCTTCATAACATTCGTTAAAAATTCAAGTCTTCCAACTAATGTACTGACACGAGATACTTGTCTTGCATCCTCTACATGGATGTATGCAACATTCAATGCAGGTTCATTCGATGTGTATAAAATCTATAAGAGAAATAATATTTACAAGGTCCTGACTAGCCCACGCTTAGTTCCGCTAATTAGCCACAAATTTCTTTTAAGGCATTTGAATTTATCATTAACTCCAAACTAACGAAACTATTTCTAAATGGCGAAATGAGAAATAACTTAATATGTCGCATTTGTTACTTCACTTCAGGTCATACAGAAAGCTGTCAGGGTGTGTGCCTAGCTATTAAGCCTTAATCTCATGGCAGTCTTAATGCACGGATTAGTAGACAAGCGACAATCAACACCCTCATGGGGGCAGAATATATAATATTCTGTCTCAAGAGTGCCAGTCTATGTCAGTGCATGCTTGATATTCGACTTACTTGTCCAAGCGAGACCTATGTAAACTCTCTCCCGATCTTTGGATCACGGAATCCAGCATACATTAATAAGCGACCATGCTTCAAATCCTCGGACGCAGTGTGCAGTTATACAAGACATACTCTTCTGTTCAAAGAAGAACGTCCGCCTAAGTTAGACTCAGACAATCCACCACAACCACCACGATGCTCCCACAAGGGGGCCTTCTCCCCGTTGAGGCTCCTCAACCCCGTAGTACCAAGTTAGCAATGTCGGCTACCCAATTGAAATGGCTTTGTATAACATGACCATAAGGTCATGAGTAATCCCAGTGGTATCTTTGCTATAATAATGGGACTGGTTACTCCATTCAGGCCTAAAAAAGATCCGTACATATCCTATACAGGCAAACATAAATCTTAATAGGCGCTGTCAGCGGAGACCACGCGAATGTTAAGATATGCCGGATTCAAGTCTGGCGAGGCTAGAGATTAACACCAGTAGTGTTATAGCATACCATGCATACTATGTATATAAGCGCTACTAACATATATACTCGATTTCCAACATCCATCAACTAGTTCTGAACCTTCAACTACTTCTCCATTACAGTTTGTGATTTTATTATTCTGACTTGCATGAGCACTTAAATTCTTTGTATAATGGAAAGTAACGCTAGTCGCCATCATACCTTGTTACTGTACCCACAGAGCTAAAAATCTCATATTTCATATAACCATCGGCTCGCGCATGTGAGCACTTAACTTCTTTGTACGTGACATAAAATGGAATACAACTCCCATATATGGGCTGGGGCTGGTCGCACAGCCTTATCTTCATTGGATATTGTCCAAAAAGAGCCTTCAAGCTCATTGGCGATTTGGAAATAATTTCTCATATTGACTCACTCGAGCAATGTTGGATGCCTTTCACTCCTTTATCGCTACATCCATGGTAAATGTTCTGATGAAATATCTAGTCTAATCCCTTATAGAATGATTCCTGCACGCAATACTCCTTTAACCCTTCAAATTACTTTCGGCCGTACAGTAAAATTCCGTGATGCTTTTATATCCCAAACAGTGCGAATGTGGAACAGCTTACCATCTTCTGTTTTTCCTCCGGCATACAATCTGCGAAAGTTTAAGGGTGATATACATCGGCACTTCCGCCACTCTCCTCATATTCCTAATAATCTCCTTCCTGCCATGCTGTGCTTTGCATCATATGGTATCCCCTGAGCTTGGCTTAATAAAATAAAAAAAAATAGCCTTATCTCCAGGCGCCATCGTAACCTACTACAGTAACCACGTTGGGAGAGCCAACGCCATCTTCCACACAACAAATAAACAAATTTCTTACAATCTGTGAAAGTTCAAGATCGACTTCTATTAGTACCTCCACTATTCTCTTCATTTTCCATAATTACCTCCGCTATTTTTTCCAGTTCTAATTTATCAATATTTGCTTCTAGTTGTTCGAATTTACTCAAATGTCTTCTCCACGGCGGGCGTCATGCCGTCTACTAGTTTTTTTATCAGGTTGTGATAGAATGTTTTGTAAGCACTGTTACATCATCAATAGAGCTTGACTGTTACATTTAATTTATTGCTGCCAACTAGTATCATAAAATGACAAATTAAAGTCAAGTAGGTATTTGACTAATATGTATAGAGTGACGCATACTTTTCTAAATGAAGAAGTTGTTTTTAATACTCTTTGTATTAATGTTAATATTAGTTTGTATATAATATAAAAAAGAGAAAACTAGCAATTAAAAAATAAATAAAAAATAGTATGAAGCGACTGTACTCAGCGATACCTTCAATACAGTGTACCCCGGATCTTTTATCCAAACAACAGAGAAGTTGAGAGCAATTTGTTACAAGATCTAGCAGCTTCTTGGACAAACAATTTTATTTATTTATTTCGCTAAATACTAGCTACAATGGTCCCAGCACACAGTACTTAAATTAAAGCTAAAGTACAGAACAATTAATTAGGATTTTTCTTAATTGAGTCTTATTACTATTAAAATCTATCGAATGGAAGTTGAAATACAAAGGTAATATCACAAATTTTTCTACGAGTCTCAAGAGTAGGAAGGTTCATTAAATTTAATCTTTCGTTATAAGCAGGAAGGTAAAGTATATCCCTCCATTCGAGACCTCTGAGAGCAAAAAGTAAGAATCTCCTATGCATGCATGCAAAATGGGTCTAGCAAGAGTGGTAAAAAGAGCTTTAGTAATATAGATATCATCTAATTTTTTGGGCCAACGCTTTACAAAGCCTAACATTGAGTTTGCCCTATTAACGTTGCGATTTATGTGGAAGTTACGAGAGAAAATAGTCACGTTACATTTATCAACGTTTAAAATGAAAGAACTCTTTTCACATCATTCAACAAGTCTGTCCATGTCATCCTATAATTTGAGACAGTCGCAATCCGAGTCGATTGATTTATATAGTTTTGGATCTTCTGCGTATATTAGCAAATCAGATTTGGTAACTACATAGGAAACATCATTTATGAATAATATGACGAGCAGGGCCCTAAGTGACTACCCTGTGGAACAGCAGAGTAAGCCGTTATATATTCAGACAGAGCAGAACGGAACTGAATCCTAAGTTTGCGATCCTTAAGGTAGGATGATAATCAGTTCAACAATCACATTGGTAAACCTAAAGATCTCAGTTTAAATAATAAAACAGAGTGAGGAAGCTTGTCAAAAGCCTTGCTGAAAACTGCATAAATACAGTGATTTCGCAACCACGCTCAAACGATTCGATACAGGTAGATGTAAACTGGAGAAAATTTGTTGTTGTTGATCTTCCCTTCATAAAACCATGCTGATAAGGATTAAGAGCTCCGCTACAATGAAAATACGTAAATTCATATAAAGAAGCCTCAAACAGTTTGAGAATACAAGACAATTTAACAACAGGACGATAGTTGATAGTTGATAAAAGATAAAATAACTTTTCCTGATACATAGTGAAATTTAAATCGCGGCAGCGGCGGTTGTCTATTTATCTATCACACTCATTACTCGAAATGCATGCCTGTTTAAATTTTTATATCCTAAATGAAGTCTATAGGGCATACCAAGTTTGTCATTCCATTTGTAACAGTAGAAATAATGCTGGTGTAGATATATGTATTGTACACGCACGCATAATATTTGAAACTATTTTCATTTTTTCATGTCCGTGTGTCCTTCCATCCATCCGCACGTTAACTCGAGAACGCATCTACTTCGAGAGCTGAAATTTTGCACACGGGTTTAAAAAAAAAAAAAAAAAAGTTCGAAGATGGGACAAATCGGGTAACTGCTTCATAGGTTGCATATAAAAAATTTGGATTTTTATGTACACTGTAAAAACTATCAGTCCTAGATGTTTGTATCGTACAGAAAAGTTCTTCAGCATATATAATCCTATGAAATTGGTTATAATCATTTTTTTTGTCCGACGAATCGTTCTAGAAATATATGCGAAAGGCCACTTCAGAAATCGAACTTTCACAGATGGGTCACCATACGAAATTACATACGGGCATTCATCTAGAGTATCATAAGAATTGGTATTAGACCAATTCTAGCTTTTATACTTCTTATATTTTCTTTTAATAGCAAAACAATCATGTTCTTTTTCGTATGGGAATTATTTAAATATGCTCTGCTGTAATACAAATGTCATACTTATTATTTAAATACACGAACTTTGTATTCTCTGCGTATTAAAAGTATTTTTTTACATTATTATTTTTTTATTAATTAGATTTCAAGCCATTTTTGCTGGATGTTATTTATGCTTTAAACATGGAGATTTTCACTGGATATTAATTATAATTAAGACAAGGAAACAACAGTTTTGTTTAGCCAAAAATTGTCAACAAATTTTCAACTACAATGAATTAAATTAATCGGTTGTTGACGAATGTACATACATTAGAACTTAGTAACATACTAAGTCTTCACATGCATGAAAATATTCCATATTCTTTCAGTAGATCTCAACAACAACAGCAAAATCGCTCTTGGTTTAACGATAAGTGTAACCAAGCTATAAAACCTAAAGAGTCTGCTTTTCGCGACTATCAATTGCATCCATGCCAAGTCTACAAGACTGCACGCAACGCCTGAAAGTCCATTATTTAGAAGATAAATTTCTTTTGACCAGTACACGGAGAGAAAGAAATCGTTGAAATTACCAAAAAAGGGCTGTTAATTCAACAATTTCCGGCTTTGATTTTCACATAAAAGCATAAATTATTGATTTTATAATTTTATTAAAATGTATAATCAACGGAATTAGTTGTTGAAGCCTCTTTTCTGATTCAACAATAATGGAAGTTGCTTTAACACATAAATTTATAAAAAATACATTTTACCATTAACATCTTATGGATCTTGAATTTACACATTATTATTATTATTAATTACGGGGGATGCAGACAGGGCCTTTCATCTAGTCACTGCGACCTATAAGATCTATTGTGACATTACCCCTGGTTGCCCCAGGGCGCCCATTCGAGCTTAAGATCTTTGATGAAGCTTATAATATTCTTTAGGGTAATTTTTCCGACATCATCTGGCAGTGGAAATGCCTTTCCTAGATGTCTTAGCCTTATGGGGTCTTCCATACAGAATCGACAGGTCTCATCATTGACCTTACCCATCTTCTTAAGATGGTATCTAAGTGGGCAATGCCCAGTAAGTAGGCCCGTTATGAGCCTTAGTTCTTTCCTGCTGAGTGTGAGGAATTCTTTTGTCCTCTGTTGCGAGTACTTTATAAACTTCTTCGCTTGTCTCAGCCCCAGGGTATTTTCCCAGTATTCCCTCTTAGTTCTGTCCTCCCAAAGCCTGATCTGAGCTGAGAGCTGACTTTTCGGGTGTCCAAAGACAGGCACAGGGCCAATAAACAGAGATTTGGCTCCTTCCTTTGCAAGGCGGTCCGCAATCTTGTTTCCCATGATGCCTTCATGTCCTGGTACCCAGATCAGTGTCACCCTATTTGTCTCGGCCAGTTGCTTTGAGACAGTAAAACAGTCCCAAGCCAGCTTTGACTCAAAGGTAAACGAGTTTAACGCTTTAAGTGCTACTTGGCTGTCTGGTATTATGTATATTTTTGCTCCACGCGTTTGTTTATGGATTATTTCGCGAGCGCAGAGTTCTATGGCGTATATTTCTGCTTGAAAAATGGTTGGTGAGGCCCCCAGTGCCTTTGCGAGATGGCACCTTGGCCCATATATGCCCACGCCTGCTTTACCTTCCATTTTGGATCCATCCGTGTACCATTTAAGCGATCCTTTTTCAAAGGTTAGGTCCCCAGTGTGCCACTGTTGACGGTTCCCACGATCACCTTAAATGGTGTTTCAAAGTTATGGCGTTTCGCCATAACGTCTGAAATTGGGGTAGCCATCGGGTCCTCTACGAAATCCTGGAGGACTTTCAGGTGGCCAACCAGATTATTTGTACTTAGGAGGTTTGCCCTTTGTAGCCTAATTGCACTAAGTATGGCCTGTTCCCTAACATGCAGATGTAAGGGTAGCAGGTCCAACATAGGTTACTCCTAGACATGCAAGCCGTTGTAGTTTTTGCAAACTAGCTTGAGCTGTCTTTTGTTTTGTTTTTGGCCACCCATGGTCACATACGCCTCACTCGTGCGTATGTGACCATGGGTCTTATAATAGATGTGTATGACCACAGAGTCATTTTTGGTTTAAGACCCCAAGTTTTGCCAAAAAGCCTGCGGCATGTCCATGTTGCCAATGTAGCTTTATTCAGTAATCTTTTTAAGTGAGAGTTCCAGGTTAGTCTGTTATCCAGGGTAATACCTTGATATTTGACTTCCTTTGAGAATTCCACTACTGTTCCCTCAAGGGATGGTGCTTGTAGGTAAAGCTTGCTTTTTCTCGTGAAGGGAACAACTGTTGTCTTACCAGGATTGGCTCGAAGTCCCATTATTTGGCACCAGTTGCAGACTATGTTTAGGGCATTTTGCAATAGATCAGAGATTATCTCATCATGTTTGCCCCTATTTGTAATGACCAGGTCATCCGCATATCCCTGATTGTCATAGCCGGATTTGTTAGCTTCTGTAGGAGATCATTTACAACCAGAGACCATAGTAGAGGGGACAGTACCCCACCTTGGGAACATCCCTTGGCAGCCACTACTGTTATAGAGTCCTCCCCCAGGTTAGTTGTGATTATCCAGCTTTCAAGCATAGCTCAAGTGCACCGCTCCTAATATAGTTGTCTAACACTTTCTCCATTGTTTTGAGGAGAAATGAAGTTAGACTGATAGGACGGTAGGATTTGGGTAATACAGGTGAACGCCCTCCCCTTTAGGTATAAATGTTACCTTAACTTCCCTCCACGTCCTTGGTATATATCCTAGAGTATAACTTGCTCTAAAGATCTTAATGAGATTTATCAGTATCTCTTCTAGCCCTTGTTGAACTAGGGCTGTCACTGCTTCCCCATACAATGTGGTGGGCATTTGCGTCACACCCAATGATATAGGATTTATTCCTTTTTTTTGCAGAAATCCAGAAGTTTTGTAATTACCTCTGGAGTAGGTGGATCCGTATCACCCGGGAAGTAGGCTGAGGCCATTACCACCTCATGTTTGCCTTTGTCTGTTGGCACCTCCACTAGGGTAGCCACTAGGTCCCGAGAGGTTAGTTCTGTAATAGGAAGGAAGTTAATATTAGGTTTAAAAAGCATTGCCACCCGTGGGGTGTCATGATTCCTATCGTAGATCAACGTACCTTGTTTAGTTGGAAGCCCTTTCACTTGACTTCCAAGAACCCAGGGTTCTTGCAGGAGTGCTATGTCTATACCACCCCTAATAAATCTTCTGCTAAGCATATCCGAGGCAGCTTTTGCATGATGAAGATTCACTTGGAGTAGCTTGATATTACTCCTGTTTCCAGTCATTATGAGTTACCTCCGTTTTTGGGACTCTTTTCCTTTCCCTTTTTTTGCCCTTCCCGGCTTTCACCCCTTGGTTCCAATTTAAGGGTTTTGGCCCTTTTAAATAGAAGCTTGGGGGTACTGTGGGTTTGCCGGGCGGTTTTGATTTAACCACTGCCTGCTCCCCAGCAGTACTGGTCAGCCTGTTGATCCATTCTGGTGTTGAGGGTGTCACAATTGCCGGGCTGTTAACTCCACCGGCACTTGTGGCTATTTTCTCAGCTTGTTTTGGGGTACCCAGTTGGGGTATCGCCCTTGGTGGCTCTCGTTCAGCCACTTCCATTTTCTCAGGAGCTACAGTATTACTCTCGAGGTTTATGCCCGAGGTTGAGGCAACCGCAGCTGCTAGGCCAGATGGCCGAAGTGCATTCTTGTACGCCTCAGCCTTTGGGTTGGCCTCTGCTGTTTTTCCTTGCTCCTTTTGCAGCTTTAGGTCTCCTTTCGGCCTAAGCTGCACCTGTCCAAAAAGGAAGTTAATCTCGAAGCTTAACTCCTTGAGCCTTTCCGCCGAGCAGTGGTCCACTGAGAGAGTGACTTGTGAGACAACCCCTTCAGTCACTTTCCTTAAAACCTTCCACTCAGCTACTTTGAGCTCATGGTTTTGGGCACCTACGTAACGCAGTAACTCGTCAGCAGGCATCTCTGTACTTTCAGGGAAATAGCCAACCAGGATCTTTGCACGAGGAATATCACATTCCTCTACGGCCCTTAGTTTGGCATTTTCCCATGGTGTTATCTCACCCACTATCTGCTTTAGCCACTCCGAGGTAGCCTTGTCAGAGCAGGTGAGAACTAGCCATCCTGGTCTAGCACTGTAGTCATGGAAGCCGGCTTACGTCGGTCATTCTTCATCTCCAGTATTTTGCCCAGGATCGCCTTGCCGACAGATATAATTTGATCTGCCGTGAGCATTTCTTCGGGCAAGTTCGCTGAGAGGATTCCCATTTTAACTCCTGCAACTATTTGTTTGTAGGACAGGGACTTGGGAGCTATTTCCTTTTTGGAGTGCTCCTGCTTCCTTTCTGCTTCTTCCCCATTGTTGAGTCCTCGTTCTTTTCACTGTGTATGTTTAGGAGTAGAGTCCTCATAGCGATTCCGTTTGGATCCTTTATCGGTCTCCTTCATTGGCATCGGCTTCATAGCTAGCTCACGGGCCTCAGTTGAGCTGTGCCCGTGTTTTGCCAGCCACTGGAACCGTTTCTTAGCCGCTCCACTCATCTTCCGACTTTTGGATTTTGAATCCTTTTTGGGGCCTGTTGTACCCTTATCAGATACTTTAGAGCTCCCAGTGGATCCTTCTGAGTCCTTAGCGGAGCTCTGGATTCCTGTGGGATCATCTGGTTTCACCTCACCAGATATAGAGGGTTGAATTACTACCACCTCTTCATAGTTCTTCCTGTTCTCACGGTCCGGCTGTGAGATCAGCTCGACGTCCTCATCTGAGAGAGTGCAGTCTTCTTGAGACCTTCGAAGTCCTGTTCCATGAGCAGGTCGTCTTCTCCGTCTACTTATTTGAGGCATAGTAGCTGCCTTTGAATTTACACATACATGTGTTGATTTTACAAATCAAACAAAATTTTCGGTGCAAAAAACTTTAAAAAATATATAATTAAAAAAGTAAAATCAATTGTTGCTTTTACAAATATTGTTGCTTTTACAAAATATTGTTGCTGATTTTACCGCTTTGAGGTCAGTCACTCCTCTCAAAATCCTTAAGAAGCAATCTTAGTATTAGGAGATTACATACTTTGGTAATAATTGTTTTCTTTGGTGCGTATTAATGATATATTATGATTTCACAGAAAAAATGTACATCTGGGATTTGCCATAAATATGTATAGCCAATTCTTGATAGCAATACTTTTTCGGAAAGTCTCCTTAAAATACTGAAATCTTTGCTTTTTAATTAAGGGACGTAATAGTATCAATTTTTACGTATAAAATAATAGGTAAATAATAGGGATCATTTAAATATTAAAGTTGTTAATGTTAAAATTAAAAATTAAAACACGTCAGTACAAAGTAATATATTTATATATTTATGTAGTTAAGCACATTATTAATTTTTGTTTTCAAATCATTTATGGTGTAGCCTTGGACTTCAAAATATCGAATTCTGAAATAGTTCATACTATTGACCAGTCTATGGACATCAAACGGACGACTTACTATCTTTATTAGAGGGAAAAATTTTATATGTTTCGTGAATTTTGATCTTAAGAGATATGATTGTAAATGATCATTGAAGCCTAATTATTTAATAACTTAACAAATAAAGCAAAATTCTCACAGAACTATAGCACTTCCGTTATTTTTTTAAAGATATTTCATTTCTTTTGCTTTAATAAATACATCTCTTTTATCAAGAAGTTAACAGCTAAACTGACATTGAAACTTGACAGCAAGAGAGTATGTAATATTACTAATTGATCTGATTGCTTTTGCATACGATTTAAGTTCTTGGTGTTTACTTTCGAATCTAAATGACGACAAATATTTGAGTAGACCTGAGTGCTTCGCTATTTTTGAATAATGCAGCAATAAGTCGTGCTTTGGTTTTAGTGTTTCTTTAAACATATTTTTTAAATTGTGAAATTATGCTCTTCTACTCTATATTTAAGTGGAAAAGTAAACCATCAGACATTTCAAAGCAAAGTATAATGTCAATAAATTTTCGAAGTAAAAGGACATATTTCTACACGTCATCTCCCTCTGGTACGAGATCTGCAATCATAAGTGGTAAAAGCCATTCGAAACACCTCCATTTACCAGCAGATATTTGCAAATTGTTTCTCTTTAAATGCTTTGGAATGGGCTGAGCCATCCTATCACTGACATATAATAAGAATGGACTGATCCATCCTATCTAATTCCTGTACTCAGATTGGCACGAGTTTTGGCTAAAATCTATTTGTCTCATTCAAGCACAAAATGTACAATGAACTGTAACAAATTTTGGAAACAGTACGGCTGTATTAATTGGAATGCGTTGGAATTGACATAAAAATTGAGACAAATATATTGATTGTCTATCTCTTCCAAGCTCAATAAAGTTTGACATCAAATCTGCAGAGGAGCACATTTTTCAGTAACATTAAAAATTAATTTTTGTGTGAATTATAACAATTTTGACTTCCTAAATAATTTTTATGTAATGTAATACTATTTTTCGACATCTTTAGTGTTTCTAATCGACAAATAATAATAAATTATAAATCGGTGTGCAATTGTTCGAAATAAAGGGTTTTCACAGCCTGTTCAATAGTTGTTATTGGTGGCTGAAAATGGATTGATGCCGTTAAAATTGATTCTAGAATTTTTCTTCACAATTTTTATGGCAAGACTAGACTATAAAAATAGAAACCATTCGCTTTCCTCAGCGGTAGTTGCCGTTACTTTGCTTGTTCTTTCGTATTAATTCAAGTAGTGTTGTTTAATTTAACTTCACGTTTACTTTTAATTTGTATGAGAAGAATAAAATGGGTACACTAGTTAGTTATCATGCACTTTTACTCCTACTCCTTTGAATGTGACTCAAGGTGCAAGCCACTGACATATAATAAGAATGGACTGAGCCATCCTATCTAATTCCTATAATAAAAAATGGCACAAATTTTGGCTAAAATCTATTTGTCTCATTCAAGCTCAAAATGTACACTGAACTGTAACCAAGTTTGGAAGCAGTACGGCTGTATTATTTGGAATGCATTGGAATTGACATACAACTTCAGACAAATAGGTATATTGTTTTTATATGTCTATCTCTTACAAGCTCAATGAAATTTGACAACAAATCTGCAGAGGAGCACATTTTTCAGTAACATTAAAAATTAATTTTTGGGTTAATTAAAACAAGTTTAACTTCCTAAATAACTTTAATTTAATGCAATACTATTTTATAACATCTTTAGTGTTTCCAATCGACAAATAATAATAAATTATCAATCGGTGTGCAATTGTACGAAATAAAGGGTTTTCACACCCTCTATATTTGTGCCATTTTTGAAGCAAGAACGCTCAGTCCATTCTTATTATATGTCAGTGATGCAAGCTCTCACTCTCAGTCATTACTTCACCCGTGACGGAATCGGTTGTATCGGAGTATCTGGATATGAGTTCTTAATGACCGTCCACTCTGAGATCGATATTGATGTGTAGATCACCGTTAGAGCACCCTTTAAAATGATTACATAAAAAACATGTAAAACTCAACCAATCAGATGAAATTTTACACCCGTAAATCGAATTTAATTAAAAAAATATATTTTCTTGTGCCCAAGTGATATTTTAATCGCTTATAAGGAATTAAACTCATTCCGACTTTAATTTTCAAAAGTTACATATACTTAACTGAATCCTGCTTATGGGCAAGAGAGACGGAGCATGGTAAACACTATCTTTACCTTATTCCTTCTGCGGTGATTGCATCTGTAGCCAACATAAAAACATCACATGTCATAAGCAAACATTCTAGGATGCAATATTTTGTGTTGGTAGCTCCAACTCTGCCATAGGGCGAAAGGGAGAACTATAAAACTTGTGCCATGCTTTCTTATAGGAAAATGACAATACGCTCAGTCCATTGTTATAAGTCAGTGGTCTGGATACGCAATTGGTCACAGCCACAGAGCCGTATTTACTAATGGGAAAAATTAATATTTTACAGAAGATCAAAAATGTTGAATTTGAACAAATTTTAAAATGTTATTCACCTTTTCCAATATTTAAACTGTATTTCACATTTGCATACTTAATATGTATATTATCAAAACTTTGTTTACTTTTTTTTAATCGAAAATATTGTTTTTCTACAATACAAACAACCATTTCTCAATAGATACACCATTTCGATATCTTTCAGCAGAAAAGAATCTTAATCAATGAAATAATCTTAAATAAATCTACCAGAAGTCCGAAAATACTTGGAAAGTTTATTAATCCCGTGTCAACATCAGCAACGGATTGAAAGTCGAAATTCATGCAATCTTTATCACCACATGTCAGGATTTTTGTTTAATTTGTCTGATTACAAAGTAAATAAAATGGAATTTTTACAATCGGTGGAATCGGATGTTTTTAGTAATAAAAATCTCGGCAGAATTTTTCAATTATTGAGAAGTATTTGCTTTCAATTTATAGAGTAATTTTTATGCGAAAACTTATTGTGAATATATCACTCCATGATTGCTTATCTTGAATTTACGCCGAATAACGCAGATCGTTTTGTAAATATTTGACTAAATAAAAAGTCACTTTCGTTCTATCAATTGAAATTCAATTGAAATATCTTGATAATTCTGCAATCTATGTTGTATCAAAAGCTTATTTTACTTGGATTTATATGATAATGTAGCAGATATGATTTGCTATATTTAGTAATATTGAAAGAAAAGACGCGGGCGTGTATTGTGCTAGAAATTAATGTTAAAAGTCTTCAGTGAACATTTAAATATTATTTTTATGTAGGTATATATCCGTGTTATGAATAATTTTAAAAGACTTTGAAGATCAAGTATGAATTATAAATTTCTAATGGACTCTTAAGACTCTTAAAAAGTAATAAGGAAATTAAATAATTACTTCCCAATATGCTCAATTACACCACATTGAGGTCTCATTTATAAATTTCGGTTTCATTCTGTTGGCTATCTTTGTTTAGTTGAATCGAAAATTTACAGCACAGATTTAATGATCCACACGACAATAGAATAATAATGAGAAATCGCGCTAGTTATTTAAGTCGCGTACCTACCTACCTACTCGCACTAACAATATGTATTCCTCGGTAATTATTGTATTTGGTATGACGAAAAGCACCTGAACTTCCTCGTTGGAAGAAATTTTTAGGTATACTTCCAATCATTGCAGAATGACTCATTAAAGCTAGTATTATTGTGAATTAATAAATTCTACTGGTTCCTTCTGACTAAGCTGATGACTGTAAAATATCTTTAAGAATTTATGCAAACAACAGACTCTTAAATTGACTCACACAGAATTATGAGGAAGGCGCACCTGAAATTATTAAATGATAAAATTGTATATTGGTACATATTGCTGTAGTCAATCGATTGAAAAATAAAAACAAAAACGTATAAAATTTATTGAAAGCTTTCTATTTAAGTTGAATAAACAGAACTCTAATTAAATAGGCATATATTACCTAAAAATATGTATTTTTTCTAATGAAACTTGAAGCAATTATTTTTTCAATTCACTACCCAGCTTTCTTGGCAAGCAATTTTCTAACATTGTTCTCTCGCTATATAATACAGGCAGTCCTCGCTTTTACGGCAGGTTACATTCCAGGAATATTTAACGTAAAACGGAACGACGTAAAGCGAACCATTTTTTTTATACATTTCTATCCAAAATCATCTAATTCGGTTCTTAGGTATGAAAGGGCACCCGTTATCAAAAGAAATAAACATGTTTTATTAACAAAAATCACAAAATAACAGTGACGCAATCATTACAAATGGATTCTTTAAATAGAAAAGGTCCCCCAAAAAATTTCTGTTTCGCATCTTAATTTTAATTTCCATGTAGGTACGGTCCTATAAATTTGCATATAGGCGAGGTTAATTTTATTGATTACCTCGAAACTCCATTCAAAATTAGGGACATTTTTCTCGAATGTTTCCACTGCCGCTTTTAGATGGTAAAAAGTTTCAATTAATTTTTTCGATGCCAGTTGTTTTGGCTCGTTTGATTGATTCTCTTTCAGTCTTTTTCCTTTGAATTCCACTAAATCCTCATCAGTCGATTCTTGCGAATGTGAGGACAGCATCTCCGTTACATCTCCATCTTGAGTTATATTGCTGATAAGTTATTTACTATGTTCACGATGAGAAGCTCACGTTACGGGGCCAACCTTTTTCCAAACTCCGGTAAAGTTGACTTCTTCCCATGACGTATCTGCATATATGTATACTCGTATATAGTTCACACCATCTAAAATGCTGAAATTTTTCCAGAATATTGTGAGATCTAACCCAGTGCGGATGACTCGTATTATCTAAAAGCAATATAATATAATATTAACTCATAACCTATTCAAGTCATACCATAAATTAGACGATATTTTATTTTTTAATAACGATTTTCAGTCACTAAGGGAACAAATTATCTTTAAAAATAGATTTGAGAATAGCTTTGAGAATAGATTAAGAGCTAATAACATTTTAATTTTTTCCATGGAATTTTAATGCATATTATTGAGTACCGACAACGAATATGAAAATAACTCCCGTCAGCCGCCAAGAGTAACATTTTCTGCAAATTTCTAAAAGAAATTAATGCTTATTGCTTAAGTAGTGTAACCTCTACTTTCAGATTTCCAAAAAGACTAAATGTTTTTTTCTTTCCTAGATAAATTGCTTATACGGGTATGTACTTTGAAGAATATTTTATGCGTTTAACTAGCTCAGGAGGGAGTAGTTTTTTTTAGTTTTGGGTTTTTTTTCCCGAAAATACGTTTTTCAAACTGGTGTACAAATTATCACAAGATCTGCAAAATTCTGACAAAATGAAAAAAACAACATTACGAGGCCAATAAAGATCTTTGTTCCACTGGAAGCATATTCGTTTGTCTTCTTTCAAATGTGTGATTACTAGTTTTATTGCAACAAGAGCCTACAACGGATTGGAATAGTCCATAGTAACCAGGTTGTTTCCACTGACATCGAAAATAATTAAGGCGTCACGATATAAATTCCATTTACATTATTTTACAAATTGTTTATTGACTAAGACTTATAGTTGTTTTGGTGAAAAATAATGCACTTACATAAATGTTATATCACTCCTTCCCATTTCATTGCATTACACTAATTTTGCTCAGAGCTTAACACTTTAATAAATAAAATCAAATAGGAAAGTCACAATTTTAAAGCAAAATGTACGGCAGTACAATTAAATAAATTAACCTAAACAGAGGTGAAAAACGACTGATTTGGATGCTGTTATTAATTTTCCAGACGCATAAAATAAAAATGGATTACCTGTCTGTAACTAAAAACAGAAATTAAGAAAGAACTTAGACCATGATGCTCAAATTCAATTTAATCTACATTCGTTTTCATCGCAAAGCCGTTTGAAGTTTCCTACCCGTTTCCGCTTTCTTTTATTACGGCAGACAATAAAAAATTTAAGATTTTCAATTAGGTTTGATCTTTAATAAAAATATTGTTACGTGCCACAAAGTGACACAAGCGACATCTGTTGGAAATGGAAGCAACTTTAGGTTAGTGACATCGTAGTAAACCTTGGGTTCAGAAAACGGAATATTCATGAAGGTTCTAGTATAATTTGTAGAGTATAAATACGGCGCTACTCACATCCAGGAGGCGAGTATTATTTCAGACAGTGAAGTGAACGAAGTAAACTATTTGGATTGCGATAATTAGAAGTATGGTACTAGCGATAACTATAAAGAGTTGATTGAATAATTATTTGTGAATTTGTGATAGTAAACAGTAAAGTTAAATAAAGAAAGAACTTTTGAATTATATCTGAAATATTGTGTTTTAAATAACGAACTAAGGCCACGCTCGTAACAATATAAATAAATATGTATTTAATATTTTGTATCCTACTGACTTTGAGCAGCCACAGCTTAAATACGAGAATATATCAAGTATTCATGCTCATTGAATGGACAAGGACTTAGCAAGCAGCAAGACAAAGAGTTATTTTTGCTTGAAAAGGTCCGTAAATATATAAATGAAACTTGAAGATAATAATCCAAAAATAAACCTATCCACTGAATAGTATAACGTTTTAGGTATTTTAGTATTAAAAATGCAGCTCTCGCAATTAGAAACAAAGTCATTTCAATTAAATAAGACCAAATCAGACAAGCTTTGAACATGTGTAATTAAGCTTCACGTACACGATATGGTTGAAATCTAGTCAGCTTTACTGAGCACGTATTTTATTTATGGCTCAACTTTACATTGTTGTAAGAACATTTCACTTGACGTTCCGAAATTGAGCAAACCCTAATTTCGAGTGGAATAAGGAAAGAAGAATTTGGTTACAAGGTGCGTAGGCCTATCCACATTTTTGATTTCAAGGCGTTTTCTTAGAGAAAATTCAATGCAAAATTGTCATACCCAGACATATCCGACAAAATTAAAATATTTTGGTAAATATTGTAAAACGAAAATCTACAAATTATAGATAAATATTTTAAATTTCAAAACATTTCTCCCAATTAGAAAGAAGAGTTAAATAAAAGAACCCGCAGAATTTAAAAAAGACTTCTCCTACACCTTTCTAGCGAGGAAAATTTTTCGATTAAGCAGGTAAAGAAGAAAGTAATTTTAAAGTTAAATTGCATTTTCTGTTTGTTTTGATTTGGTTTTATTTTGAAATTTTGTATACAAATTTGTTCATATTGGTTTTCTGAAATCGAAGAATATTTTTATGCATATCTTGCTATGCAAAGATTTAACCTTTTTTATTCGTTGAGCCGCTCACTAGCCAAATTGATTAATTCTATAAAAAAAAAGGTAGGAAACATTGATAGATTTTTATAAATAAAATAAATATTTATTATTCAACGGCCATAAACCTTGTTGTCTTGAGAGTCTATATGACAACATTTTTATGAACATTATTTTTCACAACAAATTTATAATCATTTACCAATGTTTCCTACCTTTTCTTTTATGGAAAATTCGTGTCATAGTGTTGATGCATGTTTGTTTAAATCATTAAGTTCTGTGATATTTTTCTGTCACTCTCTTGAAGTTTTTCTTATTCGAAAATAATGTTACGTACATCAGCACGTTACAATGTCCTTCAATTAGTATCAGTTCGTACTTCCGGTAGTACGCGTTCAATTTGACGGGTTAAGTTTAGTAGGTGTAGACGTACGTTGCAGGCTCTGTTAGTTACTATGATGTCCTTCCGGAAGAAGTTAAGGAGCATAAAATGAGTTACGTAAACCGATTTTATTTACAAAATTATTTATCAAATCAAAAATGTGCCATTTTTGGTAAAATAAACACGAGGAAATTCTATTATGAAAAAAAAATCATAACAGATGCACGTTGTAATTTTAACTGTTGCGCTTAAGAATGATCTGAAAGCTAAAATCTTCAGTTTTCGATTCATGTATATTAGAAACCTGTTGGTAGGATACAAAGTCAGTCCTCATATGTCATATGCGACGATTTCCAAAGTAGTAAAATGAGTCAATTCCAGGACACTGTACATTTTATCATTAAACTGACGTAAGTGTAATTGCATTTTATTGTATGTATGTAGGGCCACAAATATCACTTATTAATAATTTGTTTGTAATAATTCAGTCACATGTACACTTCAGTTTTCAAAATTTTATAATTATGTTAGTATTAGGAGTGGCTAAAGGAGACCGCACACTGCCGAGTCAATTGATTGTCCAGTCAGCGACTGGTCTGTTGACTTATCACCGACTGATTGATTTTTAATCGTTGCTGATTGACTATCGTAGCATGTGCGCATATTGCATCGTCTTCTACCAGCTTAGTAATCCAATCAAAGATGATGAGTTTGAGTGGTATTTCGATTTTCGTTAAAATTTCACAGTGTTATTAAATACTAGGGAACTGATTTTAAATTTACAATAAGAAACATAAATCCTGTAGTAATTTCCTAGTGGTTGAGAAGAAGGAGACGAAGAAGAAGCATTTCCACTTTCAATTTTCAGGATGTTCTCTTCAGAAAAGCAATAAGATTTCACCCTGTTAATATTATATATAAATCCCGTTTTAAAATGTTTATAGAAATATGTACTTTAGTCAGGACAAACTTTATTACTATTTAACAAAAGACAAAACTTTACTTACGGCAGCAGCAATCAACTGATTGATATTAAGGTGATGCAGACTGAGCACAATAGTCGATTGGATTCAGTCAGTGTCACGGTAGTTAACTACCTTCTGATTTTTTAGTTGTAAAGCAGTTTGCGGTACCGGACGCTGTTGCGTGTAACGAGCAAAGTCAACTGACTTTTTAGCGGGGTTCTAAATGAGCGGACTCATTTGTCATATCAACTCATCGCTCAATTCAAGACTTGAGTCTGCTCAATCATTGAACCGGATCAACACTTGAGCATTGGTTTATCGCTCGAAGCTTGAGCGGACTCACTGGTTTAGCGGGCTCAATTTTCAGCGGAATCACTGCTTGAGCGGACTCACTGCTTAAGCGGCTTGAACGGGCTCAAATCTTGAGCGGACTCATTACTTGAGTCGAGCGCACTGAATTCATGTTTTAAGGAGAATCTGATTTAATTAAAATTGAAACTGAAATTTCAATCATATAAGGAAAGCTCACAAAAAAGTCATTCATTATATTATAATAATTCCGATTTTCCTAATATTCTTAGCCAACATGTCTTCTACGCTACGCCATTTTGGGATTCAGATTGTGAAAATGACCAAAATTCAATGGAGGGTCATAAATTGTTCTTGGAGAATAATTTGTCCACAGACAAAACACCGAGCGTATTTGAAAACAAACGCTTTTCGGTGATAAAAAGTATTTTTACCAAATAAAACACAGCACTGCCTAGTAGTGCTTTGGTAGAAAGAATATGTATTTAGCATAGAAAAACTAACTTTAACCCCTAATAGATGTCGTCTAGATGAAAATATTGAAATACAAGTGATGCAAGTGAAAGTAAAACGCTGATTCTATGAAAAAATAAAAGTACAATTTCCTTGAATTGAATTATAACATTGTCAAGTATGGTATTTTCCATACAGATTTTATAAGTTGTTGAAGTTGTACAGTATATTGAGAGGAAGAGAATTTATGGCTAAGAAAATTAGCGAAAGCTAAATTAATATATTATAATATAATGGATGACCTTTTTGTGAGCTTTTCTTATTTGATTGAAATTTCAGTTTCAGTATCAATTTTAATTAAATCAGATTTGAGTCCGCTCAACTCAAATGATATGTCTGCTCAAGTCCACTCAAATTTCGAGCGATGAACCACCGCTCAACTGCGGTGAGCGGACTCACGGCTTGAGTTGAGCGATTAGTTGAGTTAAAATTTGAGTCCTTTACATCCCTGGTTTTTAGTCACCGACTGCAGTCGGTGATTGTGCAGTGTGTTGCTTGCCTAAGAGTTCCTTACAAATCCAAGTTTTCGACAAAATAGAGCTTGTAACAATTCATTTTAACAAATGATATATAGAAAATAACATACAAGTATTTCTTTGTGTGATGACAATTCTATAAAGGAAAACGACCAAAATTATTTGCTATTATAAAAAAGTATAAGCCAACATATTTGCTCTAAATATAAATAAGGAGAAGCGAATATAAAAACAAACAAATCAAAAATTTCCAAGCAATACCAGATTTTCTTCTTTGAAAATATTGAAAAAATACGCGGCAGCATTTCTGACCTGCAGAGCTTAAAGAGCTCAGAAAATATGAAAAAACTACAATGACGCCCTAATAAAAAAAAATCGTTGTTCACATTATAAGCGATAACTCGAAATTAATGGCACTAATTTGTTTTAATTAGCTTCCCATATCAATTACACGCAATACCTTGAACTTTAAATTTATTTTTCTTAAATTTTAAACCGAAATCCTTATGTTTTTAATAATAAAATATCAACACAAAGTGGTTACTAGAATAGAAACGAAGTTAAATTTAACAACAAAAGTAAAAAAACAATCTCCCATTATACGTACTATTCAGTGATCAGTCGGAATTAGTGCGCATTATTATATGATTATCTTCCCCAAAACTAGTCTTCGCAGAGAAAAAAAGGGCAAAGCTATAAAGCCATCGACGACAATTATTATCTTATCGTCGCCGTCAAAAGAATTCCAAGAATTCACTGTGATCTAGCCAAAATGATCTTGACCATTCGATCTTATTTCGGTTACGCAATGAATTTTATTCATTAAGTAGAAACCACCAAGCGATACCCAGTGGCCGATTTTGATGAGTTCCAATTGATTTTGGCTATAAAATTTCAAATACCGCAGTTATAAACAAACTCGTGTTAAGTGCACTTCAACCGGTTTTCTGAATCATATTGCAATGCTTCTGTGGTTAGGTTCGTTTCGAACGTAATTGTTACTGTCACGACTTTTGCGTCAGATTGAAACTTAAAATCGGAACGCTTTAATGAAGTGATAAATTGGTCAACTTTGTACACAATCGTTTTCAATAAGGCTTTAGAAAAAATGTAATACATAATAATGTATCCTCAAATACTTATTACATTTTTTATTGATTCTTTAGTTGTAAAGTGAATGAAAAATTAGACTAACAGATAATAAGTATACTAACAGCTAGCAATTATCGAAGTATTACAACAACTGTACTAAATTATTGAATACTTGAAATTAAATTACTTTTCAGATTAAATTGTTGTAGTAAGGTTACTATAATTCTGTTCTTCACCTGTCTAATATATTAACGATTTCTACGTAGGTACGATTTTAGGTTGAGTTATTTAAGGTAAGCTTCGATTTAATTTTATCATTCTGTTGGCAAATATATTTCGTGACTTCAATAAAAAAGTGACGTAGTTAAAACGAGAATAATTTTAGATATCGGAAAACTTCTGACCGAGATGTATATACATATTCTATTTAGCATTTTATACTTACCGAATTAATTGTTCGTAAAAATATATCTTTACCGATTAGATTCTGATTATTATTATTATTTTTTTAATGTATTTAAGATAAAAGCACCAGTACTTGCCACCCTTAAGGTTACTTTTAAAAAAATTGTTTCTTTTTTGCGTGTTTTAAACGTTATATTAATACGTTAATACTGTATTACCGTCCATTTGATGCTGATCCTTGGACTTTACGACAGACAGTTCCATTCTTTTAATTCATAAAACCAATTTTAGAAAAGAATTTTTTTGAATCTATGAAAATGCAGTTGCCGGGGGTCTACACCAGTAGTCGCCACATCAATTAATGTTAAAATTTCGTTGAATAACTCACGTTAATTTGTGCTCATACAAAATTTAAATAAAAAAAATTCCTTGGTACATACTTAGCACCTAAATCCAGTCTTAAACTCTCAAAATCCAACAAACTATTTAACAAACTTCATCTTATCTCTATTTATTAACTTAATCAAGTTAACTTAAATTTAAAACAGTAAAAACACTTTTCTTGACCCTGAAAATTGACCTAAATGTCGCTGCTTTACCATAGGGATACCATCTTAAAGGATAAAATTAATACATTTCGTTGGAAGGAGAAGAATAAAATTAAAATGTGTCATCCATATGTATTATATGTTTTATATGTATTGTTATATAATTTTTTTTTATTTTTGTATTTCTTTATCTTTTACGGAAAATCCTCAAAATCCTCATCCAGGTTAACATCTTCACTTTTTGTTTTTTAATTACTTTCTTCTCACGATATTGTCTCCAAGAATATGACGTTATCACGCTTAGTAGAGTTTCTCTGTTCTTTTTCTTTTCAGTGGGTACAGGAATGGGAAAAAACAAAGCATTTTTGAAAGGACTTAAAACCTTAAAATCAAATCCACTGAAACTAAACGCTGCAGAGATGAGTCTGTAGAATAGGGATTGTTCGGTGATTCTTTTGAAGGTTCCCTTTCTTCCGTGCTTTCGGTGGTATCTGTGAATGCTTCATTTCCAATTATTACAGCGGTGGAAGATGAAAGGAAGGTGGATGAATCGGTGGCTGATGCTTGTCTAGTTGCAACGGCGGCGCTTTGCATCTTCCTCCAAACACCAAATAAGAATACGTCTTCTATGTTACCTGTCCAGCAATCCGATGCTTTGAACATATGCAGTTTCTCTCCCCCAATCACTTTTCCAAGACATCTATGGCAACTGTTGCTTTTTCGGAATCTGTTTCTGTTCCTTCTGTTGTTGATATAGTGTCCGTGGAAACATTAATGCCGGCGAATTTACTGCTTGTTTATTCCAAGGGACTAAGCCACAAGCGCTAAAACCATTTCGAATAACCGATGGATTTATTTCATCAAAAACTTCCTGCATTAGTGGCCAAACATGTTGTTTTTTCATTGTAGGGTTATTGATATTTGTAAGCCTCCACTGATGCACCTTCTTTTTCAATTTTTCCTTAAGCGGTTTACAAACTGCCACATCCATAGGCTGGATAAGATGTGTTCAGTTTGGGTAAAGCGCTATAAGGATAATCCCGTTCTCGCCGCAAAACTGGTTGATTTCAAGTGATAAATGGGAAGTGTGCCCATCTACAAATAAAATTACTGGCAATTGAATATTATTTTGGAGCAGCCAAGGATGAAAAACGTTTGCAGCAAACAGAGCGGAGTTCGTGCACCCTGTCTCAGATTTCCCGATCCCCCAGGAGGGAGGAACGCTTTCAACAATATCGGCGGGTATTCTCTCGTATCTGAAAATAACTAACGGAGGAACTATCACTCCAGCGGCTTTGGCAATTACAAGCACGGTCAACCCCTCCTTTTCATCAACGTTGACTTTCTGATACGCAGTTTTGTCTCCTTTAGGTGTAAAAATCCTGTTTCCGTTTTGGTTGAGAAGAATGGCGGTTTCATCTGCATTGAATACCCTGGAAGGATCTTCTTCTTCTAAATACTAAAATTTCTGTCAAGCGATGCCTTCATTGCCTCTGCCGTTACCGATGCCTTAGATGATATAAAGTTTTGAGCGGCTCTCCATGAAATATTCGGATTTCTCTTCAAAAAACATTTTAGCCATTTTCGACCTGTCGAAAACGTTGTGTCCTTACCAAGGGCTCCAATCATTTTTTGCCCAGCGGCCACAGGAAAACCTGACCTGGCTAACGTAGTTATCCACTTAACCAAAAGTTCTTCTCCGGCCTCATTCATGGTGCTGGTTCCATTCGCTTTTCGATTGGTGTCTTCCCCTTTGCTTTGTCCTTAAGCGTACTTTCGTGGTACAAAGTATTTCTTGGCGGCAGTAGCCCCAGACATACCGTTCTTAATGTCCTCCAATGCCTTTTCCAACTGAAGCTTCGAGTACGTAAAACACTTTCTTTTTTCTTTTTATCATCCATGTTATCTAACACCTGCAAAATTAAAACCGAGCCAGAAAAAATATAATTCGTAACCACAATTTGTAACCTTTCAATATCAAACATGTAGGAACACAATCTTGGTATCTAGACAAAAGCATATTTCACCACTAAACTTAATCAGAACAGTAGGTGGGATATACTTCTTATGAAAACACTGGGTGCAATACATTTTAAGGTAGATTTTAGGTAGATTAGACATGTATAACATAGACTGCTTCAATTTCTATTTCGTATTGGTCAACTTTTGTTTGGGGTGTGACAATTATCTAAATTTAAAGTTTCATTTTCGCTTTAATATTCATATTTCAAGTTCAATAAATTCCGAATATATTCGAAATTATTACTTTTATTGTAATCTTATCTCCTATAACATCAAATATTCCTTAGACTCATCAAGGAAAGAAAGTTAAGTAATTTTTGTTTGCCTAAACCTAGAAGTAGGTATGGGCGACAGAGAAAAGATTACAAATGCGCATTGCCATCTATTTCTATTCTATATATTCATTTGTTCAGTCCACTTTGGATTTCGTATAGAATTTATTATTTGAAGTTCAGGGGAATAAAGTAGTTGGTAAACCAAAACGTGACAACTATAGAAAAGTGATCCCATGATAATGTAAGCAATTTCAGCGGTCCATGTTATGTATGTACATGTCATTGGTTATTGCTTACAAATATATTCTCATCTTTCTAATAAATTTAACCCTGGAATACTAAACATGTACAAAAAGGCAGTAATACTAAACATACGTCAATTTTGCTCCCTTTAATTCGAAACATGTTTTTAATTAAAATTTATAATGCATAGAAAACACTAAATTATATAAAAATTTTGTATTTCTGGGAAAAAGTTTTAATAGTACGTTCCCCACGTATTTTCTTAGAGAACTTTGAACAGACCATTGCTGTATTTTGCTGGATTTTCAAAGGGCAGTAAGAACAATATGTTGGTACTCTGATGAAATTTTTGTGATGGTTCTGCATTCTGTGGAGATTACCCAATTGATTTCTCAATCATTTATCGTTATAAATAAACTACATGAGAAAATTGAATTCCCGCACAAAAGTAACACTATTGCTAAACATACAGGGAGTCAAAATTCCTATACCTTCCCGTTATGTAACGTACAAGCACCTAAGAGCTTCAGTATTCCATCTAGAGTCGCAGCAAACTCATTAATGAAGGTACTGAGCAGTTATAACTACTTCGATATGTAGACAATGAGGACTCAATGTAGACTCACGTTTAGCATTCTAGTGTTAATAGTATCTTGTGTTGGACTTTAACAATTTTAACGGTATATTAATTAATCAAACTAACTAAAGAAAAGTTTACAGTGGAATATTCTTGGGTCACAATGTCCTTTTTTACATTGACGGATACCCCAGGCGATTACTGGTTCCGGTGGTCCCATTGTAGTCAAAATCTCACTATTATAATTTACAATTTAAAATAGCATTACACAATTAACCAAAATGTTGGAAACACCAGTAGTCGCCAGGGGTGGAGACTACTGGTAAAATATGTAAAATGGGACCCAGTAGTCGCCACCCTTTAAAAATCGCTATATTATGATGCATTTAAGGGAAACCCATCTAAATCACGTTGATAAAAATTACATATATCGCTTCAGCAGCTATGCTAAACACAGTACACAAAAAATATATCAATAACAACAGACCTGTGTCCTTGTTTGATTCGGTAACGCATCCTCCATGCAACTGCCGCTGAGCGCATCGCTATTCGCTTTTCTACTTCGCTTTGAAAAATATAGACTGGGAGAGTTCAAATTTGTGTTTATTACTGAACGCTTATTTTAACACATTTGTGGCGAGAGTGGCGAGTACTAGAGCAAAATTTTAGGTTATGGTGACTACAGGTGCTTTTACCTTACATATATATATACACTTTAAAGGCATATGTTCCTTTTCAATAAAGCTTAAACGAATGCTTTTTGAATTGTACAAAAGGATTCATAAACAAATTTGTTATTGAATGAACTATTGGATTATATGTATGTAGTTAAAAATATATTAGTGAGTCATTTTGATTGTGAACAAAATGATTGACGAAAATTACTTCCGCTATATATATATTAAAAATAAGAAGACGAAAAATTCAAAATATATTTCAAAAAGAATGCTAAGTGAATTTTCGAGCGAACTGTTCGTTTATCAATCGTTGATATACGATCACAAATTATTTTCTTAATCTTCTTTAAAAGCGAATACCTCAGCATAAACGTAAAATATATGTAGGTAGTTACACCAGGTCCGTGCCCTCGGAAGGGGCTTTGGGGGGTGGAAGCAGCAGCTCCCGCAAATTATTTCCATGCAAACGCACCTAGTTAACCAAGAAACTTATTAACGGACAATTGTTGATACAAATGTAGTGCGTTTCATGTTACATTTTACGAACGATATTTTGATCAAAGCCTTTGGAAAATTCTTCTTGATTCCAATTTGGATATGGATATCCGCCGATTTTTGTGTGAAAAACAACGGTTGGATAGTAATGATGTAAGTTAAAGTTATTTTATAATTGTAATCAGCAATAAAGAAAATAGTGAAAATTTTGACTTCGCTTTTTTAAATCTGATTTTGAAGTAATTGAAATGCATTCTTAGAGGATGACGAAATTTGATCCGGTATTTGTTAGTAAAGGCGCGTTCATAACAGATCGCGCCAATCCTAACCGAAATTTTGAATTTTGTGAAGAATAAGGAGGAAGAAAAAATCTTAAAAAGGGTGGAATGGCGTGAATGCGTTTCAACTTACTTCGATGTGCAGCCCGCTGTCATTGATGTTCTGGAAATTATTTCGGCATGGAAACATGCAACCGTGTATATACTGCTGCTTTTCAATTAGGTACTTTCGGCCATCAAAACCGTGAATTTTCAAGCATCGATTCTGATTCTTCATTCAGAACACTCTTGGGCTTTCTGGTTGAGTTAAGCTTTACAAATAAAAAATAAAAACTACACAGAAGCTAAATACTGCAAAGGACGAATTTGGGTAGGTATAGAAAAAAGCGATAGATAGTTTCAGGAGGATTTTTTTTTAAATGAAAACTATTTACTAAGTCAAGGCTTGTATCTCATCAAACCAAACGGTGCAATGTAATCAATTACTAACAGAATTGCTAATTATTATTGTGTGTCGATTAAATTGTGCCAAGATCGTTTTACAAAGACACCATTTTATAAAATGTATGTCGATTCTCGATTGCAAGCAATTTTTAGTAATATAATCTTTATTTGAATAGAACTTTTATTTTATTATTTTTATAGAAATTTTTTACATTTGAATAGAATATTAGTATTTTTCAAATTAGGCAGCTTTTTCAAAATTATCAGTTAGATTCCTGTTTCACGCATTTTGATCACCATATAAAATTAGACTGACATATAAAATAAAAACAATATGAAAACCTACTTTGAAAATTATTCCGAATACGTAGCACAGTATTAACGAAATAAGTTATATCGTGGAGTAGTGCCAGAAGAATCGGAGGAGAGAGCGTATCAAAAATAATTAAAGCAAAATAATTACAGTGACAGATAAAAGTCGCCACAAACTTCAAGCTATACTTTGATCTGCTCATTACTCATCTAGAGGACCGTTTTTTGAAACGTCACAACGTTCCGCCAAGCTTCTTATGTCTTTTTCCGGAACAACAGAAAACTTTAGATGAGTCAGCGTGTACACAATTCGAAACTTACACTTTTCCACTGCAATCTGAAGAATGGAATTGCAGATAAAACAATTTTCTCGAGGCTTTTCATATCTACTGCAAGAATGCATTCCCAAAATGTCCACATACCTTTGATAATTATGCAACATGTGACCAACCAAATGGGCGTTCATTTCGTCGTCTCAAAACCTATTTAAGCCCCACAATGGGAAAGTCCAGGCAATTCTTAATTATTTTTTTTGTACTTTGGCGTATCAATTTATTGAAACAAAGAAGAAAAGAATTTGTATGTATTGAACATATTCTTCGGACAAGTTTTCATTAAGCGAAACGTGATATTAATTAAAGTACTTAAATCTACAAATACAAGAATTTTGTTTATAGTTTTCTATCTCCCCCCCCCCCCCCCCCCCCCCCCCTCACCTTGAAAAATCACAGGCCTGAGTTGCACAAGAAACTTTCTTTCATTAAAAACAAACAGTTTTTTCACTAGTATGAAAAGGACAGTAGCTTTAAACTTCGTTAATTTTTAGTACATGTAAACAGACAGAACCTTACTTGGAAATAATTTTCAAGACACTTTTTTCAAAATGTTATAAATCAAAATGAAATCAAAAATTGAGTTGTTTGTTCCACTAATCAGGATGCCTCTATGGTAGGCTAGTTTGTTAGTTCAATGCATATTAAGCATACTGTGGGAATAAGCATACTTGAAACTTTACTAAGTTACACAGAAGTGAAGAGAACAGTTTCCCATATGATATTCATTTATTGTAGCAAACATAACATTTCCGGTATAATTTTGGTTTAATGCAACGAAGCAACGTAACTTCTAACCTCGATAATTTGTCTGCATTTATACATTTATAAAAAAAATTATTAAGTTTCGTGTTTTGTTACTGTTTTACGTAATAAAAAAATTAAAAACACTTGTTATAGAAACTCTATATTCAAAGTGCGGTAGAATTAATTATTAAGGAATTTATTTAACGTCTTTACCGTACCTACGTGTCAAATTCCCAAAAAAGTTACGCTAACTTAAGATAGAGGGCAAAACATATTTCTTAATTGTACGCAATTTCGTTTATTATTCAATTTATCAAGCCTTTCTGAGCTTATACGTAACCGTACGATTTTCATAATCAAATACAATCAAGAACAAAAATATTTAAGGTCACAAATTTATTATCGCCTATCGACAGATGACCATGATTGATCGTTGTTACATGTCTAATTAAAGTAGTCAAGTAATTTTTTTACTTTCTTCATTGATTTGGAACTAAGAATGAAACGTACCCAAGTACCTACCTGCCATTTTTGCAAAGGGAACTTTATTTCCACATTAAACAAAATAATGGACAACGCATATACCTCTCCATGACCTTTGATGACTTCAAACTTTTCTGATGATTATGGTTATACAGGGAATTCCTCAACGTTGATTCAATTCAATTTATTTATTAGGGTAAAGTACAAATGATCTGAGATCTTAATCTAGTACATTATAAGAGAGGGAGAAAAACTACATGAACTAAAACTAACTTCTGCCCAGATGGCCTAGTAGCCGTGGGCCCTTAAACATTAGTTGTAAATTAGGTTAGATTTAGACAAATCTATGTAATTACAACTAGTGATAAATAAATAAATAAATAAATAAAACTAACTTATTTAAGCTAAAGATATTAAAAAATGTAAGTTAACAATTTGAAAATAAGAAAGAAGAGAAATTAGAGATGATGAAATAACAGAAAAGCAAAACTTAGAGAAAGAGAACAAATATAATTATAATTAATTATTTAATTAAATGTTCTTGAATTTACCTGATTTTATTCACTCGATTTACTTGATTAAATTTACTTGATTTCAGAGAGAAAGAGAAGAAGAGTATATTAATAAATTATCAAGGATTTAAGTCACAAATTAGACGTCTGAAGATAGAGGTAGAGCCGGCCTTCTGGACCCGAACGGGATGGCAGTTCTACATTCGAGAGACCTGAACAAAATAAGAGGCCTCACCAGTCGAGGAATGGAAACGAGGAACTAGTAGATTGGAATGTCGTGAAGATTGCAGAAAATGTATCTGGTCATAGAGATATCCAGCTTCACCAGAGTGAATGAGAGTCTGTATGGAGTTATATGCTGCCAAGGTTTAATGCCAAACACAAATCTAATGCAATCGTTAAAGGCAACTTCAACTTTCCGCGCGCATACGCTATCAAATTTGGGATGTTTCAAACTTCCATAGGTAAAATGGGGTAATAGAAGAGCTTTTACGAGTTGCAAGCGGATATTTGTTGACAGTAATCCTGCAGATAGCCATAGTCTGCGTAATCCCCCATAGATCTTAGAGAGCATCAGTTTGACGTGATCACAACAACTTAACTGTCCATTTAGCTTGACCCCAAGATTGGTGACCGAATTCACAAAACGCAGTGGGGAGTTGTCAAGAAAAATGTGTGGGATATCACGTATGTAATACAAAGAATTGTAGATAGCAAGATAGTGCGATTTGCTAGGGCGAGCAGCGCAATCTTTTATAATACCAATAGGCCTACTTAGGTATACTTGTACATCATCAACATAGAGATGAAGCTGAACATTTTGAATCACCTTTGGCAAGTCATTAATAAACATAGAAAACAACAGCGGGCTCAGCACTGATCCTTGGGGTACACCACAGAAAAGGGGGAGTAGGGAGGATGAGGAGTCTCCAGTTTGTACCTTTTGAAACCTATCAGTGAGGAAACTATCAGTTAAGGTGATCGCAGAGGAAGAGAACTTAAAATTACTGTAAAGCTTATCTAATAGCTTAGAGTGGCTGATGCAATCAAAAGCTTTAGAGAAATCCAGTAAGACAAGTATGCCAAAGCTCTTGTAGCGAGAATCAGACGAAGATCATTGGCGACTTTTAGTATAGCAGTTTCACAACTGTGTCCTGGTCGGAAGCCAGATTGAAATTGTTTTAAAAGGTTGTTGGCTTGGACAAATTCTGAATTCTGAGACGACAAAATTTTTCCAAGTACTTTAACAAAGTAGCAGAGAATGCTAATTGGCCGGAAATCAACAACTGATTCAGGGGAAGGTTTCTTGACTACTGGTATGACGATGGCTATTTTCCAAACTATAGGGAACGTGGAGTAAGTCAGACAGGAGTTTAAAATATGAAGAATGTATAGTAAAATGTAAGGTAATAGCATTTTGATTGTACACAGATTCTCGACCAATTGCGGTACTCCTATGATTGCCAGGACAGATTACTCTCGCCAGAGAATTTATAAAAGACTATTCGTCGAATGATAAGGATATTTTCGCAAGCGAATCTGAATGAATGACATTCCAAATGCAGATTCTTTATCAAATAACTCCAGAAACATTAAAGCACGAAGTTTTAATAGTACGAAACTCAAGATGTCTAGTCTGAAAATCTTTCTAATATAAATACTGATAATTGATAAAAAATTGGAGAAGATCTTCAATACCGAAGTCTATTTGAGTTTTCGATAAAGCTGTAATTTAGGCAAATTTAAAAAAAATAATTCGACTAAGCTGAATTTCATAAGCTATTGTGCTAACAAACGCGTATAGTATGTATAACAATAACTGAGAGTGCAAATGAGTCCATAATTAAATTCGATGGCGAGTCTGTTACAGTAAAACAGTATCCTCTGCTAAAGCGGAAAACACAGTGCTAGCCTTTCCAACCTCAACTTTAAGAACTTCAACCTTATGACCTACATATGTCATGCAAGACACAGTATGAACTTTAACAGCTCCATATATACTTACAGTTTTTAATTGAAATTTGTGCATTTTTCTATATAATTAAGTGAGAAAGTAATAACTTTTTGAAGTGATAAATTTTATAATGATAGCGAGAAAATTAGTAAAACTTTTAAAGTTAAGATACATGGCTTGTAAAGCTGCGAAATAGGCCATAAAATGTAAAACCATCCGAATAAGCTGATGGTGGGTTAGAGAAATAAATTTAACCAGGGATATTGATGGCTATTTTGCCCAATCTTACCAAAAATTGAAAACTCGAGACCCAGAACATTTTTTAAGGTTACTAGAATAAAATCAACAACGCTTGAGCTTCTTCTTTCGTTAACTGGAAATCAGCTAGAAAATCCATCCATCAGAAAAGCTATTGTCCCTGAATGTAGATTATTTCTAAGTCTTATGTAACCGTACAGTAGTTTTTATTGCACTAGGTACTTATTTTTCAATAAACATTAGCTCCTTTCAGGTATTTATCAGAAGACGCTCCCATGCAAATTCTAGGCTGGATATTCAAAATGGGGGTGGCCATGATTCGCAAAATTATATATGAATCTTGCGACATAATCTGGAATTGCCTATGGACCGTCTATATGTCACCGTCTAGTACATACGAGTAGAGGAAAATTTCCGAGGATTATGAAAATATTTTTAACTTGCCAAATTGTATTTCCAGCGTAGGTGGCAAGCACATCAATATTCAGTGTCCTCCCAATGTCGGCTCCGAGTATTTTAATTACAAGGGTCAGCATAATATAGTCCTGCTGGCTGCATGCGATGCCAACTATACCTTTACTGCCGTGGACATTGGCGCTTACGGCAGCCAAAGCGATGGTGGAATATTTGCCCAGTCATCGTTTGGAAAGAAACTCCTAAGTGGTACATTAAATTTATCCGGCTCAACAGTACTGAGAAATTCATATTTCTTATGTCCTCACTATTTTATCGGGGGTGCAGCTTTCCCTTAAAAACTTTTCTTTAGCAGCCATACCCTGGAAAAATGTTAAGTGAAAAATGGAAAATATAGTTCCTCCCAGAAACGCTGTAGAAATAAGAGATGCTCTAAAAGAATATTTATTTAACGATAAATTAAGTAAAAAAAGCATTTTGAAGAATATTGAAAAAATATCTTAATATATATAAATCCGGTGACACTGTGTTCGTACACGCTAATCTCCGAAACCGCCCAACCTATTTCAATGAAATTTTGTGAATGTGGTTTCAGCTTGAAAGACAGGATAGTTTTGGACACGATAAATGGCTCTGTTGTCGATGTCTAGAAAACTGCATGAGAAAACTTCGACCCTGAAAACTGAAATTTTCATAAAAATTGCAAATAATAGTTCAAAGATGGTTTAAAGCGGGCAACTCCTTCGTAGGTTTGCTATACAAATATTACGGTTTTTAGTATATATTCGGACACTGCCTCACAACGAGTACATGTAGAGACCTGAAATTTGGTACGTGGTGTTTTCATAGCAATAGTCAATAAAATTTAAAAAATGGGCTAAATCGGGTGACCTCTTCTTGGTCGACGGCGAGAGCTGAAATTTTATACACGGCGTTTTCATGAGAATTTCTAATACAAGCTCAAAAATTGGCCAAATTGGGCGACCCCTTTTTGGTGTTGTCATGCAAAAAATGCTCAAATTTTGTAAACGGCGTTTTTAAAAAAAATGTTAATTTAAGTTCCAAAATGCGACAAATTGGGCAACTCCTTCGTAGGCTTGCCATTCAAAAAATTTGCTACGAGGTGTTTTCATAGCAATAGTAAATAAAATTTTAAAAATTAACTAAATTGTTTAGTGGACTAAATTTCTTAGTGATGTCATACGAAACTTTTGTTTTTCACTATATATGTACTTGGTAGCTGCCCGAAAATGCTTCGAGGTGGAAAGCTTATATTTTACATACAGCGTTTTGATAAAAATTGCAAATACCGTTCGCAAATCGGACCTATCATGCAACACCTTCGTAGGGTTGCCACACAAAAATATCGTGTTTTACTGTATATTTGGGCACTGCATGAGAATGCGATGACTTAGAGAGGAACAGTCTCCCACACATAAGAATGTACGCATGCACACCCATACACGCGCACAGTCACATACATACAAACACAGACTGAAAGCCTAGAGCACGGAATCGCGCGATCGAGTCAGATAATAGCTTAGATATTATTTATCTCTAACCACACAACCCCATTTAGGTATCTATATTATCGCCGGGAAATGCCGACGGGCTCCCCCTAATATATACATATATTTGAAAAAAAAAATTAAAATTAAAATATCAATACCCTAACCTAACCATTTACCAATTTATCCTTACCGAAAATATGATACTAAAATTATAAAAAAAAACTATGCCTATATATTAAGTACTATATATCTGGATATTATCAGTAATCATTTTTTAAATCTGCAGCTCCGTCTCATTTTTAATATTTGCTGTATCATATTTAGCTTTGTTGATGATAAAGAGCACATTTTCTGAAAAGCTTTGCACCGGCGTAGTGGATTCTTCAGTTTACGCAATTTTTTTAATCTCGCATAAGAAATCCGCGAAAGAATCCTCAATTCTGTCTGCTATTGACGTTCGTTCGGTTTTGCTCTTTTTTGAACTATTATCAGGAGAAGGTGGTGTTTGTGGTGATAGTCTCTGCCCAAATGATTTCCATATTATCTTCCTTTTTGTTGGTATTGTTATAATGCCGACTTTTTAAATTAAAAAGGAACTCGTGATCCCTTACTAAATTAATAAGTCTCTCTTCGAATGACATTTTCGCAATAATTTTTATTTAAGACTTTCACTTTTCCTTCCGTAAACAATGTTTTCACCGAATGACAGCAGAAAAATAAATATCAAAGCTCGCAAAGTGCCAGCAAAGTAGATAGCTGACCTATTTGAGTTCAACCTCAACCTGGCCAACCTCACAAACTTTCCCATTAGCAATGTGTGTATGTCGTTGCGTATCAGTAGGAACCAGTACTCTTCAGTACGGCCAGTTTCAGTATAAATGGAGTTGTAAGAAGACCCCGACCGTTCTCAAGGATTCATTGCTTTTTCCATCCGTGACACTATTGATTTTTTTTTCTTTTTTCTCATTAATACAAAAGCATATAACTGGGCGAGCGTGGAGTGTGGAGTACCCTTAGGATGTTTACACACATAACGGCAGAGCCGGTGCCACGCGGTTACAAATACTATATTGCCGTGCCGGTTCGTTGTCGTCATGTGTGCAATCGGCAGATTTCTTTCTACATGCACGACGGTGCGGCAACGCTCAACGGTAGCAGTATCGCCGCCTTGTGTGAAAATAACCTTATTCTTTTCGGCTTTATTTTACAATTACCTAATTGTCTTATATGTGTGTATACATGTCAAGGATAGTCTTCCCAAAGTTTTTTTTCTTATAGTATATCCTGAAGACTCAAAGCACTCGTAGTCACTACTTCTTGTTGTCTACACAAAAGAGAAAAATTAAATAATGTTTGTATATATTATACGGTTGAAAATTTCGGAGTTAAATTTAATATTTTTGGTATTGTATAAAAATGTATTAAATTGTAATATTCTGAAGATATTAATACGTAATTTTAACAACTTTCCTATTAAAAAGAAATACATTTTACTATCTTACTTTTTAATACAGTTTATAACAATTTAGTATTCTCAGCTAATGAATTTCACCAACTTTTATTATATTGAAATAAATTAAATATTAAATTCAGATGTATGATATAGTAACTTTTACTATTTGAACTAATTTAAAATAAGCAATTTTATTTATTTTAAATATAATATTTCTATTAAAAAACAATATCATCAATACGTTGAAATCCAAAATAAAATACTAAAACTAGAAGATTTATTAGTTTATTAAACTCAAAGTATAAAGATATATTTCAGAAAATCCTTACAACAACGTATGCGTATGTATGCATATCAATTAAAACCTTTATACTTATAATGATAATTTCAACCATCTTATTTCACTCTTTGTTTGCTATAGTATAAGGCATTAAAATACATATTTTCTTATTTATTACATAAGAAAGATACGGTTATTTGTACCTAGTGACGAATAGTTTATATAGGAATGATATTCAGTATTTTTAACAACATAATAACTTAAGGAACTATATTTCTCCTGTGGCTATAATTTATGGCTGTTTTTCACTTAAGTCTTCATTAGGTGTTGTTAACTGAAAATAAAATTGAATTAGATTACAATCATTTTACCAATAAAATAGCAAGGCCATCCTCTTAAAATTTAATGAACTTCTCTTTATTTTCGATTTGGACCCTGGGCAATCGATGGAATAGTTTCAGGCATGCCAAAAATGGTTTTTCTTCATAACTCCAGTCTACAATTAAAAATATTAGTAAATTTAAAAGATTGTGTATAAAATGTAGATTTTAAAATAAGCATGTCTTGAAAACAATCTTCACCTCCAAGGGTATCCTTTAATACATCAATGACAATATTAGCATATTTCTGCCATTTTCCTAACAAAATTTTCGATTTGCCTCCGTATGTCAGATCGAAATCAAAAAAATCGAAAATATTTTAAAGATTATAGAGTACCTATATGACAAAAGAAATGATTTCAATAATTACATACAAATTTCAACTTCCATCGGTATGGAGCTCTCCCTTCCGCGTCAATTTAAATACTGTAGAATAATTCTGCGCAGAGATTAATCTGCAATACTCCTGCCCACACTTAAGCAGAAGAATAATTCTGCCGCAGAGATTAATCTGCAGTATCTCCTGTCCACACCTAAGCAGAAGAATAATTTTACTGCAGAGATTAATCTGCAATTCTCCTCCTCACATTTACAGAAGAATAGTTCTGATGCAGAGATTAATCTGCGCTTCTTATTTATAGTAGCATATTGCTACCCTTCTGCACACGCACAGAATACTACACTCAGACTCTAATCTGACTTGTTTTCTTTATAGAAGTAATTTGCAGCCCCCTGCTTACACATAGCAGCACCCTTTAATCAATTTCAAAGAATTTTATTCTGTGCATAGAAGACTAAATTTGTTGTTGTTCTTCTTCTTTTCAGAACTAAAGTCACAAGTCGACGTAATCCAGACCATCGATTTTTTCATTGAATATTGAATTTGTTATTTTTTATTGAATTATTCTACTAGAAGTTATAAGTTTCTTTTAATTTGAATTATTTTGTAAAATCAGGTTAAGCAAATTGAATTGCAGAATACTTGAATTTAAATAAAAGTTTTATATTTGAATTTTATGACGGAGTTGTCCATTTTACCGGCATTCTCCCAACTACGTTCGAGACTAGATCTCACATCGGCATTTAACTTTAATATAATGTTGGCTAATTAGAAAGTTTATTTAAAAATATTAGAAACTAATATGTGGAAACTAAAATTTTCCCTTAATATGCCACATTTATTAAAATCAAATTTTTTATGTATTGCATATGACCTTAATACTAAAATGGTATCAAAATATATCCTCAAATTTTTAACCGTGTACTTTTATAGTACGCTTTTATTTTTTCTTTATTTTTTACTATAATATTTTACAGCTACTTATTATTATCACTTATTAGACTGAGCTCAGGAACCTTTACTGATCATGCAGTCTATACTATATCGATTATCTAGTTCAATACTGGAACAAGTCCGAAAAATTCGTTTGAAATTAAGTATTGCAATAAATAGAGTACAGTAATCACTATTCGAATCTATATTTGACAAATGTTGACTTGCTAATGAAAACAGGATACAAATCCTATTCCAGTACAGAGCGAAAGTTGTTTTGAAAAAAAACCCCACTATACGAGGATGTACAATTTAAATGTCAATTATCTCGAAACAGTTAATTTTTATTTCTTCCAGTATTGAACTAGACGATCGTAATTTTTATTTTGTTATGTTATGTAACACAAAACAGTGAATTTTATTTTTTCTGTTTATTTTTTTTGTATTAGTTGCAAAATATTAACATTAAATAAAATGTCCTATCAGAGATCTTTTTAAAGTTTCACATAATATATTTTCTGCTATACTTAAATTGTTACAATAATTATTATTGTTTAGCATTGTTGGAATAAAATATTCCACAAAACATTCAACCAAAATATTTGAAGAATTAAGATATCTCTTTAGATATAGCAGCAAGATTGTTTCATTGTTGAATTATTGTAAGTACACCATTAATATGAGGTTTTGATTAGATACGAAAAGAAATTTAAGACATTTCACAATTTATTAATTTTTGAATGCCAGGTAAAACCGAGAATTTATCATTACTAACACACAACTCAAATTCAAGAGTTCTCATTGCTTTGCTATAGTTCTATTTACATATATGTATATTCTTCAAAAGTAACTTGAAACAGGCGAAAAAAGCCTGCATTCAATCACAACAGTATTCTGCTTTAAAGGAAATTTTCTTTCAGAATATCATTTCACTCCGCTAATATTATATATAAGTCTGTTCATCATGTTTACATAAATTACCTTAAAGATAAGAATATTTCTAAATGTTAATATACAAATGCCTGCCGTCTAATTCACAACTTATATTGTTAATAGATCTAATTTATCCCCCAAAACAAACTCAATATGATATTGCTACTCTTGGAGTATTTTAAGTTACATATATGGTATTCTATATGATTAATAAAATCATAACATACACTCTTTAATAATTATTTTACTACTATAAGTATATCGCATTCCTCCCACATCTGAAAATTATAATGCGATTAGCGCCACGGAGTATTTCGTTCATTTCTATGTATCTTACCAAAACTTCCAAGCTGATATATTTATATAATAAATACTCCGGTATACGTAAAACAAATATTTATATTATCAGATTAAGATAAAAAAATTGTTTGTTATGTTCGCGGGAACAATTTTAATATGGATAACAATGAACTTGAAAAGTTCAATGCCATTGCCAGAGATCTCGGAGTTTTGGTTTCACAAATCTGATGAAGAAAAAATATATTATGAATTAGTTATGGGACTTTTGTTTACTTATGTCGGCAGCAAACTGACTTTCTTGTAGATACTAGATATTACGTAAACTGTAACTTTCTTTGAAAATTGCACATTATTGAACTCTCCATACATATACTTATTAAAATAATGAGCTTGATGTAAATACATTATTCGTGTTAAATGACATGGCAACATTTGGCCAAATGTATTTAAGTAGAAAAATTTCTGAAAAAACATTTCAATATAAATGAATATTTATTTTGGCATGGTTTTATTTTTCCTGTGTACAATAACTCTTCCGAAACGATAAATTGCCCCATTCTACATACATATTATATTTTCTACTTTTAAATTGATGGAGAAATAATTTACCTTAATCATAAAGTAATCTACAAAGCATTAACCACCCGCAAGTTTTTAAAAGAAAAATACCTGGGACTGTTTAAAAAATTATGCCAGCATAGAGTAAGTTTTTCTTGAAAAGTTCAAAAATACTTCTTTGGAATTCCCATTTAAATCTGTTTTAAAGTTCTTCCAAAACAAGAGAAAAATTATAATTAGTGAAGACCACTAATAATATCATATCAGGCAGTTTCCAAATATATTTCTTGACAAACATTATTTTTGTATGGCATCACTACGAAGCATTTACCTGATTTTCCCATTTCCGAACTTAAATCAATTTTTTTTTAAAGGCCGCGTGCAAAATTTCTGCTTTCTAACCCGGGGATTACACGAGTCAGTAGAACTGACTCTGACAGCGATTGACACTTACACAGGCTCGTGTAAACCCCTACGGACTACTCTTTTTTACTGACCAGTCTGTACTGACAAGATTTCTGACGAGTCAGTACGGGCTAGTCAATAAACTGTCAAACGTACAATCAAGATGGCGGAAATTGAAAATAAAGGGTAGATGCTAGTGGATATTTGTGTTTATATTCCTAATCTGCTCTCTTTTGAGTGGGAAATGACTGAAAAGTGTTTAACATACATTTCATTGTTTATTTTGTAGAGAATGAAGACGGATTAATGAAGAAATTGTTTGATATGCATATAGAAGAGGAATGTCTGCACCGCTTGACGACATTTTATTATGAACAGACTGGTCAATTGATAGAACGCAAATCGTTTTTTGTCAGTAAATTTGACAGACGAAATCAGGACTGTCCGTCAGCTCTATTGACTCGTGTAATCGTTGCGTAAGTAAACTGGTTCTCGAGCTATCGTGAGGAAAGACGGACAGATAACCTTCATTATAATGACAAAATTAGTGTAGTATAGAGTCTCTGAGATTTCATCAATCTTTACTACGAATTATCTTAGGATTCAGTCAGTAGGGGTTTTTACCCTACAAAAGGTGGGGTAGGTGTGATTTTTATTTAGTTCCGGGCCCCGATGAAAAATCCAAGTATTTACCCTTGGAGGAGGAGGTCCGCGCAGTCCGCTATCTTTTGTCCTAGGATCAACCGTTGAGGAATTATTTTGAAAAAACCAATTTTGGTACCTTTAATCCGCTTGGATTTTTCATTAGGGCACGGAACTAAATAACATATATAAAAATCACAACTACCCCACCTTTTGTAGGGCAAAGGCCTTTTTCAGTCAGTATTGACTGGACTATAGTTTAGTTTAGTTTAAAAATCAATAAATAATAAAAATAATAGATATCCGTAGTGTGTTGATTTATGTCAACATTTAAAAAATTTATAAAATTATAGAATTTTACCTATCAATGGTGATAAGTACCCCAAAACCTTTTCTTTCTTTTTCTTCATTTAGCTACTATTTATGTAGCAGGCAATACCCTTCTAATTATTAATAACTTTCTATCAACTTACAGACCCCTGACTCAGAAAGTCTGTGTCTAAGCGCCTGAGAGTGCCGTTCGTGACGAAATATTTTTATGGTAGTAAATGTGAAATGGATTTACATGGGGCCTTTTGATTTAGAATGGGTGAATGGGGAGCTTTCCGATGGGGTAAAATATTCTTGCGTGTTGGGGGTTTGGGGTGGGGGTGATAACTAGCACCCTTTGAGAGTGCCGTTCGTGATGGAAGAGTTTTAGGGTAGCAAACGTGGATGGATTTACATGGGATTTTTTTATTTAGAATGGGTGAATGGGGAGCTTTCCGACGAGGTAAAATATTATTACGTGTTGGGGGTTTTGCGGTGAGGGTGATAACTACCACCCTTTGAGAGTACCGTTCGTGATGGAAGAGTTTTAGGGTAGTAAACGGGGATGGATTTGCATGGGGTTTTTTGATTTAGAATGGGTGAATTGGGGTTTCCGATGGGGTAAAATGTTCTTATGTGTTGGGCGTTTTGGGGCTGAGGTAGTAACTACGACCCTTTGAGAGTGCCGTTCGTGTGAAAGATTCTTAGGGTAGTAAACGTGGATGGATTTACATAGGGTTTCTTGAATTATTAATTATTCAACAGTGCCTTGCCCGAAATTATTGATAAAAACGAAATTCGGATTTGTAAATTATTAGAATCAGTTAAGCGACCCACCCACAATACAACTGCCGGTTCCTCTGCTCTTGTACAACAGTTGGACCAATTGCTGTATAGTATTTCACACATGATACAACAGTTGTACCGATTTCTTCCGTACATTGGCTGGCTGTGATAATGTCCTTAAAAAATTAATGAAAACAAGTTAAAAAGCTAAAATTGGCCTGAGACCAATTCTTATGATACGCTCTAGATGAATGTCTGTAATTTCGTATGGTAACTCCTCTGTGGAAGTTTGATTTTTTAAGTGGTTTTTTCCACATATATTTAGAATGGTTCGTCGAACAGTAAAAGGGGTTATACCCAATTTCATAGCATTTCATATCTGAAGAACCTTTCAGTACAATGAATATGTCTATAGGAATGATCCTTTTCACCGTATACATAAAATGCACAAATTTTTGTAAGTCAACCCCACGATTTATCCCATTATCGAAAGCCGATGTGCGAAATTTCAGCTCTCTAAGTACACGCGCTTTCGAGTTGTCGTTCGGACAGACGGACAAACAGACGAACAGGCAAAAATCAAAATAACTTTTAATATAATGCGTGGGTATCTGTGTTACAAACGGAATGACAAACTTATAGCCTATGATTTCATCCAGGGTAAAAACGGAAAAACGAAAAGATAGTAAAAAGATTGGATGTTAAAAAGGGAAGAATTTTCTCATAAAAAACTTAAGAGGGAATGAAATTAGTGATTAAAAGGACTTCCTAAGAATATATGATACACACAATTTATGTTGTTACTGGAGTTAGTTAAAGCATATATGACTCGCTCACTGCGCAAATTGATTAACTCCATAAAAAAAAAGGTAGGAAAGTACAGGCCATTACAAAACTCGAACGATTCTCTAATATTGAAAATTTAACCTATCAACAGATTTAATATTAAACAGCTTTAGCCCTTTAATTTTGACACTTTCCAGGGAAAGTCGTGTTTTACACACATTTCGAAAAATATCAGGTAAACGTATAGTAGTGTTGGTGTATCATTATGCATTGACCATACGACAATCATTCAGTGTAATTATGGCAACATGTCCGGTACGTCTGACGAACGAGGCAGCCGTTTTCTCGTCAATGTTAGTTCCTTCATTATGATTGGCTTATGGTCGCATGGAAAGATCAGCTTCTGTGATCTTGCTTGCATTTTGGCTGATGCAGTAAAACAGAATTTCTTCACCTATCACAATACCGAACATTGTCACGTCAGTCAAATGGTATTGATTCGGTCCCAAATCTTCTTGACCGTCAGATATGTATGTAGGATTGCTCTATTCGCCACTTTAGTCGCAAAATTTGTATGGATATTTTATATAAGTAATCTGTTTCTGGAGCTACATATTTTTTAATAAATTCGAGTAATGTTGGTTTTTCCCGATTATTTTGGAACAAGTAGGTTAGAGAAGTATACACTGAAGTATTCTCTTGAGCTCAAGATACTCTTGGACGAATAACCACAATTCAAAGTACAAAAATAAAAAGAAAATTTACTTCACTCTCCAAGTCCAATGCTGTGTGGAATTTACAATATCTAGTTGTAGAAATTAATCCTAATTGTAGTTGCAAAAATTAATCCTAATGCCTTTCCAAGCATTGCCGGATCACGTGACACCCCAACCAAACATGTTACAGGATCAAATTTTCCTCTTCGTTTATTTTCAAGTATGAGTCAAACTACACTTTCACAATGCTCACCTTGATGATTGCATATTTTCTCCTCACTTTCGTATTCACTGCTGCTAAACAACTTATTTGGAATTTCAAATCCCTGAGTGCACAACACATACTTTGCGTTCACGCTCCAAATCTGCAATGACACGAAAAGCGCGCTGTTACTGAGAGCAATTTTTCCGCGTTTGAGCATTGGTGGTTCTAGGGATCAAAACTAAAAAAATCGCAGATAGCCGACCTAGACGACAGGCCCCCTTCCCCCTACCTATCAATATTGATAAATTGAAAAAAAAAACAAAACAAAAAAAAAACTAAATGCAAATTTTTACCTTTAAATAATTTTTACCTTTAAATTAACTCTGTGTCAATTATTACATACGCCCATACGAAGGTTATGTATGTAGGTAGGTACTTTGTTTTGTATTTTTTTGAGTTACGTATATATGTAATCCAATGGTGATTGCGTGCTTTCACCTGAGGAAGCCAATGTGAGCTTAAAGTCGACTGCATTTCGCTATTTATCTAAATTGCGGTTCTTGCCAATTCATTAAATGAAATTTTCGTTTATACTAATTTTAAAAGAGAAGTTTTAAAAAATTTAATCTCAAATACACTTGATTGTATTTCATTTGGTGAGATGTAATAATTGAATATTTAATTGCGCAATTTCTCTTGGTTACCACTTCACTATAAATGTTTTCCTTTTGGTATATTAAGTACACCAATCTATTACTTAAACTCAAAACACGTAATTCCTCAAAATATGTGTATAATTCACTTAAAACTATAGATCATAAAGAGTTAAATACGATCAGTATGCCTGTTATTCCAGTGCGATCACAAAACTGTTGTTCAATGTGGGATGTTGATCAATCATTATCTTCATTTCTTATGTATCGCTGAAACAACGACCGTGCTCTGTTATATATTTTTTTCCACAAATTAAATTGAAGCACGGTTGACGAAGCTAAGCCGTAAATACAATGAGTGCCACGCATTTTTTATGCGCCACAAAATAACTTCAAATCATTGGCTACTATATACTCGTAGCTTAATACAATGTTAGCCGTACAACTTTAGGGCACCGCAAGGTTTGATTCAACTTTAAACTTTGTGGCGCGTTGTTTCTTTGTACATTTATTTCTGAGTTTATGAAAACAAATGAAATTATTGAAAAGTCACTATTTTGGTAATAGTTCTTTCATTTAATAATGGGACAGGAATACTTGCTTTAATTTATCATACTTATTTTTTTTTTTCATTTTTAATCACTGGAATAATCAACACACCTCAGATAATTCGAACTGTCAAGTATAAAAAAAACGTGTGGTTCTCATTGTACCTTAAATGCCACAAGGTAGAGCTACAAAAAAAACGCGTAGCCGTCATTGTAAATAAGGCTTTACAGATTAGAATTATACAGTGCAATTAGAAGCAGCTTAATGTCACAGGAGTATTCATGTATAAAAAATTAGCAGCTTTTCAAACCCATTTCCTGGTTTTATACATGTGTACAGTCAAAACCCTCGAGAATACTTCCCAAGCCGTGGAACAGAAATGTATATGTGTGCATTGGAAGTCCGTTTTCAAAAATGTTCTATATTGATACTCCCAATATACCCAGAAAACTGAGTGGGTATAGACTAGATATCTAGATACATATCAATATCCTCGAAAATTACTGGGTATAGCCTGTTCATCGGAACTTCTTACGTTGCGCAGCGCACTTTTCTTCGTTTCACACAAAATCGTGAATTGAGACGCCACATCCGCTGATACGTTTTACACCTCAACCAGGATCTTATTACATGATAACGTAATTTGTTCTTTTTTCGCTCCAAATATTTAATTTATTATTAATTGTTGCGGCTTAGCTTGCATTGAAGCTTCCACTTTCATTTCCAAATTGGTTAGGCTCAAAAATCTGTCATCTGAATTAAAATGTCAAAATAGTACGGTTTGTCACATCAATATCCTCCTGTCTGTCATTTATTTTAGACTGCAATAGACTGTCATGAAAGATGCAATCTCCCTGAGAGAGGCATAGGGAAACAATAATTTTTGAATAAATATGTATATGCAAATCTGAAGAGGACTAGGCCTAGAAGAACAATAAAGATATAATATTGCAGTGCAGTATTTCTCCTTTCTAATGACATATGACCTTTACTTCATTATCATGTTGGTGTTATTGCCGGATGTCCGGATGTCCGGATACCCGGATCTGCGAACTATCCGATTTCTGAGATCCGGATCCGTACTATCAGGATACAGATCCGAACGATCCAGGTCCGAACTATCCGGATCCGGATCCATATTACCCACATCCGGATTCATACTACCCGGATCCGAACTATCCGGATCCAGGATAAGCAAAAAAGCTTCAAAATTATGTTGTTTCAATGAGCAAATGATAATATCTTGAAATTTATAGTTTCCCAATTAAACAATGCAATCTGGAGAAAATGTTGATCTTTTTTTGTTGGATTCGGATAGTTCGGATCCAGATCCGAATCCGGCTAGTTGAGATCCGGATACTAGGATCCGGATTACCGGGATACTAGGATCCGGATTACCCGGATACTAGGATCCGGATTACCCGGATACCCGGATTTGAGGAATAGGATCCTAACAATCTCGGATAATCCGGATAGTCAATTATCCGGATACTTTCAGCTCTACTCAGAGCTCTGACAATAAATATTTTTAGCGCGCTAAAGAACGGCCCGGGCGGATAAATTCAAGCTAATTTTTTTTTTGACTTACTGGTGGTGCCATCTTTAATCAAAACCCAAAAGCCAAATTTAGCGCGTTCACCTTAGTACTGCTCCCGCTAAAATTCAGGATAAATTTTCGCCAATAACTTTTAGCGCGCTAAGTTTTCATTTAAATTTAGCTTAGCGTGGACCTTAGTACTAGGCTATATGTATGTGCAAATTGAAATTTGTAGCTTGAGGCGTCTAGCTCTCGATGTAGATTGGTCCTAATGCCTAATCTTACAATGCATGGTAAAACCACGTCGTCAAAACGACATGGATTTTTGTGTTTGCTTCCCACTCTTGCATTTAAAAATTCATACTTGCAAAATGTCTCATCTCTTCCACGCATATGACGACGATATGAGCACGAGCTTATGTGTAGTAGTTAATCAGCAAAAACGATGTAGTAGTACCTCAAGTGTATTCAGCATAATTTAGAACCATGTAGAGGAATTTTGAACAAAACAGCTATAAACTTGAACTTGTACTTTCAGTCTTGAAAGCAATTTCTTAGCTTACTATACTATAGTATTAATTATTGAGACCAAATACTTCCTTTGATGTAATTCTGCAATGAAATGAAGAAAGCAATTACATTTATCATAATTTACAGGTCAACAGCTATTTGATTTGGCACTATATCACTACTTACATAATTCGTGTACATTACTTCAGCAAACGATTACTTTTTGACCAGCGAGCGTATACTAATAGAGCAATCTCTTGAACAGCTGTTCAATACACCTTTATTCACCAGTGTGTAAAAAACAACAGCGTACCACTACTACCTTATTCACCAGTGTGTAAAAAACAGCGTGCTTTAAAATGTACACATTGCTCCTTCAGATAAAACAAGTATATTTCTCTTTGTCACACGTGCTCAATTTCCTTAAATGCTACATGCAATTCTTTCTTTCAAAATTTTGATTAATTTTTTTTTGTTTTTTCAAATGACGCCTACTCTGATGGGTAATCTCATTCTAATGAACAGCTGATCAGGTGAATTCTCTATATATACTTTCTCTATGGTTTTGACGGCGTCGCTTTACCATGCATTGTACATTAGGTATAAATCTCAACTGCTCTTGGTTGAACTCTATTTGCATTTTTAATTTTTTCACTCATCAGTCGAATTAAGTAATTAATTTGGACAATCAACTAATATCAACTATCGCATCCTGTTAGAATATACGAAACAAATCTTTTCATATGTCGTTTTATAAATTGTTTTTAAACATTCATTTCAAGTCTACTATCTTTTTTTTTCAAATTACCGATCTGGATTTTTGTTTCTTTGCATACCTAACGTTTGACAAAGAAAAACAAACTAACTTTAAAAAATATGTAGGTATACATACATACTCGTACAATAATGATAATAGAGATATATAAAATGAAAGCTTTTACTGTAGCGATATTCTTCATATGAAGTCATACATACATATCTCACATCACAAACGATAGTGTCACAACAAAAAATATGAAACAGACATGTGCCAAAAGATCTGCAGTCTCGAACTTTACCTGCAGTTCCTTGCCGAGAGTTGACGCAAAATACCCTCAATAAATTTTAATTACAATTTTTACAGATTTTCTGATTACAAATAAGTAATGAAATGCGATTTCCCAAAAGCATAATTTTTAATATTTGATCTTGTTTCGAAGTTTACTTTTTTATTCATGAGAACATTGAAAGGCACATTTCAAAACAAATTTATTATTAATCTATTAGGTACGCAATCAAGCATTAATTAAATTTTTGATGGATTTAATGCTAAATTAAATAATAATTTGAATACTTTGCTAAGTCGTAACTGAAGTCCCATAAAACAATAAAAATATACTATATAGGAGGTATTCCAACTTATGTTCCGCAATCGTAAGACACAAATTAAGTGGAACATTTTTACAATGTTTGTTTTTAATTAATCACACAATAAATTTAGAATTTATTCAGTTCATCTAATCGAATTCAAGAGAATATAGATAGATTCCATCAATAACTCATGACACTTACAGAGCAGCCTCTTATCAGAATTCCTGACGTCTGAGTACAGTACCCCGTTTAAGTTATTCCATCAAGTAAACAAAATCATTCCAAAATACTCTGCGCGACAAGAAAGCTTTTCCGCGGAGCCTTATTCATATTTCTGACGTCGATTGCTAAACTAACATTTCTAGGAATTTTTCTGCGTGACTCATTCAATACGTCTAGCGAAAATACCTATTGTTTTTGCAATGAAAAGCTTACATGTTACAATTAGCTTAGCACTCGAATGTGGAGTGTGGACTGTAGATTGCAGTTGGAAGTGGAACTGAGGCATCCGAGCTTTTGATTACGAACAACCCAGGTTCAGCTAGTCACTAACTAGTCAGGTGCGAGTTGCGACTCGATCAGTGACTGACTGCTGTATCCTAATATGAAATTACAATCAGTTTCATTTTGGAAGCGCGAAAAATAGCACGTAGTCGGAGCAACGAAAGCTCTGCAAATATAAATCTAGCGTTCTAGATAGTGTTCTAAGTTTTTTTTCAAACAATTGTGACTTATAGTTCTGTGATTGCTCGAATCTGAGCACAGAGGGCAACTAATCAGTTGGTGCCAATTAGTTTTATTTTTCTATAAATGTTAATTAATTTACTATTAAAGGTGCGTTATTAAAGAGTATAAAATTAAATATATCTGCATATTCTGTTTTATGTCTTTATACTATACATATATGTAGATAAAATATCTTTTGGAATTATCTAATTATCGTATATAATTTCCCAAAAATATTATCAGCGGAATTTTTTTTTTCATAATTCAAACAGTGACTGTTTCTTTCTGTGGTACCTACTTTTTAAAAGCAAACACAATTTGCGTTGCAAAGATATGTACCTAGTCATTTCCAAAAATATTACAAGTGCGTTCGTTCTCTGGGAAAATTTGCAAATTCCGATTATTTTCATCGCTGAGAAGTAATTAAGCAGAAGGCGATTAAAACGCCATAATATCGTGTAATATAGGTATGAAATGATGACACTTGTGGCGCCCGAATATCATATGTACCTAGCTATTTGGTTGTAAATTATGGTGTCGCGACATAAAAACAGCAGCATCGGGGTGTGTAAAGAAATATGAATTATGTTATGGAATAAAGACAAGATATAAAGCTGCTAATATTTAATATAGAAGTAATTTTTTTTTAATTCTGTGCTTTGTAAATTGCATTCAGATTTATCCGTTAATTTAGGAGATCTCCCGTATTTTTCAAAGGTATTTGCTAATAATATATTTCTTCATTTTTTTTCAATATTTTTTATTCTTTCAACTATTTAACAGTTAGCAGTAAATATTAATACGAGAAACGGTGTGTTATAAATATAGAGTAACAATGATAAATGAGCTATGAAGATTTTCATCACGTTAGCTCATTTCGCTGGAGTTTTGGGTAGTGGATCTCTATTCAAAATATATGAAAACTTCCACTCAAGTGTTCGATTATAATGTCGTTATAGTTTTGGTATTCAAAACTAGACTAATGGATGCCCGTCAACTTAGCAAAGTCTCGGTTTTCAAGAGAATTTTGCCAGATCAAGTGCGCGGACTCTAATGCACCAGCGCAAATGCGTTGTCATCAAACACGAAGGAAATTATATGAATGGTTTCCAAGATAACGCCCGATGAACTTGCGCTCACGTCTTTGGACGCTAATGCGCCAGATCGCATCAAGCAGTTATGGGAAAAATAGTGAATTTTATAAAAGAAGGAGGATGATGAACTCATTGATTTAATAAAATATCGTTAAATGTCTACTAATTAAAATTTCAAAAGCCTATTAACATTAACAGATCTTCTTCATTTATATCTAACTTATGTAGCAAGAAACCTTTACTTTCAAAACTTATTCTATTAACAAAATAAATATTTTTGTTGTATCGACTTGAAAGTTCACACACGATAATACCTATTATTTCTTGGGAAATCACACGGTACGGCGTTGAACGCTAACTCATTTGCGTTGCACATTTGCGCCGGCAGAGTCTCTTGGAAACCGCAGCTAAAGCTTGCATAAATATATATTCAATTGTTTGTGGTTTATTTTAAACCTTAAAATATAAACAAAAAATGTCATATCTAGTGATGATGTCAGCTTTATGCTGTCACAGACTACAGAGTTCTACCGTCATTACAATGGACACTTTTGTTTGAAAATCAGGATGTATGAACGTACATTATTTTGACTCTCACATTATTATTTACAGTAAACTAGAAAAACTAGTTTTTTTCTTTTTTCTTAATAACCTTGTAACTCCGAAACGGTTAATATGCCCCCTCCCTTGCTATTCATTTTTTTAATTTCAAAAATGGATTAAATTGGGCAACTCCTTCTTGGTATTGCCATATAAAAATTTATGTTTTTACGTATATGTACTGTGTGAAAACGATCAATCCTACATGTTTTATTGTATTGATAAGTTCTTCAGAATATGAAATTCTAGGAGATTGATTGTAATAAGTTTTACTATGCGACGAACCGTTCTAGAATATGTGCGAAAAACAACTTCAACAATCAAACTTGCAAGAAAGTTCTATTCGATATAACATACGGCCATTCATCTAGAGGGTATCAGAAGAATTAATCTTAGACCAATTCTAGATTTTTTACTTCTTCAGACTTGTGTTAAATGAATATATTTTAAAGGTGTTTAGATTTTGAAAAAAAAACAGTATTTTTTACATACTCACTAAGACCGTGAAGACTTTTTGTTTAACCATTGCTTGGGACATCGCCTCTCCTTCATCTTAATATACATAGTTATGTATACATATATGTATATTTTGATTATAACTAAAATATACTGCGACCTCTTGTTCTATATATTACATTACGTATTTACTAGAATAATATAGTAAGTATTTACTCCTTTTAATATACGCAAAATGATGAAATCATAGGGTATACTAAGTTTGCCATTCCGTTTGTATCACCTGGAAATATTGATGGTAGAACAAAATGGATTTGACAACCATACTTAAAATTAAAAGTTATTTTAAATTCTGTATGTCCGTCTGTCCGTCTATCCTCTCGATAACTCGAAAACACGTTTATTTAGAGACCTGAAATCTTGCACACGGACTTTTAAAGAAAAAAATAGAATTAAATTCGAATATGGGACAAATTGTGTACAACTCCTTCGTGTTGTTACCACACGAAAATTTCAGTTCTCACAATATAATTGAACACTGCCTGAGAACGCGTCAACTTTGTATACGGTGTTTAAAAAAAAATATTAAATATAATTTCAAAAATGGTCTAAAACGGGTAACACATTCTTGGTGTTGCCATAGAAAATTTTTGGTTTTTTACGTATACTGTGAAAACGATCAGTCCTAAATGTTTTTATTATACAGCAAAATTCTTCAGAATATAAGACCCTATAAAATTGGTTATAATCATTTTTACTTTCCGGACAAATCGTTCTAGAAATATGTATATGCGAAAAACGACTTTAACAATCAAATTTTCAGAATTGTGTCCATACGAAATTACGTACAGGAATTCATCTAGAGGGTTTCGTAAGAATTCGTCTTGGACCTTGTTTATGCATATGATTGGAAATGTTTCCACAAAAAGTGGTAGTAGCATTAAGTTCTTTAAGCCAAACGGCAAAAAGGATAGGATACCAAACATAGTAATAAAGGAATTGTATTGGTGACCGGGCAGAGTGACTACCGTCATTGATTAGATAAGTTAATATATCAGTTTGGAGTTATAACTAATGTTTCGTATGTAAGAAAGGTGTCGCAATTATTGTAACTCCAATGCAGCAACCAGTCGTTACCGCATTTTTAGGGTTCCGTACCGAAAGGGTAACAACGGGAACCCTATTACTAAGAGTTCGCTGTACGTCCGACGGTCACCAGGTTGTATCTCATGAACCGTAGTAGGTAAACAGTTGAAATTTTCACAGAGTGTGTATTTTTATTGACGTTATAACAACAAATTAAAAAATTTAAGGGGGCCCACGTACAAGAAACGTGATCTTTTCAGCGTTTTTTCCTCGTTTTATTCTCATTCTTTATTATTATCATAAGTAGGCATTTTTTTTTTTTTTTTAAATGACAGCATTATTTTTTCACATGACGCGTTAAATTTTGTATGATGGTACGGAACCCTTCGTGCGCGAGTCCGACTCGTACTTGGCCGGTTTTTAAACTTAGCCTTACTTATTTCCCAGACGGCTGTAAGAAGACTGTTACCTTCCTATTATGTCAACTCGTTTTCGATTTATTGTGCAGATGAACAGCCAGAATTCAACTGAACGATTTAATTTATTTGGCAAGATATTTATATTCTTACTAAGCTTATGCTATACTTAATAGGGTTACTTAAAACTAAGGTCAATAAACATTACATCAACAAATTAACTGAAGCAAATGCATTGCTGACATAGACAGAATTAGTTGCATTCACAAATTATTAATGTGAATGGCCTTTGCTGGCGCCGCAGTTCTCTTGTGTTACAAGCCAATTTATATGTCAGCAAATGCCTTTATGCATTTTAAAGAAGGTGAATGATTTATGAAATGCAAACAAGTTGATTATTTTATTAATTTAATGAAAACTAGGCTTAAAAATCGACTTAAGATTAAACATCCTTCCCCGCCTTGAACGTTTAGTTCAATTTGTATATATTATTATAGTATTAGGCATCGAAGGTTACGCCAAGCTCCGAATGACTCGTTATATAGTTGCTTAATCTGTCCTTCGATGGTATCTAGTCCTGCCCAATGCCTATGATAACGATATGTCTGGCTATCTTCTAATGAAAAATGTTGAGTGGTTATGAAATCCGTTAAATTTCCGGAGGGCTTTCTTACACGTCGTCTTCAGCCCTTGAGACTTGACAGGAAGATGATTGAGGCAGATGGTTAAATAGATCGACTTCACAGGTGCTGATGTTTGATCCTCTTCGATATATTATACGTCTTTGTCTGCAAATATGTTGCACTTCAGCAATGATTGTGCAAGATTGAAGTTTGTGTTCCGTTATCGGATAATATTGATCCCGATGTAAATTTATTACCAAATATGGAGTTGACGGTTGAATAGTGAGGAAGGTGTTGTTGACCAATACTTTGAGGGTCAATAATGGTATTCTGAGTCTGAATATCAAATGCCTTGTTGCGATTCTTGCTTCAATTGTCGTCAAGTTTTAAAATTTTAATACTTTATCCTGGGTTATTGGAAGCTGTAACAACGGTGGAATGTGTTCCTTTATAGTTGTCAGCTTGTCAGATGAGCTATGGGCTAATTTTTTCATGATGGGCGTCGACGAGTACATGTACAATCGAGGCTTGAATTTGCTGGAAGCGTATGGCGGAGAAGGTAGTTGCACTGTCATGGGTGTGAATGCTTGTGACAATATTTCTACTTCAAGTTATTTTATTAGATCATTAATTTTCCTCCCAAGGCGAATGATATGCCCCTCTAAGTTTTGAAATTGCTTATCTATTATTTCCTGGTTTTTCTTCATCACATTTAATGTCTTATGTATAAGTGATGTTTAGTTCCTTATCAGGGTCAGCAGGTGATCTTCACTTTGCTCTATACCTTCAATGGTGTCTGACATTTTGTCTGCGTAGTTGGAATCCAATACTCCAAAAAGTGCTTTTGCGATGTTGCCTCTAAAATTCAAGGCTCCTCTTTTTATTCTAGTAGCATTAGCCTTGGGCTTAAGTAGGTCATTGGTTCTTGATACGGTTGATGCAGTTTTGAAAATGGTCGACTGTGCCTAAAGAAATTTCCCTGTCTGTCATTAATTGACAGACGTAATTCAATATCTGCGTTGAATTTGCAAGTGCTTCGAGCTCATTCCAATAGTGCTGGATGTCGTAATAAGCAATTACATTCCAGTCACTTTAGATAATGTTTGTAACACCGAAATTTTCAAAGTATACACCCGGCTGTGAGTGCAATGGACTCAATTCAACGGGACAACAGTGCGCCAATGGTGCTAACCAGACATGTCAGCAGTAATGTGACTAACGCTGAACCTGATGATCGTCGTACCTTTTTCTCGGGGACGAATTTGTGGCTGGTAAATGTTATCGGTGCGCTTCGAAGTAGATATAGTCTGTTACTGTTTTGTTGTCGTTTATTAGTACTAGTCAATTTGTATTGGTCTGGATTCTGCAATTTAGTACTATGCTGGTTTTTTAATTTGGACAACAGTTCTGTGGTTTCATCTGAATGGTGTGTTGCGCTGACCTGTGCGTAAAGGGTGGTATCTCATGGGTATGGGTATGGGGATGGCCCACATGGGTCGGGGCTTTCTTGGGCATGGCTTACGCCGGGTGGTGGGCACTCCATTTTTATGTGACGGGAACGAAATATTTTAGACATATATTTTTTTTTTATGTATTTAATATGTCATACAAACTTTCTTGGTTGCTTGTTTTTTTGGAAACCTGGACTGGTCCTTTGTATATAGCACAAAGAGTTGTAATATCAGTAGACATGCGAGCAAGATCACCTAATTGACCAGAACATTAGAAATGATGTATACGTCAACTGATTCATATTTTTTCGTATCTGAAGTGTTGAGGAAGTCCATCAAATGTATACAAAACTGCTATTATAAAAACATTTGCTTTCGGCAGGCTCCAAAAGTTATGGTCCATTCCAGAATGCACTAACCATTTCACAATCTGCTCAAGTATATAATAATTAAAAATAATATTAAAAAATTTCATATTTATATATTCTTGTGTCATCTATGGTGATATTTAATTACTTAATAATAATACTTAGCAATATTTTTTTTTCCTTGTATATAGACGTCCTTTTGTTGCGTGTGTATCCTCCGGGTATCTGTAGGCCACATGTGGATTTCGGGCTTCCATTCTATATTAGAAAACTTTAGTGAGTTGTTGCTCAATTTACCCATTGGACATTTAGGACCATAACATGTGGTCTTTTTCGATAGATAATGGTGCAAGTTTATGTATGGGACGAAGTAACACTCCACTTGAGGTTCTAATATCAGCTTCTCGAAGCAGGACATCATTTTTTTTTATATTATTAAGCCAAGCTCAGGAGATACCCTATGATGCAAAGCACAGCATGGCAGGAAGGAGATAGGGAAAGGATTAGGGGATATGAGGAGAGTGGCGATGGTGCCGATGTATGTCGCCCTTAAACTTCCGCAGATTGTATGCCGGAGGAAAAACAGAAAATGGTAAGCTGCTCCACATTCGCACCGTTCGGGATAAAAAAGCATCACGGAATTTTACTGTACGGCCGAAAGTAATTTGAAGGGTTAAAGGATGTGCGCGGTTTGCAGCGCGAGTATTGCGTGCAGGAATCATTCTACAAGGGATTAGACTATATATTTCATCAGAATATTGACCATGCATATAGCGATAAAGGAGCGACAGGCATCCAAGATTGCGGCGGTGCTCTAGTGAGTCGATATGGCAAGTTATTGCCAAATCGCCAATGAGCTTGAAGGCTCTCTTTTGGACAATATCCAATGAAGCTGAGGCTGTGCGACCAGCCCCGGCCCATATATGGGAGTTGTACTCCATTCTCGGTCTAATGTAGGACTTGTAGAGGAGCGATAGATTTGACGTGAAAATACATGAGGCGTTTTTTTGTGTATTTTTCGCTGCCCTGTTCTGCGTATACAAAAGAACACAACTTATATGTCAGTGGAATGGATCGATAGATAGTGAGTCGACCTTGACATCATTATGTATGCACGGTGTTTGCAACAATAGCAACAGGCAGTCGCAGGCATTAACTGCCGAAATACACAATCGAACTCGCACCCTTAAAAAATAAAATCTCAAAGGTATGCAAAATAAAAAACTTTTCGCTCAAGTATAAAATGAAGATCTTCTGATATTTCCCATAATTCATCTCGTCTTTCTCATTTCTACGGTAGTAGTAATAGTCATCAAAAGATTTAAGGAAGACCCAGAAGCAATAAGTAGATAAATTAAATAAATAGTACAAAAACGAAACGAAGGACTTATTCAATCACTTTAAAAATCGGAGGAAACGCATCTGTACGTCATGAGTTTCTATAAGTCAAATTAGAAAACTGCTTCAGGATAGAAAATTGGCAGTAGTAGTACGTACTTATATTATCAAAAACACCAATAGCTAAAAGATTCCAACTGTCCTAAAGGTAACAAGACTCAATTTCCATGTATTTGAAAGTTTTTAGGACAACCTGAAGATTAAAAAAAATTGTTATGAAATTTGTAAATTTGGGCCAGTAATTGCATCAATCCAAATAACATAGAACATCGTCATCTTACTGTAATTAAAAAAACACATCAAATGGGGCACCACTTGTCCAGCACCGTAAGTCGCATAGTTTAGCCACCGCAGTACTGTAATGAGGTAGTAGGAAATTTTCCGCATTAAGCGGTGTGGATGATGTGTCATTTTTTAATATAATTTTTTTACAAAAAATCATTTTTTAACAGAATTAGAATAGTAGTTTAGGGTGCAAACTGATGACTCCTGCCGTTTGCACCCTAAACTACCAAACTTTTCTCAGTCTTACACACTAGCATATAATATATGGACTGCTCGATATGCTATTTCATGTTAATACAACTTTTTGTGTCAAAAATAGATCTTACATCGGTTCCAACATTGAAAAAAACCATTGGCGGAAAATTAAAAAGTGATTTTAATAAAACCTTTGGAATTTCTGTTGAGTATCTATGAATATATTGCCTTTGGTAAAACACTTTTTATCACTAATTAACCCAAATAATTAATTTAAAAACGTTAATTTCGACGAACCCATTTATTTATTTGTTGTTTACAGCTCTCTCAGTGGGTACTTGGTGCTTAAACCGAATGAGAACGCTATATAGAAGTGAGCCCACTTTCTGCAGCGTATTTCTATGGAGGTAGTCAGTCGATATTATACATATCAGTGGTTTTACATAAGAATGCTTAAAATATTTTAGAATGTGTAAGGAGTTAGGATGAATAAATTTTTATTTTTTAAGTTTTGGAATAAAATTATTTTGTATAATTTTTTAAAGTTGAATTACTTATATAAATAAAAAAATATATAAAATAAAAAATATGTTTTTTCAAATAACTCGATCAATTAAATATTTTTTCCTCAAATTTGGACAGGGTGTGGGGGGGGGGTCATTACCCTCAAGATCCGCTACTGTCTAACCATCTTCTCGTTATGCTCCACAGAGTCTGAGAACATGTTCTCTGGCTACATGAATTAATATCAAGATACATGTTCTTTCCATATGCTCTTTATAAGACTAATGTCCACCCTACCGAGTGATTTTCGGACGTCGGTCAAAAATGATCGTATGATGATCTATGGTATTAGTGCATGTCCATATGCAGAACGTATTCGAAAGGATATAAAATTTAAATATATTTTTATGTGTATCCACAGAAACTTATTCAAAACGCATTCAAAACGATATTAAATACTTATGAATAAAATCCATATTCGTATCATTTTCAAAGGGATACAAAACTGATAAAAGCAGAAAATGTGAAATATATATTTTGATTTGATTTAAATAACATAAAAATTTATTCAATAAAAACGAAAAGTAATTAAATAAAAAAAATCATTTAAGAAAAAAATAAGATCTATAAAATGCAATCTAACTCAGTAAGAAATTCAAGTAACATAAAACCTTCCTGTAACTGCATATAACTTTTTTATAAGGACTTCCTCATAAAAAAATTATTTTTCTTGCTTTTGACGTGCTACGTAAATATTTTTTATTATTCTCTTATTGGCATCTTTTAAAGCTTCAGTTATTGCTTTCACCACACCAGACAGCCATATATTAATGTACTTTTGTGCACCTGTAAATTGATTTAAAAAGAATTATTTTTATGAATAGCTGTAACAAGCTAACTAACTAACGAACACTTACGATAAAACTTTTTTTTAGCTATTCCCTTCCAATTGTGCACAGACAGCTCGTCCGTTATAAACTTTTGAAAAAACTTGTTGATATTTTCTCTTCCCTTTAATTCTTTGCCATACAAAACGTAAGAAATAAGAAATAATATAAATTTCAACCACCACCACCATTTACCACCACTTCGTATTCGCCTGGTGAGACTGGTCTAACTATTTTCAGCAGAGTTCTGGTAATCTTATATATATGTATATATCCATATACGAATTTCATGCTCCAGTAATTGTGGTTCTCACATTTCAACGGCGATGTCATAAATAATCACTATCAATTCCTTCATTACTATTATCGATTTTACCACTTTTCAAAAAGTCTCCAGGAACTTCACAGGAAGTTTGATTTGAAAGGCCTTTATCGTTTTAAGTTTGGGCGAATGTTCATTGCGAAGCTGTTTTCTTTTAGCAACTATTCTTCGCAGACGTTTGTTCGCACCAGAAATTTTAATTCGATTTATTATTACACTTTATTCTTTGTACTTAAAAACATGTATTTTTGTTATAATATTTCTTTTTACTTAATAATTCGCAACAATAAAACAACAGGGTTCTAACTAACATTTTTGTAAGCTCTCAGTTAATGATGATGGATCCACTCTTTCATATAAAACTTCTTATATTTGCCTACCTGTTCCTCTTGCCGAGATATAGAGAGTAAAATTATTCTATTCCAATGGAACAACTCTTTTGCTTACCTCGTGTTCATTCAGCAATAGCTCTGTACTAAATTTTGGACACCAAATAATATTGCAAATAAATTAAAAATATCAAATAAAGAGTAATATTGCGAATTTCAGCCTTTGTGCTTAATTAACTAGATTTACTACTTTTAAATACTACAGGACAAATGCGAACTAATAATGAGAATACGTTAAAGAATATTACTTGCACACAGGGCTTCCAGATTCCCCGATTTTGGCTTTGTTATTTCCGATATTTTACAGCCTTTTCCAATTTTTAGAGATTTTCGCTATTAACCCATATTTTATGATATTAACGCTTCTAACACTAAGCTAAGGAGCATGAAAAGTTGGTAAAAGCAACGAACTAGTTCCTATATACATGAAAATATATAGAAAAGACGCGCGAGCAATGGACAAATGTGGGTAAAAAATGGACGCAAACATTGCAGATATTGCAGATTAGAACTCAGTTGTGAAATCTGACGAAATTGGGCAAACCTCACATTTTTTCCACTGTCACTTTTTGTTTTTGTTCAGTTGGTTTCACAATCTTAACCTGGTATTTTTAGGATCTCCGCTTACTTAGTTCTTCTCTTATGTGATGGATAAATTTATAATAGATTTAGATTTAGATTTGTGAAGGGGTGTATTGGCGTTAGCCTCGCAATCACTGCGACCTGAAAGATCTATTGTGAGTCCTCGTTGAATTTGCTCCATTTATAGGTTTAGACTGTTAATAAAGTCTAGAACCATTCTGGGCTTGAGGTTCCATACGTAACTTGGTGGAGGAAAAGCATGTTCAAGGTGGAGTAATCTCCGCCTGGCCAATGCTTCGCAGTTGCAGAGCAAGTGCTCCGAGGTTTCGTGAGCATCCTGACAGAAGCGGCAGGATGAAGTCTCAGCCAAACCCAGCTTGTTTAGGTGATACCTCAAGGGGCAATGGCCTGAGAAGAGCTCAGTGATCATTTTGAGCTCTGTTCTTCTAAGGAGTAGGAGTTCTTTTGTTTTTCCGCCAGAGGTGTCGATAAACTTTTTTGCCTGACGAAGTCCTTGTGGCCTTTCCCAATATAGGGATTTTTGTTTACTCTCCCAGTTATTTAGGGTAGCTTTGAGGTAACAGTTGAAGTGCCACAAAATGGCTCTGGTCCGACAAACTTAGTTTCCGCTCCTCTTTTGGCTAGGCCATCCGCAATTTCATTGCCCTTGTGGCCCTCATGTCCAGGTACCCACATGAGGATCACTTTCTTTCTCTTTGATAGATTTTTGAGGGTTTGTAGACATTCCCAGACTATCCCTGACTTGACAGTTTAGGACTTTAGGGCCTTGAGGCTCTTTTAATGCAAGTAGATGTAGAGCCTAGAGCCTTTGATATATGGCATCTGGGGCCGTATACACCCAATCCGACCCCACTGTTTGTTTTTGAGCCGTCTGTATACCATACCATCGATCCTTGTTGGAAGGACGGTTTAGTGGAGCGCCATTGTTGTCGGTCTCCAAGAACCACTTGGAATGGTCCTACAAAATCCACTCTGGGTGTGATTATATCAGATATTGTCGTTACTTGCTCGAAGCATATCTGTTTTAAGATACTTAAATGACCAACCAGATCGCCTGGCTTTAACTGTTTCTCCGTTTCTACTCTTATAGCACTGGAGATCGCTTCCTTTTTCACCTGCAAATTCAGGGGTGCAAGGTTTAATAAGGCTTCCATGGATGCTGTAGGACAGGTTCTCATGGCACCAGTTATTCCTAGACAGGCAAGTCGCTGGGTTTTTTGAAGCAGAGCCTCAGCCGTCTTTTGATTAGTTTTTGGCCACCATGCAAGGGCCGCATAGGTGACCATGGGTCTAACAACCGTGGTGTACATCCAGTACACCATTTTTGGCTTCAGACCCCATGTTCTGCCAATGAAGCGACGACACGTGTAGAGAGATCACATCGCTCTATCCGTCACTCTGGACACATGCGAATTCCAGGTAAGTTTCTTATCTAGGGTTATCCCCAGATATTTGACTTCGTCTGAAAATATCAATTCCATATTATCAAGAAGAGGAGCCGTTAGTGAAAGCTTCGATCTTCTTGTGAACGGAACGATTACCGTTTTGTTGGGGTTTATGCCTTTGTTTAAACACTACGTGCGGACTTTGGAGAGGGCTATTTGCATGAGGTCGGATATGACTTGATCATGCTGCGGGCAATTGATCTATGTCATCGCAGAAGGTCCGCCAGGTTCTTCATTTGGATCTCCTTAGTTCCGTGTTATATTCCGTTAGAGCCTTTTTATACTCCCCCCAGATGCCAGAGAGCTTAGCTCTGTTGAATAGTTTCCTGACTTCTTTTCTTTTCAAACTCAGTTCCCTATTCCACCATGGTACCTGCCGATTGCAAGTCTTTTGTTTCAGAGGGCAACTGTGTTCGAATGAAGTCATTACAGCCGTTTGAAGCTGCGTAGTGGCTGAGTCTAGCTCCTCAGTCGTGCTTATGCTACCGCCGGGAGAGTCAACTACAGCCTTAAGGTGTTGTCGATAGAGTTCCCAGTTAGTTAATTTAGGGATTCGGTACTCCTGACATGTGTTGAGTGTGGCATCTATATCGAACCTGATGTGTCTGTGATCTGACATGCAAATCTCGTTCGATATATGCCACCTGATTATTTTTGTACTTATGAACATACTGGCAAGTGTTAGGTCCAAGACCTCTTGTCTAATGATATTCATAAAGGTTGGCTTATTACCTCGATTAGTATCTCTAAGTTGTTAGACAATATAAAATCGTAGAGGCACTCACCCCTGGCATTGGTATCCGTGCTGTTCCATAGCGTATGGTGTGCATTTGCATCGCATCCAATGATGAAATGCTTTCCTCTGCGTTTACAGTAGTTGATGAGCCGTTTTAGCTCTGGGGGAGGTAATGAATCCGCTTCTCCAGGAAAGTAGGCTGAGGTAACTACTACCTCGTGGCTACCTCCTGAAGTTGGTACCTCGACAACTGCTGTAACCACGTCCCTCGAGATGAACTGTAAAAGAGGAATAAAGTTTAGTTTAGTGTTGAGCAGTAGTGCTGCCCTAGGATATTCATGTTCATTACTATATATTAACTTAGATGATTTTGCGGGAAGTCCTTTGATGTGGCCTTGATGTACCCAGGGCTCCTGAATGAGCGCCAGACTAAGTTTCTCCGAGATAAATCTCCTGCTAAGCACGTCTGATGCCGCTTTAGCATGATGGCTTTTTAGGACCGCTGTCAGCCTTGGTGGTGGATCCCTTAGGACCTTTGCTTTTGTCCGGCTTGGCACGGACAGGAGTGGGCTTATTCTTAGTTTTTATAGACTTCTTTTCGGAAGTCCCCGACATGGGTTCTGCAGTTCCTGCTGCTTTACCAGGGCCCGCCTTTGCCTTGACCAGAGGTTTAGGCCATCTGACTCCTGATGTCGAAGGCTGAGGATCGTCAGCCAGAGTTTCAATCTGACTTGGGCCAACCCAAGCCTCCGACACAGCCTTTACTGTGCCACCCTTGGGTCTTAGTTGGACAGACCCGAACTTAAACCCAATTGCGAATTGAGCCTTCTTAAACTCTTCCAGTGACACATGGTCCATGGTTTTGTACTCTGCGCAACACTATCCATTCAGACACATTTAACCCCGAGTTCTGACCCTCGATAAAATCGAGAATCAAATCCGTAGGGTCCTTCGCGCTGTTTGGAAAGTATTCCACAAGGACTTGTGGGCGAGGAATTTCACTTTCCTCGACCATCACAAGATTGGCTCCTTCCCAGGGCTTTAGCTCCGCAACTACACCTTTCAGCCACGTCACGGTGTCTTGATTGGCGCAGTTAAGAACCAGCCACCCAGGTCTAAATGTGGAGGCCAGGAATCTTGGTTTTAAGGAGGTTTTGCTTTCTTGCCGCGATTTCTCTCAAGATAGCACCCTGTATGGACTTCAATTGATCCGCGTTGAGTGCCACCTCAGGATAACTGACGGGAAGAATACCCACCCGAACGCTGCAACCTCCTTATAGGAAGGCTGCTTACGCGAAGGCAGGGAGACGTGCTTGTTTGAAGGATTCTCCGTTGCTGCCTTGCTGCGTTTAGCACTAGGTCGCTCCACTTTAGGAGAAGAGTCGTCAGAGCGAGTCCGTTTTTTTAGACTCTCCCCATTCCGCTGTTCCCGCTGTCCTGTTGGCAATGTTCTGGAGACCTAAGGAGGTACTCCTCGTCTAGGGGGAATGTATCCATCACATCACCATCAGATGAAGGACTTGTAACGTCCTGGATGTTGTAGGGGTCGCTAAGAGCCCCGGATTGGGTTTTTGGTACATTTAGAGGTGCACCTCCCTCAGAATTTATGGAATTACCAATTTTGTTCCAACGTATGCTTGGAAAGGTTGGTCCATCTCAGTAGAGCCGGCATGCCGAGATAAGGCTAGGGTTGAAACCGGAGGTCGCCTGGTATCCGAAGTCCATCGTTATAAGCCACACTCACGCAGTGCCATTCATCCCAAACGCACGATTGTTTACACCTGGGGTTGCGGGTTTTATCGAGTTTTCCTCTCTAGATCCGCCGTATTAAGTCAGGCAACCAGCAGCACCCCAGAGGATGCCCACCAGCTGCCTGTGCAGGAACACCTCGGGCAGGATGTGACTCTTCATCACGTACGGATGGTCTTGGGAAAATTCCTCCCCTGATGTGGCGTTAACGTAATTAAGCGCCTTATACTCACCTTGTCCCCAAAAAAAAAATTTTTAATAAGAAAAAGTAAGATTAATGAAGGTATAGAAATATTTACATATCTTGAAAACATGTTGATTTTTCTTGAAAAGGAGGACTTTCACTTAGTACCTGTACCACGGTCAGTGCCAGATGATTCAGATTTAGATGATGAAATATTTCCGAAATAGCGGTAAAATTACAGGGTTTGAATTATGTAGCTTTTGTAATTGTCAGCAAAAATGTATGTGCAAAAATTTTGCAAATTGTGCCAAAATGATCCGAAATTAAAAAACTGGTTCGTTGAAAATAAAAACTATGACGCGACCCATAATATGTCATTTTGCAAAGTCTGCTCTGTTTCACAGATAAATATCAGCAAAACAAAGCTGAGAAATTGATTGGATGCGGAAATCTTGAAAGGCATTTTATTGTCCAAATATTTTTTCACAAAAAACAGAGAGAAATGTTTTAATATGCATTCATATGAAAACATGCTTAAGCGCTTTAATTCTAAAATGTATTAAAAATAGAATAAATCTTACTGATAAGATTCAACTAAGGTAAATGGCAATAAGAATGTTAATCTAATCTATTTTATAGTTCTGGATACATTCTTAATTTATATTTTAATGGATTTCTATAAATTATGTTTTGAACAAGTAATTATGTGATTTAATTCTTTCACCGATTTTCATACCCAATTCACGATTTTCTCTCCAGCATTTTCCGATTTTTGTATGTTGTCATCTGGCCACACAAACTTTTTTCTCCTACTAATCTCCTTCTTACATTTCTTCTCATACAATACTCTCCTCTTCTTCTTCAACAGTGTTGTTTGGGTTTCTTCTTTCAAAAACGTCTCCAAAAATCCATAGGGGTCCGCGTTACAGTAATAGATAAAAGTGACAAATCATAATACGTAAATTTATTTATTTTTAATCCCACGAAAATCCCCAGTTTATAGAAATATTGTGCAGTTAGTATATGTAGTTATTTTCACGAATTTTCGATAAATTAATGAGACTCACCTGTATTAAATTATAATCAAATTAAAAAAATAAAATCCACTTTGAAGTTTGAAAACAGAAGGTATATTATGTCGTAGACATTTGAAGGACGTAACTCAATACTTCATAAAAAGTCTAGGCAAGTCTTCAAATGTAGGATACCAAAACACTCGAGAATACTTCTCAAGCCATGAAACAAAAATCTGTATTATTGCGTTGTGAGACCGTTTTCTAAAATGCTCTATATTGATACTTATGGAAAAGTGCCAAACATTGACTTTATATATGCTAGAGACTAAACTATTATTCAGACAGGAAAATAGTCTTCTAGTAATTTAAAGCTTGGTCCCTTACCTTCCCAAAGGCTACATTTACTATATACCTTACTTAAGAGAATAATAAAACAGTTTTGATTACAAAGTAACTTACCATTTTACGCCCGCTAACTCTCAGCTGAGTAATAATTATGTACATTTGTGTATGTGCAGCCGGAGTCCACATTCGATTTCATCAGGCCAGGGCATGCCACGACGGCACAGCGGCATATACAATGATTACTCAGCTGAGAATTTTTGTATGAGGATTCGGTGTTAAGGTATAGTTAAGGTATAAAAATTTTATTTCGGTTCGGAAGATAAGAAAGTAAGCTTAAGATTATCAGAACACCATGTTTCTGTATAAATAGCAGTTTAGGCCGGAGGAGCTATTCAAATCAAACTTTTGTCAGTTTTAAATAAGAGCACTGCAAATATTTTAGAATGTAAGGACTCCGTTGAGCCTCGCCTGTGGTAGAGAGGGAGTCTGTTTCATGCCTTGTGAATTATTCTCGACTGTTTTGAGGATACACGCGCGCGCGTGTATGTATGTGTGTCGTAAGCCTGGGTGCGACCTCATACTTCACCACTAATCTCCCTCCTAGTATTTGGTTATATCGGGTGGTATTATACTATCGGCGTGAAGGCTTGTAGCATTTCATGAAATGATTAAAAATTTCAGACACTTCGTGTAAAAACAAGCGACAACTGTTCATATTATAGTATATATATATTATAGTAGGATAGTAGTATATATATTATAGTATTTTATTCACATCCAGTGGAAGACTTTTACCGACAGTAAATGAAGTTGATCCATTTGCAGCTGATCCTCTGTGTCAGAAAGGATCTTTTCAAAACATGTTCCATTTTGTTATCGGGAACAAGCGAATAAATAACAGAATAAACACAAAATAACGTAACAAACCAAATTCACCGCCATTTTATAATAGTCAACTAAAATGTATGGTAAACGTGATGTTTACATTTAATGACATTAAGAATCCTTCCTCGTTTATTTTACACGCTTTCAGAGCTTTGAACTTAGCCAATCTGAAAAATTAATAGAATATCTAAATCCGTTATTAAAATGTATAAATTTTTAATTTATATTTCAGACAAACAAGACTTAAAATGAATCTCAGAACTCAAACGACGCTTCAACGCATTCTGCTAAGTTTCTGTTTAGTGATTTCAGCAGTTGCAGCTTTTCGTGATCTGTATGTAGACTTTCCTGGTCCATATTGTGCCCAAAGAGGGGGATGCTGTGATCACAGACAGGATAACTGTTCTATTCCTATATCAAGTATGTGATAATAGTTTTTGGTGAAAAAATTGCTAATTTAACAGAATTTAGCTACTTTGTGCTACTGTGATGATTTCTGTGACCGAACCAGAGGGGCTGATTGTTGTCCGGATTACTTAACCTTTTGTCGAAACGAACCTGCAACGATTATAACTTGCTTGCATAATGGAAAATATCATAAGTTTGGAGAGACGTTTAAAGATAATTGTAACACGTGTAAATGTGGTATGCGAGGAGAAGTCGATTGTGAACGAGATACTTGCCTTACTGATGATGCTATTATACAAAACGTCAACCGCATCTCAGATTCTCTAGGTTGGACAGCAAAAAAATATGAAGAATTTTGGGGAAGAAAATTCCGAGAAGGACTTAAATTACGACTTGGTATGTAATCGATACTCTTACCTATACTCAATTCTAAGGCTTAAAATTACTCATAATTATCCACTAGGTACTTTGGAGCCAACATACAAGGTGAGAGCGATGACAAGAATTTCAAGTGGAGCTGCTAAATTGCCAAGATATTTCAATGCTTTGGATCAATTCTCAGGACTGATCTCAAATATCAAAGATCAAGGTAACCTTGCACGCTTTGCATCATTTTGTTATTATTTGAAAAAAAAAAACATATTCTTTACAGGATGGTGTGGATCATCGTGGGTAGTATCTACTACTTCAGTCGCTTCCGATCGATTTGCAATTATGAGCAAAGGAAAAGAAATTGTTCAGCTTTCACCGCAGCATATTCTGTCATGTGCACGAAGACAACGAGGTTGCAGTGGTGGACACTTAGATGCAGCATGGAGATTTTTACATAAACAAGGGTAAGCCTATAGGCAGTCAGGCCATTCATATATGATTAGTTGTAGACATTTAAATCTTAATGATGAAAATTAGCTATTATTCAAGGTTTAATGAGATCTACTGTTGACAACACTATAAAAACATTGGAACGTTTTAATTAGAGTCATATTATCACTCTTTCAGATTCACATATTTTCAATTTTCTTCGTCTTTAGTAGATTCCACGCGTCTTATAAATTTACTGGTTTCTTTCAACTTTGGTTAGAGTCAAACTGATTCAAGCCTGGGTAACAGTAATTAGGCATAACACTATTGTTATTGCTCATTTTCTTTGTGCTGAAAAGAGACAGACCCGAAATTTCTCAGTACCGTGCAAATGTACCTGCGCACTAGTTTTTTATCTGTCTTAACAAGAATACCAAATTAATTGGAAAGCAGCATGCTGAAATAAAACGGAAGCACCCAGAATGCAAGGAAAAACTTTCTTGGACAATTTTCTCTGCATTAGTTCTACATAGCTGGTTTTACTATCAGATGATGTCATTTTTATACCCTAGCCTAGATGAAATCATTGGGTATACTAAGATTGTCATTCCATGTAACGCATAGAAATGATGCTGGTTGAGCATAATGGGTTGGACCCGCACGCACAATATTACTTAGTTAGTTAGTTTCAAAGAAGGCTGCGGCCCCAAGGGGTCACTTGAACGTAGGTCAAAACAAGGCACTTTCTTCACCCTCCAGACTTATTAGTAATTACTCATAGGTCCCAGCCCTCCTTGCAGGAGGTGTGAGCCGAGTAATCTGTATCGCTTTCCTGAGAGAATCGGCCATGGGCATAGAGAGTGGTGACTTCCTGTCCGCAACCCCTACAAAACAAGATCACCAACAAGTCTCATCCTGTAAAGGTGACCCTTGAGAAGAGAGTAGCCAGTAAGAATTCATACTGGAACTCTCAGAGCTGGCATGTTAAGTCCTAAGAGCTAAGTCGTTAAGAAAGACAATGTGTTTTGGTGCAATCCCGATTATGGAGGAAGATTCCTCCGAGGATGACGGGCAAGCAGTCCGTTCTTACTATTCCTAAAATTTTGCACATGGGCTTTTAAAAACAAAGTTAATTTACGTTCCAAAATGGGACCCATCGGACAACTCCTTCGTGGGGTTGCCATACAAAACTTTCGTTTTGCATTATAAATTTGGGCACTGCCTGAGTTAGCGTCAGCTTAGAGAGCTGAAATTTTGTACACGACGTTTTCATAGGAATAGTAAATATCATTTCAAAAGTGGACTAAATCGGACAACCCGGAATACTGTTGAAAACTTAACCATATGTACATAACTTAACTATATCAACTAAGTATTTTAAATCTTTTGCAGAGTCGTGGATGAAGAGTGTTACCCATATCAACATAGTGTCTCACAATGCAAGTTCCGACGCCTTCATTCTTTATCCGCAGCTGGCTGTCGCCCTCCGCTAAAAGTAAAACGTGATCACTTCTACACAATGGGCCCAGTATTTCCTTTAAATAACGAAACAGACATTATGATCGAAATCATGGACAATGGTCCTGTCCAAGCGACTTTGAGAGTATACAGAGATTTGTTCTCATACTCAGGAGGTACTTACAGACACTCTGTAGCAAGTCGCAGTGAAGAGTATGGATTTCATTCAGTACGTCTTGTAGGATGGGGAGAAGAACGGGTTGGTTACGAAACTACAAAATACTGGGTAAAAATTGGAATTGTATGATACTTGTCTCAATTTGATATTAATTCAATTTCATTTTCAGATTGCTGCAAATTCCTGGGGAACTTGGTGGGGAGAAGATGGTTATTTCCGAATTCTTCGTGGAGCTAATGAGTGCAAAATCGAAGAATATGTTCTTGCATCACTACCACATGTTTACGATGGTAACAGAATATCTGGCGACAATAGGATATAAGCAGCACCGACGATTTTTCCTTTCTCCTAATTTATGATAAGTGCAAAATGTTCGTTGTTAGAGCCGATAAGTCGTAATTGTAATTTTTTATTTTTATTAAGTTTGTGCTTAAATTTAATGTAAGCGAATCATATCAGTGCCAATATGTGTTGTCCCAGCTGTTTAGAAAAACTAACTGCCAAATTTTGTCGTTCATGTTTATGTTACTGCCATTATTCACGCACTCTTGTAGTACACTTATGAAATTCTTAGTCGTAATGAGCTACTATGTATTTTAAAATTTTATTTTTATTTTATATGTTTGTATTTTATTCACACGAAGTTACTATAATAAACGAAGATGAATTTGTACATTGGCCACTTTCTTGTTCATGGAGATATTCGATTTGTTCACTGTAGAAAATGAAGCAGTCCAAGCAAATTAATTTTTGTTTATATTTCATCGAAGAAATCAAAATTTATTGTTTTCTTTGTATGCATTAATCTGTTTTCGTACTTTTCTGCGATTTGCGTCAGCTTTACATTTATATGCTCCTCTATCTCTTGCAGGGGGTTATCAATCAGAGTCTTTCTCTGACTTATTTCACATTTAAAAGATCCCAGTGGGAAAAATAACAGCTATTCCAGAAAAAGCGGAGATAATGCGCTTATAATTTGTGTCAGCCGGAAGTACGGTGGAAGTGCTTCATTTGCAGCACTTTTCAAACTTTTCTAATAGAAAAAATGTGCACTTCTCTTAATAACGGATAAATTTCAGGCCTTCGGCTTTTGTTCGTGATGTACTGCTATGTTGGTTCCATGAACAAATGCAAAATAAAGTCAGAATTCATTAGTTCTTCATTATTTGAAAGTGCAGTGTGAAGGAAGTAGCATCGAGAGATTTTAAGGTGGTAAAAATATTATAATTGAATTAATTTCTTTTCTTTAACACGAGTAAAAGGTGTAGTGAATTTTTATTACTATTTGGCTGTTGGAAATTGTATTGCAAAATGCATCCACTTACTAATTGGAGATGACCTGCTTCTTAAAGTTAACTGGCATGGTTGGTAAAAAAAGGTTCCTGTGAAAAATATTAAATTATTTAACACTTTTATTTATGGAATTCTGTAATTTCTTTAATTTTTATAGTTACAATAATTTTAGGGGCTGTAAAGAATGAAAACATTGGTTTATTGACTTTGATAAATCGATGCGACTAGAGGAATTTGATGTCCCAAAAATCATTTTTATTAGGAAATAATGAAAAAGACAAATAGAAACTAATAAAAAGCATTTCTAGCTAAATTTTCTTCTATTTATTTCAATATCTTCAACAAAGTCTCTGCTCAGAAGCAATTTTTAAGGGCAAAATAAAGACCATTCTTTATAGTGACTATCAAAATACTCTTCTGATCAATTTATATCATATTTAAGAGAGAACTTTTGAATAGCCAGAAAAGGGCGCTCTTGACCTGAGAAGGTAGAAAAGATCCCCCTTGAGAAACTAGAAAAGAACGCTCTTGAGAAGCTCGTAAGGATCGCTCTTGAGAAGCTAGAAAAGAGCGCTTCCTTCCGCGGACATTAAATGTTAAAATGAAACTGAGATAGATGGGCTGATGAAGCGCTTCGAGCTTCCAAGATAGCGCTCTTACATATCTGTTAGAGTGCTCTTTCGCGCTGGGATACCTGACTCTCTTTAATGAGTTCACCCAAATCGGTGGATGTTGCAAGTAGTTTTGAAGTAATCGGTGTTATAGATATTATTGGCCGAAATTACTGGCTGTGAAGGTTTTACCGCTTGGAGATTAGACCGCGCTGGTTGTGGTGTCATTTTTTACAATTACTTAGAAGTCGTAATAGGAATAACGAGACTGACTCGCGCCGTCAACTTCATTTTCATTTGTTTCCTGGCTCTAAGCAAACATGCAATGATCTGGAGCAGGATCAAAATTTCCTTCAAAACCTGCAGCAGAACGAAAATCATTCGCTGCAACCGCAGATGCTACAATCACAGATTGATCTTCATCAGCAGCGGCAACTACAGCATCAGCAGAAACAGCAGCAACAACAGCATCAGCAGCAACAGCAGCAACAAGAACGACACCATAAACACCAGATACAACAACGAAAACCACGGGCACAACAACAGGTACCGCGCCCTAACAATCAGTATCAAAAGCTGGAGCTGGAGCTGCGCGGGCAGCAACAATTTCAGCTACAGCAACAACATCTGCAGCAGCCTCGGCGTTAGCAGCAGCAACATCAGCAATTGCAGCAGCTACAACAGCAACTACTGGATCATCCACCCTTACATTCTACCGCACAGGAATTAGAATCTGTTGCTTCGTCTCGGACTTTGGTTGCGAATAGTGCCCTACCAATGATACCTCGCTTGCAGTTGGAGGTTTTGTTACGTTACGGCCAGCCAGGCTTCCTAAATGTGTTTTCGCCTCTGGAGTGCATCCTGACACCACTGCATGAGATTATTAAACACATTTCATCACGTGTCGGCACTGCGAGCTCTTTGATTGCCTGCCAATATTTATCTACTCGACATGCTCACGAGAAACGCTCATTTTCTGCGTCCTTCAGGATGCTAATTCCGGAAAATCTGTTTCAGGGGTGTTTTCTCCTGATATATTGCCCTGCAATTCCTATGGGACGTTCCGGTTCTTATATTATGGCGAAAAACTTGTTAGCTAAATCTGCGTCTACTACGCTAACGTAATTGGGCTTCGCTCCAAGACGACTCGCCTTTTTACAAGTTCGACGAACTCCTGTTTCGACGAGGTCTGCTTGACCGAGACATGACTGTGCGGGAAGATCGCAGATGAAGAGCCTTTTACTCCCGAGTTTTTGTTGTTTCGCCGTGACCGCCATCGTTTGTCTCTGGATGCTCCTGTTAGAGGTAGAGTGCTTTGTGCTGTTCATCGCGAACTTCCATGCATGTTGGTCGACTTTGTTGATTCCGGCGATCTGGAGTTTATATGTGTGGCTCTCAGACTTTCACACAAAACCGTATATATTGCAACAGTTTATATCCCTACATGCCCATCTGCTGAAATATTTGACTTGCCGACGAATTATTGCTTTTTGGTGATTTTAGCTTGCCTAATGTGAGCTGGGTACACTCTCTGGACGATGAGAGCTTGCTGCCCCCTTTTTTGTTTACTCCTCAACATGCAATATCTTTTATTGACAACATTATTTGTTCAGGCCTAATGCAGTCTAGCGGCGGCGTGACTAATGACTCTGGAAAATCTCTTGATATGGTATTTTCGTCCGACCTCATTGGTACTCTCGTTAAGCGTTGTTTAACTCCTATGGTTCCTAAAACAAGTCATCATCCGGCACTTCATATAGTTTTGTTTTTTGATCCTGTAACATCACCATCTAATGCTTGTAGTAACTATTGCTATAACTTTAAAAAAGCTGAATTAAATAAAATGAATGAATGGCTATCCGCTTGCGACTGGGCCAGTGTTCTGGGGGAACGTGACATTGATAAAGCTGTGAGCTCGTTTTATGACATTCTATTTCTTTGTTTTACTCACTGTGTACCACTTGTTAGTTCAAATCGTACTTTGCATTGTCAACCGGGGATCAAGGGCTCTTTGAAGCGTCTTAAAAATTTGAGGAATAAAGCTTGGAGGAGGCTCTGTGCCTCAAGGATCGATGCTCAGTACGTTTCGTACTTGACTGATTCCTATACTGATTATGTAGATAGAATGAGGCTGGCCTTGCGCACGGAACCTAAGCAATTTTGGAAGTTTGTGAACTCTAAGCGCAACTGTGATGATACACTTCATCGTTGCGTCTTGGAAACATCGATAGACTGCCAATCTTCTTGGTGACTTCTTTAAAACTGCCTTCTGTGATAACCACTGTGATATTATTTATAATGATTTTACCCATTTGATGAAGCTTCCGACGACTTCTCTTCAAAATAAAGACCTGTTGTTCGATGAAACGTCTGTCTTCAAGTACATTTCAAGCATAGCTGATAGTTTTTCTATTGGTCTGGATGGCGTTTCTTCCACGCTCATAAATCGTTGTGCGTCCATCGTTTCTGTTTTGTTTTATTTATTTAATTTTTCTTTAACCTGTGGTGTTTTTCCTAAACAGTGGAAGCTTTCTTTGATTATTTCTTTGCATAAGAAGGGTATAATAAGTGCAACATTTCTAACTACAGACCCGTCGCTAATTTATGTTGTATTAGTAAGATATTTGAAGCCATGGTTTACGATGTTTTGTACTTCCACTGCAAGCCTTTCTTGCGCTCTTTTCAGCATGGCTTTATGAAAGGTAAATCTACTATGACTAATTTGTTAGAGTTTAATAATTTCTGCATTTCTGCAATTGATAGCGGAAAGCAAGTTGATTGCATTTTCACGGATTTTAGTAAAACTTTTGACCGAATTAATCATAAAATCGTGATTGATAAGTGGACTCTTCTTGGTTTTCCCTCAGTCTTTGTCAATTGGCTTCATTCTTATTTATCGGATCGTACGCAACAAGTTATATTTCGCGAAGCTCTTTCTGACGTAATAGATAATACTTCTGGTGCTCCTCAAGGTAGTCCTCGGACCACCCGTTTTTATTATTTTCATTAATGATTCAAGAATACTTTGCTATGCTGATGATGCCAAAATCTTCCGCATTGTTTCTAATGAAAACGAGTGTAGAATTCTAAATTGGGACTTAGACACCTTTCATAAATAGTGTGCTATTAACTGTCTTCCTCTCAACATCAACAAATGTACTGCTATGTCCTTTTCTCGTAAAAGGAGGCCATTGAACTGAAGTTATACTTTAGATGGATGCTTATTAACTAGACTTGACAAAACAAAAGATTTGGGTGTCTTCCTTAATACTCGTCTCTCCTTCGAGCATCATATTAATATAATCATTGCCAGGGCTAATGTTAATCTGGGGTTTGTAAAGAGATTGTCAATCCATTCATACTGAAGGTCCTTTACTGCACAATCGTTTCAGTACATTCAAGGAGAGATAAATTCCCCTGAGCTCTTAAATGCTTTCAATATATCTATTCCTGTACGCTCCTTGAGGAACCACGACTTCTTCGACGTTCCTCAGCATAGTAGGAACTATGGTTTGCATGAGCCGATCTCATCAATGTCCCGTCTTTTTAACAACCAGCTTGATTGCATTGACTTTCATCTTTCAAAAAATCAAATAAGAGATCAGCTTAGTTAGGGTTACTTTTCTTTTTATTACTATTGTTATGTATACTTTTTGTTCTTTTCTTTGGTAAACTTAGTAATCAGATCTTTGATGAAGTTCTAAATAAATAAAGTAATATCCTTGTGTATAGAGCTATATAGTGATTGCGAAACGAAGTTTCCCAGCGTGAAAAGGAAGCGCTCAAAGACGACTTCAAGAACGCTTCTTTGGAAGCTTGCAGCGCTTCCCCACCTTCCTTGTTCTTATCGTTTTAACGTGAGCATGTCCGCAAAGGGAAGCGCTCAGTTCTAGATTCTTGGGAATCGCTCTTGGAGCGCTTGTAGGGTGGCACTCTTGGAGCGCTTGTAGGGTGGAACTATTGGAGCGCTTATAGGATGGCACTCTTGAAGTGCTTGCAGGGTAACGTTCTTGGAGCGCTTATAGGGTAACCGTAGCAGTCTTGAAGCGCTTTTAGGGAATGCAGAGGGAATCAAGATAAGGGCTTTATTAATAATTTCAGTTTTATTCTGAATGAGCTCCGTTTTATTTTATATTAAATTAAATTTAAATTAACCGCACACAACTGACTACCTACTAGATGCATATGAGTCATCTTTACACAACAAAAAAGAGGTAGGTTATTAATAAGCCTAAACGCAGAAAAGTGATCTGTTTCGGCAAAGCTTCCTTTGGCTATGGTATGCAATGATGCCAGATTGGGCGCTTTTCCGCGCATTGGGGTATTTTTTAACAAAATTTGGGCTTCGATTTTCATGAAAAACGTCCAATGCCCAATTGGGCTATTTATAGATATAAAAATGTTTGTACAAAACTAATAAATATCATCGAAAATCGTAAAGCCACGCTGACGTCGAAAACCCGGGACTTTTTAGCTTAAAACCCGGATATTCTTGTCAGATAATATTTCTTATTTTACTTACCAATGAAATGGTAATTGGTATACAGTGTTTTTCTTTATTTATTTATTATAAAATCAGTCAATTTATAAAAAAACAATGCAACCAAACGATCCCAAAGAATTAAATTAAATCTCTTCTATTAAGGAAGAAAAATAAAATTATGGATGCAATTTTATTTCAAATTCATGCAAATTCAAAATTTATTTATTCAGTTGCGTAGATGAGGCCTTTGGGGCCTAAGTCGGACTGCGAAAATGGTGCCCACATTTTCACCGAGCTATAAGAGATTTCTACACGGGAACTGGCGTGTGCAATCAATTCACTAAAATCAGTATTTTGACATAGGCTATGCTAAAAAGATAAAGTTAAGAATGTTCATAAATTTATTTTACGAGCTTTTTGACTAGAAAAGCCTTTGATCACACTCTGGAAGCCGATTGAGTCAGTCTCGTTCAAAGGACAAAATGGCCATATTTTTCAACCTAGAATCACCCATCGTTGACCGTAGAAAATCCTTTATGAGTTTCAACTTGGAAAAAATTCTCTCACAAGTCGCGACGCTGATGGACACTGAATCAGCTAGCCTGAACTCTTGAATAAATCGCAGAAGCTGTAAGGGCGCTTCCGTCTTCAGTTATTCAAGATGTTCAGGTTTTGGAGAAGCTCCAATGAATTTAACCAACCTTTCACGTTCCAGCAGAAACTAATCCCTGTCGATTTCATCAGCATCCAGCTTGATTGAATCGATGCTGATTCTGAGGTACAAAAGATTGCTTGGAATTAGGAACTCGAAGCTGCTTTTTATTTCCTATTTATGCGATCAAGTGAAGAGAGTATTTCTCATCGTAGCTCCTTTTTAAAAGCAAGGTAATGCGGCGCTGAGGTTGGTGAGGTTGGGTTGTAATGCCAAGCTCCTTACACTTCTCTTCAGCAAAATTTACACTGCTTTGCAAAATGACTTCCCGACTCTCCATCAGATAATTTTGCAGCGCTTTTAGTCTACGAGAACAATTCTGTAAGATTAGGCCTCGCATTTGCAAGTACTTTTGGACGCTATTCACCTCGCCCAGAACTTGTGACCAAAATCCAGGAAAACTGAGCAAAGAGAAAGTTTGCATAATGACCAAAAGCGAAGCGGCATCAGTGCTGGTATTTGCATTCTCGTTCCTTCCTTAAAGTTCCTCCAATACGTCCAACATTTTTGAGAAGTTTGTTTTGATCATTTTTACTGCATCTCCTCTGGCGCTCCATCTCGTTTCAACCAGGCGCTTCAAACTGGAACCAGTTGTGTTCAGCAAAACATCCCAATGGTTAGTTGAAGAAGAAAAGAAAGCGAAAGGTCGTTCAAGTGTCCCAAAGAAAGTGATGGAGTTGACTTTAGCTTTCGCCACAGCGAGGTTGAGGGAATGGGTTGTGCAAGCAACAAACCTAGCTTTCGGATAAACGAACGGGACCGGTTCCCTCCCCGAAAGTCAGTTTTTTTTAACATAATTTACAATTTATGTATAAAATGTAATTACAATGTCCCATAAAATAAAATAAAACGTTTAAATATACAATAGCAGTACATAAGCGCTCAGATGGGTGCAGGACGCCACTATAGAGTCTCATTTTTCCGACTCCTTTGGACTTCGAGCACATATGGTCCCCCCTCCCCCTCTGAGTCAAATCATGGTTGCGTTACTGGCTGTACTCCAGTGTGCTCGCCCTTCATCACAGCAGCATTGTCATAACTTTAGCTTCGGCAGTTATTGATGTCAATGATCTGATGGCGGACACGGTCACCCAGAAGGTTGATGAACTCTTTTGGATTTCTGGGGACAAATATGTAGTTTTCGTTTTTCCCAAATCGATCCGCAGAGCGTGAGCTCGTAAAACCGGATCATACTTGGCCATCAATTTCACCAATTCTAAAAAGTTTCATTGGTTTCCGCTAGACCTGCTCACGTTCATCCCTCTAAAAGCCAAATTTTGCTTCGCAAGGAATCTAATGATATCCAGTATTCTTGTGAGGACTTACCTCCAGCATTCTTCTTCTGTCCTGATTGCTTCTTATAGCTCATTGTCAATTGGGACGTTTTTCAGATACTTGATTTCCAGTTTTTTCCATTCCATGTTGCATATTTCGTGAGAAGGACTTTTTCGTGGTTTACCACACAAGGACTCAGATCCCATCAATTCTCGAATTCTTCTTGGCTCACAAACAGTGACTTACTTTCTCCTGGTATGCCAAATACTTTGCATGGGAAGCAGTGCAGTGATACTTGCTTTCGTCGGCGAATAGCACATCCAGAGCGAAGAAATTTTTGCTTGTACTACATTTCTCGGAAAAACCAGCATCCAAATGTTGAACGATACTTGATCCCCGTCGTACAAGTTCAACTCGAATGTTGTCGGTAACAACGACGGGCCAATTTCCAATGTCATTTAGATCAGCTAAGGAAACATTCGGGATGAAAGGTCCTTGTTGAGGGGACTGCGTTCGCTGACGTCTTCCACATTTTCTTTCGCTTCTTCAGTTTTCCTATTTTCGTTACTTGGTCTTCGCTTTCTCCTTCAATCGCGTTCTGATTCACGGCTATCACATCTCCATCCTCAGGTAGTACTGCTTTAGACAACTGGACTTGCGAAGTATCATCATTGCGATCCGTTTCTCTTCGGTTTCTGTTTATCGTTTCAATCCGATGCACAGGATCGTTGTTAACAAGAATAGGTTCAGTGGGCTCCGAAGAGCTAAGAACCGTACTGTCATTTTGACTAATACTGGGACTGCCTTGTGAATTCACAGCTCTGAGCATCGAGCCTTGGATACTCTTGAGCTCGTCTTCTTTTGCTTTCGCTCTTTTTCGGTTTTCAGCGCAACTTTCCTGATGACGTCTCTTCATTTTTCTAAAAACAGAAATAAGATAAATAACTATAAAATCAAGTACACAAATGAAATCTGTTGATGCGCACCTGTTCAGCTCACGTAAAATATTTAATCCCTTCCAAAGGAAGATTAACCTATGGGGATGGTTCTGTCTTTGTTGCACCACTTAATTTTTGGATTACTTACAAACACAATCTGTGAGAAAATATTCTATTGTTCTAATGTAAGTAGTTCAAGAGAATTCATATTAATATTAATTAATATTTTAAAATTTGATTGATACTTCAGCAAGATAGCAATACAAATTGCTACGTCAATAATGGCAAAGACTTATACCCGTGGTTATACCTTAGGCAGACAGGAATTTTTTACAAAAATGTTGGTGCCCTCTTATTTTGTTGCACCAGGCGGCCCACTTCAGCCGCCAGACCTTGCTACGCCACTGTATTTATTACAAACCACACCATAAGCGCCATGTAAATAAACGTTGGGTACAGCAATTGAGGTAGTCAGTACATTGTTTGGACATATTAGGTCTTATAAAACAGCAGTGTAAATAGCGGGAGCATAACGAATCATAAATGACAAGCTACATGTAGCATGGTAGTGAGTGTAACAATTCAACATGTACATTTAATGTCAGTAACAACTAACATTGTGATAAATAAAATTTTCTTTAATTAAGCGATTCAGTGTGCGTAAATATGTGATTATAAGAATTGGATTATATAAGAAGAATAACATAACACACGGCAAATATGTAATATATAACTATGTAATAAAAAAATGGATCTTACTTAAATTAATATTGCTGTGAATCTCAACATGTACAATGGAGCAATATACTAAGAAAAGCAATGAAAATTATGAAAAGATCATAGAGATTACAATGTGAAATCAACGTATTAGTATTACTGAATAAGGCCTCCTCATGGCTAATTTGCCACCTAACCCTGTGATAAATATAGAGTTTCATATTAAGCGATAAGTAATAGTGCTCAAAACACATAACATTAAGTTAATATATATAGCTGTTTGCCCAAAACTGGGATTATATAAGTATTATGGTCATGCACATGGCCGTATATATGGAGTAGGTTTGAGGGGTTCAAACCGCCACCATCGTTGTGGCCTATACCTTTGTTAATATGATAAGTCAAAATTTTACCCACAATTCTCTATATGTATGTATGTAGCGTAGCGGGTCACAACAATTGGCTTTCTCATAATATACCTTTCGTCAGGTAAAGAAGTTTAGGAAAAACGTATGCAAAATTGAGAGAAAAAAAATAAGCAGTACAGTATGTATATACATATTTATATATATATATATTTTAAATTACATTCTAAACGGAATATTAAATCTAAAGGAGGATTTTCATTATGATGCCATGCATTTTTTCCAGATATTAAGAGTGAGATAGTACATCGTTACGGAAATATATTTATGAGTGACGAAAAAAGCAAACACCTTCTGCATGTTTTCCAGACCTCGTTTTTAATGTATACGTTTTAATATAATTTTATATTAAATATTTTTTAAATTATCTTTCAAAATAAAAAAAGTAAAAATATGTTTTTAATTTGTAATTAAATATTGTGAAATTGAAAGTTTTTAAATATTTTTTTATGGAAACGATTCAAATTATTTCGATCCACAGATTCGTTGCAGAGGTCTTTTACGAAAATTATTTCAGACAATTTGACAATTTTACTGTTTGACAGTTTGCGATATTTGCCATAAAAATTAGTGGGGAGTTTATGTGTGAGGTATTGCTATATTGGTATAAGCTATCTTCCTCACAATATCTGGGAAAGATGTATGCCATATTGCCATCATAACTTTTGTTGTAACTAATTATAACAAGCTTCAAGGTGTCCGATACATTTAATTTGTTGATGGTGACAGAAAATCAAATGTAAGCGACCCTTCTTCACCCACTTATCCAGAGGTGGGCATCTCGCTCTAAGCTCCATTTATTCCGCATTGCTTTTTCTAGCATGTGGGGTGAATATTAGGGTAATATTTGACACGCAAGCAATTTTGTATGTCAATGGAAATGCCTACAGCATAGCCTAAGGTAGCTAGATACTTCTACCAAATGCGGTTTTTGGCGATTTGTATGCCCTAGATGAAATATACTAAGTTTGTTATTCCGTTTGTAACACACAGAAATAATGATGGTAGAGCAAAATGGATTGAACACCCACGCATAATATTAAAAGTTATTTTGATTTTTGCATGTCCGTCTGTGCTCACGATAACTCGATGTACTTAGAGAGAAATTAGTAATTAGAAATTTTGCATACGGGGCTCATAAACAAAAAGTAAAATTAAGTTCAAGACAAATCGGGCACCTCCGATTTTAAGCCCATGTGTAAAATTCCTAATTTCTAATCTTCATGGGGTTGTAATACAAAACTTTCGTTTTTCACTATAATATTTGGACACAGCCAGGTGAATGCGTTAACGAAGAGAGCTGAAAATTTGTACATGACGTTTTCATAAAAATAGTAAATATAATTTCAAAAATGGGGTAATTCGCGAAACCCCTTCTTGGTATTGCCATATAAAAATTTAAGTCTGTTACGTATGCTGCGAAAATGATCAGTTCTAGACGTTTCTATTGTACTAAAAAGTTCTTCAGAATATGAAATACTATAAAATTGCTTATAATAATTTTTACTGTCCGACGAACCGTTCTAGAAGTCAATACGAAAAATAGCTTCAACAATCAAACTTGCACAGAGAGATTACCATATACGAAATTACCTACGGGCATTCATATAGGGTATCCTAAGAATTGGTCTTAGACCTATTTTATCTTTTCTACTTGTTTTGTTTTTCATTAATTTTTTTAAATTGCTTTCTTGAACCCGTTAATAAAATCGTTCATTTCAATGTTAAAATGTCCCATTTCAATGGAGGGAGGAAAAAAATAATTTAATTCTACATTTTTTTCTTTTTTTATAAAAAGTGTAGCTTTATATTTTTTTCTTGGAATATAAATAATATGTAATAAAAATAGAGTTACACAACATGTTTTCAAACATAACTTTTTTAAATTTCGGAAGCCTTATACTCCAGACCCACGGAACATTAATTGATAATTACCGTGAACTCAATTATCTAAATATAGCACTTATAGATTACTCAAATTTTTCCATTCAATTGGGATGTCAGCACAAATTATGTGCTTAATAAATTAATTATATTAAATTTACTTAAAATTCCGATTATTGAGTTCACATTAATTCTCAGTTATTCTTTCGTCTCTGGAGGATATTAGCCTACTTCGTCTCTGAAGGATATTAGCCTTCTAGGTTAAACCCCTCCCATTCGTGATCTATGTATATATACGGCCTTGGTCATGCAATAATAAGAATAAAGCTGGAGCTGACTAATGAAAAGATTATAAAAGTATTTAGTATTACTGACTAGGGCTTTCTCATGCCTAACTTACCAACTAAGGCTATAATAAAAAAGAATTGAAATTAAGCGATAAGTATAATATAAACTATGTATTATCATACACAAAACTCTTAACAGAGTAATGTGGGTTTAAAACTTAATCAAAACCAACATGTAGGTAGGTAACAATAATGGATATTAAAGTTAATTATAGATAAAGTTAAGCGGAGTCAGTACTCAGCAAAAGTTTAAATGTAGATGCCAGCGAGCCTGTAGGCAATAAAAATTTACTATACGTAGGTTTGTCTTCTGAAAGTGAGAAAATTCATATAAATTTAGCCTAGACCTAAACCACATTACAGACATCTAGCGTAAAGGACAGAAACGCAAAATGCGACAATTTAATTTTAATTTAATTGAACATTTTTAACGATAATTAACGGTTCTAAAGTTCAAATCTTTGAACTGACTCCACTTACATCGTATAATATCAAAGGACTGACATCTTAGAGCTAAATCACGTACCTATATAAAACTACTATGTGTAAAAGGGCTAAGAACATCCACAATTAAAAAACTATTATAACCAGAATTAAGTTCAATAATAATAAAATGAAAACTAGAGTATATAGAATAAATAACAGGATGTTACGAGCATATAGGATGATACAGGCAGAATTTCAAAAACATAAAATATATAACATTAATTAGTCTGCCCTATAGCCTTCAAGATTGCTTCCTTGCTCAGTAGGAATTTATAAAAACAATACAGGGCGTGTATCTTTATTCTGATCAGAGCACTCGGAGCGCTCTGAACACCAATTTCATGTATCTTTATTTTCTTTCAGAGTACTCTGAGCGCTCTGAACGTGAATCTTTATTATTGCTCAGAGTGCTCTAACTAATCGTAAATAAACCTCTGAGCACTTGGAGTAGTACCAATAGAGCGCAAAAAAACATCCTATTGAAAATGTGAATGTTTTTTTAAATTCCATATTTCCTTTCTTTCCTTCACCCCTTATTTATTTTATTAACTTTAATAACTTTCTTATTATTATTTATTTTTATAAATTTTATACAGAATTTTTTATTATCAATAGATATTTCACAAATCATAAGTGTTGCCAATATAAAAAAAAACCTATCGGAACTGTCAGAGCCCTCTAGATTTGTATATTTTTTCCACAGTACTCTGAATGTTCTAAAAAAACTCTTCGGTCTACGGAGCGGAAAAAAAATACGCGCCCACAATTAAAATCTTTGAAATTATATTTTGTCTTTACTAGTGACGAAATTGTTAGTGTATTAAGTGAGTTTCTTTCCTTGGTCTACTGTGGAGCAATTAGTGAAAACACTCTCTCTACGTTAGCATTATGAGCTGGTATACAAAAAAACTAATGTGTAATCTTCAATAATTCGGTGTACAAATGTGCATTCGCCATTTTAAAAAAAAATAAGCCAAAGTGTATTTACCATTAAGAGGAGTCAGTACTCAGCAAAATTTTCAATTTAGACACCAGCGAACCTGTAGGCAATAAAATTTACTATACGCAGGTTTGTGTCCTGAAAATGAGATAATTCATATAAAATTAGCCTAGACCGAGCCCACAAGTCACATTTAGCGTAATAGACAGAAACCCAGCAAGCGACAATTTAATACGAAAAATGAAAATTTGCAGTTCAAAGAAATTGAAAATTTTTAACGAGAATTAACTCTCCTAAACTTTTTTTTTCACATAATTGTTAAATATACTATTTTGTTTATTTTTCCCGCGGACGGGAATCGAACCTACACTTGTTAGAATCGGTCGGTTGACCGATTCTAACAAGTGTAGGTTCGATTCCCGTCCGCGGGAAAAATAAATAAAATTGAATTTACAATTTATTTGTGCGCTTTCATCGTTACTGGTTAATGCCAGCTGAAAGCAAAACGTGGCTTAGTAGGCTAGTTACAAATTTGATAAATGCAAGAAGGAAAATCATCTGTCTCGTTAGCTCAGTGGTAAGAGCAGTCGCCCGGCAAGCGGAAGGTCCCGGTTTCAAATCCCGGACGAGGCGGTTGTTTTTTCTTCTTGTATTTATAAATTTGATTTAGAATCATTAAAAATAAAAGTTCTTAAAATTCTTATTTCTCCATACTATTTTGCTTTGTATTTAAGCAACTTTCAATGAAATATTACAATTTCTCGTCGGTGAAATATCGGGAGAAAAAACAAATACTATTAGAGTCAAATAATTGAAAAAGTACCACTAAAAATGATAAAACTCGACGTTATTTGCTAGATCTAGGCTTTATTTTTCCAAAATAGTCACAATCTAAAGAAATGAGAATTCCTACTAACAGGAATTTGATTTAAAAAACTTCAACTTTTACTATTTTTTACAAGTTTCCGAGCTAATATCTCCATTCCAATATATATATATTTTTTTTTCATTTTTCGCGACGTTATTTACTAGACCTCTTCGATACCTTTAATTTATTTCACAAATCATTCTTCTGCTACAAATAGTTTGCGAGAAATTCGCATTCAAAAATGTATGAAACTTGCAAATCTTGGTACTGACTCCTCTTAAAAGCTTGTCTTGATCGCTTAGATTTTTACTGAAAGTTTTTAAATTCAGCCACTCAACTATTATTTTTATGTTATCAATTTTGATATTCTTGCCTTTTAAAAATTTAACTGTATTTACAATTTCAGTCCACGGAGTCTTGTCAGTGATATTTGGCGAAAACACTCAGTCAAACTTATCTAATTGTTGTAAAGGTTTTATCCAGTTTAAACTCGGTTTTAGTGGTTTCGTCTTGTTTATTTAAAATTCCCTGTGCCTTCAACGTCAAAAAGCTTTCCTTAATTCTGTCGTCTAAACTTTTCGTAATGAATGTAAGCATGTTTCTTGTCTCAATGACGAAATTATCACTTTTTTCTAACTTCTCTAATTTTGAGTGACAAACATGTGCTATTGAGTGGATGAGAAACAAATACGCTTGTGAGAGGGGGTCTTCAAAAAATTGTTGAATCAAAACGCGTGACTTATCTAAACTTTCAAAATAGTCTTTGATTGGCTTGTACAGTTTCAAAAGTTGCTTAATAGCTGGAAAAAGAGTAAATCAACGCGTTTTTGATTGATAGAGCGATTCGGTTCGGACCATGTAAATATAAAAAAAAATGTATATTTTCAAGGGTATAGACTCTGCATCCAATGGCAGCAAATCACATCCAAGATGCACTGCGTTGTGAAAAATGTGCGCATCGCAACCAACACCAACAATGTTGGAGTTTAGACTTTCTTTGAGTTTATGGAAAACATTGCTAACTCCTCTTCGTCTACTTTTCCGAAGTTAATCTTACAATTATCTCCCGAAAACGCAATACATTTTGACAAGAGATCATGCTGCTGAAGTTGTTTTATGTTTTATGATCTCATTTTCAGTGCTCTCTATTTCGAGAAGCTTTGAAGTGATTCCGTTCTTTTGGTACTGGTACTGAATAATAATGGAGAATAGTTTTGTGGTTCCATGATTACTAGGATCCGTGGATACGCTTATGATTTATGAACGGTACATCTTTTAAATCACGTTTTATTTCGGCAATCGATAAAGGGCTTAGCACGCTGTTTAATAAAAAAATTAGAGAATTATTCAAAACATCAGTGAAACTAAATGTAGTGGCGCGATAAGTTATCATTTAGATCATTACGAAATCTACCAACGAATTTTTTGAATATTATTTCGTTTTCTTAACAGACTCTCCAAATTATTATTTATTTTCTATGTTTATGACATTTATAGTCTAAATTTTCCATAGAAATTTACATATTTGTCCTGTTTTTGAGGCCAGCCATTCCCTTTAACTCGTAAACGAATTTGTCTATTTCTTTACTATTTTCGACACTCTCGTAGACCCACTTTTCGTCATCACAGCGAGCTGAAATTTGGCACACACCCCGGAAAATCGGGAAAAATCATTTGAAAATTTGGTGCAAATAAATAAATCCGTTTCAGGAAAAATGCAGAGTTTTACGATTTTTCCGAAAAATTTCCGGAATTTTCCGACTTTTCCGGAAAATTTATCGACTTTTCCGGAAAATGTTCCGACTTTTCGGGAATTTTTTTCGACTTTTCCGGAAAATTTTCCAGTAAAAAAGTTTTCTAAATTATGCAGGATCAAGTTCCCTATCAACTGGCATCATTACTTTATCACCGACAATGGTGAAAACTTGCAGAAAAATCGAGGAAAATTCATGCAAAACGCTTTTCCGACCAAGGAAGCGTTTGAGCGTTTTGCAACCTAAGACAAAGTTGTAGAGCGAAATGAGTTGCATAATAACTTTTACTCGAATAAATTTTTTGAAAAACTGGTAAGTCGGTGTCTATTCAACCGTCATAAAATTGTTTTATAATATCTCCATGCAGCACGTAATAACAATTTAGTTAACGTGAAAAAGGCAGAAAATAAAATAAGTAAAAAACGAGTTTTCAAACAAAACTGAGGCCAAGCCGCATGAAAAAGTAGAAAATAAACTTTTTTTCGCACACAGAGTTGGACTCAGATTTTATTCGCTGACAATCACCGATATATTTCAGTATGATCAATCAGAGGTGTTATGACCCAGATCATAATTATTAAGTTAAAAATTAAATTAGCATTACTAATTTAAGATAGTCAAATTCAGTATAATCATGATAAACCAAGAATTTCATTTAATCTAGCGTAAGCATTTTAAAGGGTTATTATTCTTAAGTTTATTGAACCAGCGATCATAATTCACCACCGTGAGCAGTGCCAATTTCCATTTTTTCTGCTTTACATGCAGTTTTTACAATATTTAAGCCAGGGGAATTACTGCTGGGTCAGCATTCTCACTGCGGTGTATTATTAATCGCTCAAGTCGATGGACCCTGTTTCTTACCGGTCAATTTGTGAATTGATTTATTAATATTGATTACGCATGATCAATTTTATTATAAATATATTGAATGAAATAAATAATAAAATCAGTTTTGTTATAATCGACAATCAGTGCGTTTCTACTCATTCAAGTCAGAACGGTCAGCTTTTCAACCATTCCCCATTATTTTGAGTATCGATACAAGCATCGATATTCAATTCTACCTCGGTCTAGATTTTGCATCTAGGCCTATACATCTCAGTTAAAGCAAAAGAGCTTTAACTTAAACATTGGTGACCCCGACGTGATTCAAGTGCATCACTTGAGTCACATACATACATTCATTGTGGTTGTAACTGAAGCGCTTATTTCCGCCAGAAGGAAAACTTATCATCGCCTTTGAAGAAGATTTCATTTGACTTCCCATCACAAAGTGAGATTACAAGTGAGATTGAGTGAAAATCTCATTAACACGAAAACCTCCATAACTTAACAAAAGTATGGAAGCACTGTTCAAGGAACAAGATCTGAACGGAGATGAGGTTGAAGCAATAATCTCGAATTATAAGAAAGACTCGGTCGACAGGAAAACCTTACCATATTATGAGGAACGACTTAGGCGTCTCGAAGAACGTTGGTCCTTGTTTGATGCTACAGACACAAAGATACGAGCATTACAGAATGTACCCAGAGATCATGCCTACTTCACGAATGATTACTATAACGCCATCTTAACCATCTTCAACAAGTATAAAACCCATTTCACCAGCCAAATTAAATTGTTCAACAAGGCCACCAGGTCATAGCTGGTACAAGTGACAACGCCCATAACCAAGATGCCACAGATCCAAAACAGCAAAGGTCTGATGACACCAATGCTCATGAAGAGCGTCGTAGAACTACAGAGATTCAATCAAACCCACAACAGCAAATAATTCGAGCAATAAGACGAGGCGAAGTCATCAAGGCACTTCGTCGGCTCATTGCAGGAATGAAAATGGATGAGGATCAACAGAATAAAAATTATTATGACCTGAAGATAAGCAGGTTAAATCAATATTGGTTGCAGATCGAAAATATAAACCAGAATATCTGGGAATTAGCCGAAGATCCAATTCAAATGGGTTACAATGTTGATGAGTACGTGCAATTAGAAGAAGAGGTACAAGATCAACTAGTATATCTATCCGACAAACGGGATAAATTAACAACTTCTAGTACAACAATCAACAATAACACCATGATGAAACTACCAAAAATAGTCCTTCCAAAATTTGATGGAGACTATTTAAAATGGCGTCAGTTTTATGATCTGTTTAACCAAACGGTTCACAAACAATCAATGGCCGATTGCCAAAAAATGTGGTATCTTAAAACAAACTTGTCTGGGGAAGCTGAAAGGTTAATACGCCATTTAACCTTGTCAGATGAAAATTACACCGCTGCTTGGGACATGTTAAAGGATCGCTATGAGAACTCCAGATTGTTAGTCACAGCTCTACTCAACAAATTATTATCGCAACCAGTTATTGTGAACGAAAGTTCTATAGCAATTAAAACGCTCCATGATACAACGCAGGAATGTTTACTGGCTTTGAAGAATCTTAAGGTTTCCACCGCTGATTGGGATCCAATACTAATGCATCTGCTAATCAAGAAATTGGATCAAACTACACATCGTTTATACGAACAATCTCTAAGTCATCCACGAAATCTTCAATCTACGAAGAGCCTCCTATCATTTCTGGAGAATCGATTCCAATCTCTGGAAGCACTCGGAAGCAAGGCAAAAATTCCAGGAAACTACAACGTTAAACAAGGCACAACAAAACCTTTCACCTCTGCTGCTACAACTATAGCAAATTGCATATGCAAGGGAAACCACGCACTATTCTCGTGTAAGAACTTTCTTCGACTAACACCATCAAACCGGCTAGCTCTCGTCAAAAAACATAATTTGTGTATCAACTGTCTGAGACCAGGCCATTCATCACAGCAGTGCACATTGAGAAGCTGTACAAAATGTACTAGAAAACACAACACTCTGTTACATATCGAGACATATTCAGCCTCATCTCAGTCACTTCCAAAAGTATTTCCACAATCACCAACGAAATGTGAAGTTAACGGCAGACCAACAACATTAACCGCACAAACAGCCACAGGACAACAAAATTACATTCTATTGAGTACAATTCTCGTGAATTTAGTTGACAGTAAAGGAATGAGCGTCGAATGTAGAGCAGTACTGAACTCCGGATCTCAGATTAATTTCATAACCGAAAGAATGATTAAAAAACTTCGCCTGACTGGTACTTCTCAACAGATGCAGATACAAGGCATTGGATAAACAAAACAGCATACACAACCAAGAGTAAATATGCTCTTACAGTCAAAATTGAATGGGTTTGCTACTAGAGTAGAGGCCTTCGTTCTGCCACAAATCATAGCACCTCAACCTACTCAAGAAATAAGTACAGATTCCTGGGCGATACCAAAAAAATATAAAATTAGCCGATCCCAACTTCAACAATCCATCTCGTATAGACGTACTGCTGGGAGCAGAATTCTACCATGACCTGTTATGTATAGGCCAAATAAAGTTGGGCGAAAACTTACCAACCCTCCAGAATACTGTATTTGGCTGGATAGTAGCCGGAAGGGTCGGTGGAAGACACTTAGACAAGGCCACCTGTGGGGTTTGCAGTGAGCAGCAAGCACGATGTGAGAATCATTTTAACCAAACTGTGAAAAAGGACCCTACGGGACGATTCATAGCGCGCCTACCATTTAATCAAGCCACTGACAAACTAGGGGAGTCCAAGGATATCGCTCTATGAAGATTCCTGTCGCTAGAACGAAGACTTGCCAGACACAATGATGTTAAATCACAATACGTGGAATTCATGAATGAATATATTAAGCTCGGCCACATGCAAGAAATTAACGAAAGAACTATTCAACATCCATACTACTTTCTTCCTCATCATAGCGTTATCAAATCCGACAGCCTAACGACCAAACTAAGGGTTGTCTTTGATGCATCTGCCAAAACTTCCACGAACGTATTGCTGAATGATGTCTTAGCCACAGGACCGACTATACAGGACGAACTCTTTTCACTGAAATTCTATCAGTTGAACACAGTGACCTATGGAACAGCTCCATTCCTAGCCACAAGATGTCTAAAAAGGTTGGCACAGGAAGATGGCAAGGATTATCCTACAGCTTCGGAGGTAATTCAGCGCGATTTCTACGTAGATGATGTCATGACAGGGTCCAATTGCCTAGCCACAGCCATTGACACTCAAAGACAACTGATTGCTTTACTCCAGAAAGGCAGATTCAAGCTTCGAAAGTGGTGTGCTAACCATCCACGCTTACTTCTAAACATTTCACGAGAAGATACTGCTATTCAATTGGACTTCAATGATGAAGTTGAAGAGCATATCAAAACCCTGGGCTTAACATGGATACCAAAAAATGATGTCTTCTGCATTAAAACCAATTGGACTAAAACAGATCGAGTGACCAAAAGACTCATATCATCGGACATAGCTCAATTGTTCGACCCGCTCGGAATCATGGGGCCAGTTGTCGTTACCGCCAAAATGTTCCTTCAACAATTATGGAATCTTAAACTTGACTGGGATGCCGCAGTCCCATCAGAGCTTCATACAAGATGGATCAGATTTCGTGAAGGGCTGCAATTATTGAATGACATAAAAATCCCAAGACACGTGTTCAGCCAAGAATGCCCAAGATCCACACAAATACATGCATTTGCAGATGCTTCTGAAAGGGCATACGGAGGAGCCGTTTATATCGGTTCTGTCAATAGTCATAACCGTATCGTAGTGAGGCTACTCTGCGCTAAGTCGAGAGTAGCTCCAACTAAGCAATTGACACTACCTAGACTTGAATTATGTGCCGCGAAGCTTACTGCTGAGCTTACCAAGCGCGCAATGAAAGATCTCAAAATGGAAGATGCCGTCACGTTCTACTGGACAGATTCGGAGATAGTTCTCGCCTGGATAAACTCTAGATCGTCGTCATTTCAAACATTCGTCGCCAATCGAATTGCTTCTATACACGAACTGTCATCACCCCAACAATGGAGGCATGTAAATTCAAAGGAAAATCCTGCCGATATCCTATCCCGTGGTATTGCCCCAGAAAGATTAGAAGGCTGCAATCTCTGGTTTTATGGACCTCCCTTCCTACACGGTGAAGAATCAATATGGCCAAAACCATATAAAACAGATTCAGAATGTGAGCTTGAAAGGAAACGCACTGCAATCCCAGTAACAATCGAAAACAGCATTCCACATTTCGTATATCATATAAATCACCAAAATTCCTTCAAAATATTGCAACGGATCACGGCTTACGTTCTACGTTTCATAGATATCACCAGAAATAAAGGCAAAACTAATCTAAATAAGAGCTGTGCATTGACAAGCCTAGAATTAGATAAGGGATTACTCACCATAATTAAGATCATGCAAGAGGAAAATTTCAAAGATGATCGATCTCAGCTACAAAAATTAACGGAGCTATATAAATCCAGCCCACTTGTTTGCCTTGCTCCATTTTTAGATGATCAGGGAGTCATTCGAGTTGGAGGAAGATTAGAAGCATCATCCCTGTCATATGATGCCAAGCATCCCATGCTCCTGCCCTATAATCATCCATTTACAAAACTTTTAATGACCGACATCCACAGGAACCATCGTCATGTTGGCCCACAAGCTCTCCTGGCAATAACCAGGCAACAGTTCTGGCCAATAAAAGGGAAAACCATCGCACGCTCCATAGTGCAAAACTGTGTCCGATGTTTCAGAAGCAATCCGAAATTGCGAACACAGTTAATGGGGAATCTTCCAGCTACCCGAATACAACCGGCACGACCCTTTACTAATTCTGGTGTGGATTTCTGTGGGCCGATATGGACGCATTTTCATCTCAGAGGGAAGAAACCTCAAAAAAGTTATGTAGCAGTGTTTTGCTGCTTTGCCACCAAAGCAGTGCATGTGGAAGTAGTGAGTGATCTAACAACGAACGCATTTATTGGTGCTCTGAAACGTTTCATGGGCAGAAGGGGGCACTGCCAGAAGTTATATAGCGATAATGCTACGAATTTTGTTGGCGCCAGAAACCAACTACAAGAACTACTGGATAGCATCTTCGCAGACAAGGCGAGAGAAGAGATCGAAACAAGGTGCAGCGCAAGCGGAATTGACTTCCATTTCATACCTGCACGAGCTCCCCATTTTGGAGGTCTATGGGAGGCAGCCGTTAAGTCAGCCAAATACCTACTCCAACGCAGCTTAGCTTCAGCTTCACTTACGTATGAAGAGCTGGAAACGGTCATGACTGAAATAGAAGCAATACTCAATTCCAGACCAATTACGTCCATGTCCTCTGATCCAAATGATTTCACGGCTTTGACCCCTGGACACTTCTTGATCGGTGAGCCCCTCACGGCCTCCATTGATCCCAGATGTGAAGAAACAAGAGTAAGTCTTCTCAAACGATGGAAACTAGTGACTCACATTAAACAGGAGTTCTGGAGGCGATGGTCAAGAGAATATCTCAACCAACTGCAGCATCGTGTTAAGTGGAAGCAAAGCTGCCAAAATGTCCAACCAGGTACTATCGTGATCATACAGGAGGATAACTTGCCAGCACTCAAATGGCCGCTAGGAAGAATTGTGAAAACATTCAAGGGCAATGATGGTCTTGTCCGAGTAGCCGATGTTCGAACGGCAAATAATACATTACGGCGACCAATACACAGGCTCGCTCCACTGCCTATAGAGGACGATAATGAAGATAGATCGGCTAGTCATGATGATCAGGACAGAGAAGGTCAAACTTCAAAGCGACGAAACTCATCCCAATTAGCAGAAGCTTACGACAACTCTACATGCAGTAGCGGCGAGGTTCCAACAAAAAAGACTCGTCACACGTATGGTTCCGCACTAACAACACTTCTCTTAACCTGTATGATTCTACCCATTATCAGAGGACAGCCTATTGAAACATCCCCTTTCACACCACAACCTGGGTTATATTTTGAGAATATCGGCACGACTAACATAATATCAAATGAATGGAACCTTGTAGTCTATTATGAAATGGAGACATACTGGAACGATTTTCAAGCAATTATAAATAGCACCAAAATCCTAGATCACCTATGCACTCAGATAAACTTCCTCTTTGTGCTAAAACAGACGAGTTTGTGTGTCAAACTAGTTAACCAATTCAATCGTCTGCAAGAGGAAATTTCTATTGATAATGAACTCCTACACGTCAAAACTAAATCTACTAGAACCAAAAGAGGTGCTGTTAATATCATTGGCAATGTGGCAAATGCCCTGTTCGGCGTACTGGACTCTGAATATGCAGCAGAGATGTCTAGCACTATTGATGACATAAAGGAAAATGAAAGCCGTCTCCTCACACTACTAAAAAATCAGACGTCTTTGATAGACTCCACAATAAATATAATGAAAACTTATCAAGAAGGTGTTGACAGAAAGTTCCAAGAAATAGATGATCACCTTGATCAGATAAACCTGCGCATAAATAATATCAGTGAAGGGCTGTATCAGCAGAAAGCGATGGAACTGTTTTCTTCATTAGCAATGGAACTGACTCTGATGATGTTAAACTTTCAAAAAACGCAATCAGCAATAATAGATACTATCACCGACACCCACCATGGAAGGATTAATCACATGCTCCTGTCCCCAAGGCAATTAGCTCAAGAGCTCACTATCATCAAGACCCATTTACCCACATCTCTTCAATTACCAGCATCCCAGGATTCTATACTACAGTTCTATCGCTTGATGACAATAGAGGGCCGAGTCGTTGAAAATTATGTTATCTTTCGATTGAGACTGCCTCTCGTAAACTTAGAGAAATTCAGGTTATTTCGAGTAACTCAATGGAACACTTGTTGCAATTAACCCAGCATCAGAGTTTCTATCAATTAATCTGCATCGAGATCAATATTATCCATTGATTAAGCAACAACAATCGTCGTGTCTACAAACTGATGAAACTATCTATTTATGCAAGCAGCTGCATCCAATCTATCGAAGAGGAGCAAATGTTAGCCTGTGCGAAATTGAACTGTTTCATCACAGGGAAATCTCACCTACATGCGATCTCAGAAGAACCAACAGTGACCCAGTATGGATACAGTTATTCCACCCAAATCAATGGATCTACGCTTTCAAGGAGAAGACTACAGTCAACGTCGTATGTGGAAATGATGTATCTCAAATGTCAATCGAAGGTTCCGGTCTCTTGAAACTTCAAGCAAACTGTGTTATCAGGCAAGAATTCTTGACGATGCAAGGGCATCATGTATATCCAACTACCAGCAAGCTGTCCTACACACGTGTCGGAAGTATTCCCAAACCCATAAGCCTCGATCATCTTCCAATGATACAACACAATGCCATAGCGTATCACGCTAAATTAGCAGAATTGAGAGCCCTTCAGAAGGAAGTTCAAATGCACGATATAAGAGAACTCCCAAATAAATTTCACGCACACCACGTCCATCACTACACGGTAGGATATCTAGCACTGTCCCTGGTAATCATTATTACAATTTTTGGAATCATTTGGAGATGCAAAACAACTAAATCATGCTGCAATACATCTAAGCCACCTAAACCCAGCCCGAGACGAGTTACAACCCCGGACTTCAGGGTAAACATTGACAGCTGAACAAGGTATGTTCAACGCGGGGGAGTATGTTATGACCCAGATCATAATTATTAAGTTAAAAATTAAATTAGCATTACTAATTTAAGATAGTCAAATTCAGTATAATCATGGTAAACCAAGAATTTCATTTAATCTAGCGTAAGCATTTTAAAGGCTTATTATTCTTAAGTTTATTGAACCAGCGATTATAATTCACCACCGTGAGCAGTGCCAATTTCCATTTTTTCTGCTTTACATGCAGTTTTTACAATATTTACGCCAAGGGAATTACTGATGGGTCAGCATTCTCACTGCGGTGAATTATTAATCGCTCAAGTCGATGAACCCTGTTTCTTACCGGTCAATTTGTGAATTGATTTATTAATATTGATTACGCATGTTCAATTTTGTTATAAATATATTGAATGAAATAAATAATAAAATCAGTTTTGTTATAATCGACAATCAGTGCGTTTCTACTCATTCAAGTCAGAACGGTCAGCTTTTCAACCATTCCCCATTATTTCGAGTATCGATACAAGCATCGATATTCAATTCTACAGCGGTCTAGATTTTGCATCTAGGCCTATACATCTCAGTTAAAGCAAAAGAGCTTTAACTTAAACAAGAGGTAATAAGTGATTTGATTCATGAAGAGATAGAATATTCAAGAGAAATGTCCCAATCAAAAAATCTGAGTCCACCTCTGTGTGTGAAAAAAAGTCAATTTTCTACTTTTTCATGCGGCTTGGCCTCAGTTTTGTTTGAAAACTAGTTTTTTACTTATTTTATTATACCCTAGATGAAATCTATACTAAGTATACTAAGATTGTCATTCCGTTTGAAACGCACAGAAATAATGAAGGTAGAGCAAAATGGATTGGACACCCCACATAAAATAAAAAGTTATTTTGATTTTTGCATGTCCGTCTGTCCGTCCGTTCGTTCTTCACAATAAGAAATCCTATAAAATTGGTTATAATCAGTTTTTCTGTCCGACGAGCCGTTCTAGAAATATATGCGAGAAACCAATGCAAAAAATCAAAATTGCTCAAATGGGTGACCATACGAAATTTCATACGTGCATTCATCTAGGGTATCATTAGAATTAGTCTTAGACCAATTCTAGCCTTTTCACTTGTTTTGTTTCCTTCTGACTCAATAAATATAAAATTCGTGCCAAATTTAATTCGATTTTGGAATTCCGCGACAAAAGGATGCTGCAATGATTGTACTTCGCGGACTATACGTATAAAATTCGCCCTCTTAAATGACATAAGAAATTTGTGTCGTGCCGGCATTTTTTCGTGTTTACGCGATCTGTTCTGAAAAAAATTGTTGTGGTTTCTTTTAGTGTTTATTTTTTATTTTTTCAGGTCAATTTCAGTCGAATTCCGCTGGTGGATTCAACAGTCGGTTTGTTCAAACTTTGACCATGCCTCTTCCAATTCCTTCGCTTTTTCTATATAGTACCCCCTTTTGGTTTTTCTGTCTTTCAGATCCTTTTTGTAGTTGTCTATAATGCCTTCTAGTGCCACCCCTAGCTCAGTCTGTCGTTTTCCAAATTGCTCCATGATGTAGGATAATGTCACACTTCTGAGACAGCAATGAGTTTCGCTTATGACGTGAAATCATGTCGGGGTCACCAAATGTTTGAATTCGGGTAAAATTGTTTTACTTTCCCATTAACGACGTAGGGTCTTGGTTCTTGTACCAAGACCTCTGATGGAGGAGTACAAGCGCATAAACTTGTACACCAAAATATTAGTCCGAAAGTGGATTAGCTGAAATTTATGGGATAAGAACAACCGTTCGCCTTGCGTCTTTAAACCAAACTAAAATTTATTCCAAACTAATTAATTTACATAAATTTCAACTCAAGTGAAGACGAGCACTTCACCGTGTGAACAACTTACTTAGCACTTAGTCTTATCAGTATGAATATGCCGGCATGAAGCTCTTGCAAGAAAAGATAATTCAAGCCGTACACACGATACTCAAGTTACCACGGAATGTGATAAACAAAAATGCAATGTACGAAATGCTGATGAGTGCAATTGCGACAAATGCATGCTGATAAGCTAATGTGAGATCTTTGAATTATTATTACGCGGCTGGATCTTAACAAGCTATGCAAATGAAACTTGTGTCAGTTTTACATAAGAACTTTGTAAACTTTGTGGAATATTAGGGGCTCACATGTAGTAGTGAGGGAGTCTGTTTCATGGCTTGGGAAGTGTTTCTCGAAGGTTTTGTGTTGGTGCATCGAATGAAAACAGATATAGGTACATCAGGCTGGGTAATGTTTTGGTAACGTCATAAGTATGAGGTATTGTCGACGTCGAGGCATCCATCCCGGAGGCATCGCTGTTAGTTTCTCTCTGCTCCTACTATATGCTATATAATCATGTTTGTCACATATAGGTCGGAATTATTGTTATTTTTAACTAATTAAATTAATCTAATTCAATTTTCACTAGCAAAATACTAATCACTTTTGATACACACGATTTGTTAATTTCCGACAAAAGTTTACCTACCACTATATACCTATAGAGAAACCCTTAATTTTTTCTTAGTAATTTACTGGACTTTTCTTTTGTAGAATGCATTATTGGAGGTCGAAAAAGGCGCTTGGGTCACTAACAATTTTTATTAGCGTAGACGCGTAGATATGAACATAATTCCTGTCGATCATCAAAAGTGAAAAAAATCTGCCTAAATAAATTCTGTAAATTTCTTAAAGGAATGAATTCCTATTGATTATCTAATAGTTTACGCCCACACTTTTGCTTTTTAGGAAAGTTCCAATGTTTCTCTCTTTTAAACGTGAGAATTACTTTCGAATAATATATATGCGGTAATATCACAACACATTGACACTCAACGCAAGTTACACAAGCAACGGTCGTATTCGTACTGCTCACTTCTCTAATAAGACTGGCTGAGAACGTAAGGACCTAAACACAAATGGCTGCGATGGCAGATTCGACGGCGATATTTGTCAAAGTTCGACCTGACCACTGATATATCAAGTATAACTGCGGCACCTCATTTTTATCGCTTTAAGTTGTCGGAGAGTACATATTGAATACTTTTAATAATGACTTTGTTGTCAGTATTGTGGCTGCGACGGAACTTTTAGATCATTGCTCAAAATTCGAATTCGACGGCATGGCGGTCTGTGGCCGAAATCTCAGGGTTTTCTCATTCTATTCATTTTCTGGAGTAACATCGCAGTCCGCTGTCGAAGTCGCAATTGCGTTTAAACCTTAAAGTCCGCAACACACGCTCAAGCAAACCACACATACATAGTCCAGTAGTATGATTTGCATGAGCATGTGTAGCGCAAGTCCGAGCTTGAGTTGAGACTAAAGTCTGCTATGAATCAAATCTGACGAAACTATTGTGTACAAGCAAATCTGATGACTTTGCTATAGGAACGAATTAAACTTTGAACAAAGTTCTTTCCGATTGGAGGCAAAATTTAATATCCGATTTTGTCTAGTTAATTGTATATTAAAGTCATAAGTTTTGCTTGTACGCTATAGTTGCGGCCGATTTCACTCATGCTCTCTCAACTCAAGTTCCGACATTCGCTACACACGCTCATCCAAATCAAACGACTGGGCCATGCAAAAGCCGAAAGATTTGCTTGAGCGCTACCACACAGCGGAAGAAAGCCGAATGTAAGAGAGCTTCTTCAGAAGCTCTGAGCGCTTCCTATCTCTATCCTCGTTTATATCTTTTGAACGTGAGCATGTCGGCAGAGGGAAGCGTGCATTTGGAAATTTTAGGGAAGCACTCAAGGAGTGCTTATTGGGAATGCAGATTGAATCAATTGAAGGCCTTATTTATTAAGATTTACAATTTTCAGGGTTGCTAAACAAACAGAAAACAATATTGTGAACAATTTATAAACGAAACCACACACTTCAACTGGCTACTCAAGATTTAAAATTCTTCTACACTTTTAAATGCATGAATAATATTTTTTTATATAGCTGATTCATAATCCTAAAATCAATGAAGATATCTGCTTCCGTAAAGATTTTTTTGAGTATGATAAGAGAGCACTTCAAAAAATATATTTTCCGGGTATGGTGTAGAAGTGCTTGCCTTTGGAAGCACTTGTTATACTTACCGCTGGAAACATACAACATATACACATACATTACACACCAAAATTAAATTTGTATGTAATTGGCTTCCAAAATGTTATAACCAAGACAGTATAGAAAACCCCGCCCAGACGTTCCCAGGGCACCCTCCAAACTAGGAGAAATAAGGGGAAACCCGGACGGATAGCAGGCTTATCCACAGGCAACAGAACTAGAATCCGGTAATTTTAATCCATTTAGCTGCAGACTTCACTATCATGTGCAATCAAAACATCAATACATATTTCTGGCACCACGATTGCCAGTCATTTAAATTTTAACCAGTTCGAATTGTTTACAGTCTGAGAGCTCAGATTTCCTATATGGAATCACATTTAAATTCACATGTCCCGACGCAGGTAATTTTAACCGATTTGCCACAGCTTGGCGTATGTACGAACGTTGGCTTCCCCCAGCTATTATTATGCGAACAAGTAAATGTTCTGTCTTAAGAGGAGCTGATATAAAATCTCGCGCCGTAAAAAAACATTCGAGCATTGTTTTCATACGCCTTCTACACATAAGCTTAATACCTTAGTTTAGGTTAAGTAAGACAGGTGCCGCCAGACGAGTAGCCTGCATTACTTACACCTCTAATGGGTCCATTGTGCCCCTAGCCCTCATGGGATAACCTTACAAGCCCCAGATTCATCCTGCTTTCCTTAGGAAACTCACGATCCTGCTTCTCTCAGAAGACTGTGGATATATCTAAATGCTACACTTTGCAGCTCCCCCAGACTTGAAAAGAAGTAGCTACCCAATACCCTACCTCTTTTATTCATTAAAGCGGGGCACTCGCAAAGCACGTGTTGGATGGATTCGATTTCCTCCGAGTCCTTACAGCTCCTGCAGAAATCGTTCGCCGCTATACCCAGTCTTTTAGCATGGCCCCCTATGGCCTTATGACTCCTACTAGCTTCCTGGTATTTGTCCCGTTGCCATTAAGCAGTTCCCTTGTCCTGTTCCTGTCACATGCAAGCCACAATTGCCTCGCAATATGTCAGGTTCCCCTACTGGTCCACCGGAGGCTTACCTTTTGATTGGTGCCTCTGATTATTTCCTCTTTTAAAGCTCCGATTGGGATCCTCACATAAACTGCTGCTGCGGAGCTACCCAATTCGGAGCCATTTTTAGCCAACTCATCAGCCATCTCATTGCCTGAGATATCCATATGGCCAGATACCCAGCATAGGGTCACCTTGTGCCGTATATATATGTATATATATGTAGGATTAAAATAAACTATTTATTGACTTCAATAATGATTTCCTATTTTACATTAATAAACTCGTAATACAAATGTACAATATACCACTGACTAGAGCACGGAGATCAGTTCTTGTTGCCGACTGGAAAGGAACTCGCTCCTCTTTCCATCGTATGACAGCGTACCAATTCCATCCTGTCGTTGTCGGTAGTGTTACCACATCTAATTCGGATTAGGGTGTGGATTGCACTTAAATGCGGAACCCACATATATAAATATTCCTCAAGACAGGTCTTGCATAGCTGCACCAATTTTGATTTTACCAGCACAGCATACAGCGCCTTGATGGCTCCCTGGCTATCAGTATATATGCAGATGTGCCATGCGGACGGCTCTCTGCACATGAATGCCAATATTGCCGCCTGGTAAATCGCTGCAAGCTCTGCCTGAAAAAACACTGCATTTGTCAGGCAGTCTATAATACTCGTGCCACTGGAAATCTCTGGAGTACACTCCAGCCCCTGTACCCGCACTCGTCTTGGATCCATTCGTAAAAAAAGAAATATCGGATGTTACGACCACCTCCTTTTCCTCCCAATCACTCCTGGCGGGCATCATTGAATTGACACCCCACCAAAAGTCAAGATGGGTTCTTGGTAGTCTGTTTCTTCCCTGCAATCGCTACAGTCTATCTTCTGGAGTATAGTGGAGTGCCCGGAACCCCTCTCCAGCCACCAATCCCCCGGCCTAAGCCGGACAGCGCTGATTGCCGCCAAACCTCTACAATAAAGGTCCAGCGGCAATAAGTCACGCATGACCTCCTGTGCGGCCGTAGGCGTGATGCGCAGACACACAGTTATTCCCAGAGAGAGTAAGCTCCTCTCCTTGGAAGTCTGAAACTTTTAACCCGAGTCCTTCTTGTAAAGAGAACCAGCTTCGTCTTCGAGGGGTTTACCCTCAATCGACTCTATATATATGAGCAGGAGCTAATCTTTCTACTGAGAAGCATTGATTTGATCCAGTCACATAGACTCCCACCCTTTTTAGTTGATTATATATAACCTCCATCTTCACGTTATTGAAAGCCCGCTCAATATCCAGGAAAGCACCCAAAGTGTACTCCTCATATTCTAGGGATTTTCCATTAACGGACGCCACTGCATGTAGTGCCAACTCTACCGATTTCCCATATGTATAGGCATGCTGGCTACCACTGCCATCCTGCCATATACTTCTTATGTGTACCTTTATCAGTCTCTCCAATACCTTCTGCATGAAGGAGTAGAGACTGATAGGTCTAAAGTCTTTTGCTTCGATGTGGTGTGCTGTGCCTGCCTTCGGAATGAAGATTATCCTCGCTTCCTGCCTTGCCCTGGGCAAGAAACAGAGCCTCAGGCAGCTCTTATAAATCGTCACTAGCCATGGTGTTATGTACCTTAGTGCCCTCTGAAGCATAATGAGTCTTAGTCCATCATCCCCCGACGCCTTAAGATGGTTAAATGAACGGACCGGACCACCCATTTTATCGATTTTTCACTAGCTATGGAGCTGATCACCTCCTACCTTCCAACCTGTAGGTGACGTTCTTACGAACTCGACTCCGACGGAACTATCCCCCACTGCCCGGAAAGTGGGCGTCAAGAAGTGCCTCCGCGTTTGTAGTTGTCCAGACTCCGTTTTCCCCTTTTATGAAGGACAGAGTACTATGGTCTTTAGAAAGCACCTTCGGCAGCCTGGACGCTTCTGCATTAGACTCCATTGACTCGCAAAAGTTCCTCCATTAAGATCTGTTTGCCTTCTTAAATGCTATTAGACGTCCTTATAGCGGGACCAGTCTACCTGATCGCCACTGCGCTTGGCTGCATTATCCAAACTTCGCGATTTTTCACTAAGCTTACCCAGTTCCGCACTTTACTATGGTGGCTTCGATTTCCAACTAGATCTACTTATGGGGCAAGCTTTCCGGAATGCTTCGTTTAACGCCTCGGTGACCGTATCGACAGCAGCATCCACCGCTGACTCTGTGATGAGTCTTGACTCTGTGATGAGTCTGTTGGGTGGTGAGACCGACCTGTCACTGACTATATCACAGAAACGATCCCAATTTGTCTGTCAATTTTTTCTGCCCAATAGCTACCACACATGGAAAAAGAACATTCGAAAAATGTTCGGCCGCCAGCAGCAGTGAGTGGCAACAAGTAGCACCAAAAGCCTACACATACACACTCCCTGACATTAGCCAGAGAACAGTCACCGGCAAACAGTGAGATTCCAGCTGTATGGTACACGGTAGAGAAGGCTCGCCTGCGGGTGGCTGGAAGCGGAGAATGGCTGCGGTGTGGGAGAGCAGACTGCGTGCCAATGGCTTGTTAAGGTATAAACTCTCAAAAATAACAAGTTCCCACATTGTATGCTGCACCGACAGCATATCATAACAACAAAAATATCAAATTAATTTCACACAGCTTGTAAATACGCTGATGTTTGCAGAAATTAAAAAGACTAAAAATGAACTTTTAACAAGAGAAAATGAGTCTGTGAAAGCTTTAACTGAATGTCGGGACTCTTATAATCAGCACGGCGGTAAAATAAAAAACGAATGTAAAAATAGTTCTTGAATAAAATTTAGAATAAAGTGCAAGTTTTTGTTGTGATTTAAAAATCGATATCTTTTCCCTTTTTTTCTCTACGGAAGAATACGAAAATAATTAACTGGCGCAGTCGGTAGGATCCTTTTCTGTAGAACAAGGAGCTTATGGAAAATTTATATTGAACGTAAAAGAAAATTTATAATATTATTTTGTTTTCATTATGTTAAAATAATAAAGTGTGAAACGCAGTGACCTAAAGCAAAATTTACTAGACCACGAAAAAACGACCACTAACTTAACACAATACTGGAGAGAAGAAATCAAAGAAACCTAGCGATTGACCCGCAACAGAGGAATGGCACAACCGGCTCAACCAAATATAATCGAGCAATGTTTAGTTGCATTGACAGAGATCCTAGGCAGGCAGGCTCAACAACCATCCCTTAGAAGCAGAATTGAGTGAGAACTCCGCTATTTACCTCCTTTTGAAGGGAAACAGGGACTTTACCATCATTTATATCAGCTGTTGATAGGGCATAATTGGAATATCCACAACAAGCATACCAAGTGTACACAGTCATCTATAATGAGAAGATATTAGGTTCAGCAAGGAATTACTTGGAAACTTCACCACCAGATTCATGGGAAGAATGCAAGAGGAAGTTGAAATTACATTATAAACCATCAAAAGAACAAGGTCAAATAATGCAAGACATAAGTATGTTAACAGTAAGGTCGATTTTAGATTTACTAGATAAAATTTCAACATTTGTTAACGATGTATCAGAATGTGCAATTTTTAGTGATTACCAAAGTGAAATAGTTAATCAATTAAGCAGTGTATTGGTGTTGAAAATAAAACAGATAACAGTTGGTGCTTTAGCTGCAGAATTAAATAATTTATTTAGATTAGAAGAAATTAGAATAGTTCTGGTCAAGATCAATTTCATTAAAAATTTTGTAAACTCCACCAAATACCAAAAGAAAGATATAACCATAGGCCAACACAAAGACATAATTATAGTAACGTTCAACAAAATTTTAATAATCACAGACAAGCAATAAATTTTAATTTCAGTATTAGTTCCGATCGATTTCATAATCGCAATGCAAATAATTCTGGTCACTTTCGAAATAATAATTCTGGGTATCCTAGAAGTGCTCAGTGGAGAAACTCACATTAAAATAATCATAATCATAATAATAATAACCATAATAATGCTAATATCCAACCGATGGAATTCGATGAAAGTAGTGCTAGACAAAATATTAATCAGGCCGAGCAAAACGAGTTTTTTATAAACTAGCCTCGGACATGAAAACAATATTAATTACCCTAACAATCAATGATTCAGAGTTTATCGCTTTATTAGATACTGGTTTATTAAATTCGATAAATGTCCCTAATGAAATTTATGAAGATGTTAGGTGAATAGATAAGTATTAGTACTATAGATGAAGAAATACAGAAATACACAGAGTATGTGAAAACAAAATGTCCTATTGAGTTCCAACAACCATATAACGCCAGAATGAAATGGGTTAACATATAATCTTTTGATAGGAATGGATTGGGTTCAAAGTAATGTAAAATTAATTGATATTGAAAATAGGGAAGTTATACTAAAAAATGGGGTAAAGTTACCATTCTTAAATAAAAGTGTTGAAGAAGTAAATGTATTAGTAGAGAGTGGATTGGGAAATATACAGCTATGTAGATCATTTGAACAATGAAGAGAAATAAGGGGTAAAACAATTACTGGAGAAATATAAAATGCTATTCTATAAAGAAGGGGATAAATTAACAAATACCACAAGCATTGTAGATGAAATTAACACCACTACTTCGGAGCAAATAAATGCTAAATTGTACAGATATCCACCACAATACGAAGAGGAGGTGAGAAAACAGATTAGCGAAATGGAAACTCAAGGTATCGTGAGAAAAAGTAAGAATAAATATAGTTCACCCATTATAGTGCTACCCAAGAAAAAAGACAATTCGGGGATTCAAAAATATAGAATTAATTGTTGTTGACTATAGAAAATTAAATTCAATTACAATAGACGACAAATATCCCTTACCAAATATTGATAGCACACTAGATAAATTGGGTAAAGCCTAATACTTCAGTTCATTGGATCTTGCAAAAGGTTACCATCAGATTATAGTAGCTCGAAAAGACATTGAAAAGACCGCTTTTTTGACAATCTGTGGTCTATACGAGTATGTCATGATGATATTTGGTTTGAAAAATGCTCCTGCTACTTTCCAACATTTTATCAATGAAATATTGCGAGATTATATCAACAAATATGTGTCGTTTATTTGGATGATATTTTAATATTTTCTACCACTTTGGCAGAACATCTTGTATCATTAGAAAAAATCTTTAAAAAACTAGCAGAATACAATTTAAAAATTCAAGCCGATAAATGTAGTTTTGTAAAAAGTGAAACACAATTTCTTGGGCATGTTCTAACTAAAGAAGGTATTCTACCAAATCCTGATAAAATAGAGGATATAAAGAAAGTCAAATTGCCTAAAACCGAAAAACACTTAAAGAGTTTTTTTGAAATGAGAGGATTCTATAGAAAGTTTATGAAAGACTATGCCAAAGTAGCTCAACCTCTAATAAAGTACTTAAAGAAAAATTCCAAAATAAATACAAATGACCCACAGTATGTTGAAGCATTTAAAAAGCTGAAACTTTTAATTATGTCACATCCGATTCTGAAATTCCCGGATTATGAAAAAGAGTTTACAGTAACTACCGATGCAAGTAAGTACGCAATCGGAGCAGTTCTCTCGCAAGACGGTCATCCGGTCTGCTATGTCTCTAGATCGCTAAATAATCATGAGAAAAATTATAGCGTATCAGATAAAGAATTTTTGGCTATAGTTTATTCTGTAACTTATTTCAGACCTTATTTGTATGGTAGAAAATTCAGAATCTTAACTGATCATGTTCCAATAAAATATTTGAATACGAAATATAAAGGTAAAGAATTTTCCCAGAGAAATCAAAGATGGTAATTGAAATTGCAAGAGTATAACTTTGATATCCAATATTTACAAGGCAAAGAAAACAAAGTGGCTGATTTTCTCAGTAGAATCGAGAACAGTCCACAAATAAATGAGCAGAACAGCAGTGAATCTAATATGGACCTGTCTGATACTGCACACTCAGTAAATGAACAACTCTTAGATCATATAGGTATTAAACAAGAAATCATAAACAAGTTTAAGACACAACTAATACTAACATACAATCCAAATAAAGAATTAGATATAGTATTCGAAGCTTTTCCAATCCTAAAAGTGAACCTCTCGATGGGAATGTGAAACACTACAAATTCATTGGAAAGTGCCTAAAGGCGTTGCCAACGTGCAGATCGCTCCTGTGTCGCCACACACTCATACAAAAAAATACAGCAATTGAATGTACATCAAGTGTAGAAAATATGGCAAACCCTTCATAAAATAAATTACGGGAAATATGGACGCTGAAGGCGTACTATTAATAAACAAAGAAATATCGCCCTAAATGATCTTAATATTCAATACTTCAACGAAGCATGTCCGTTTATAGAAAGAAGATTATTACGCCATCTTTCGTGCTTAAGGGCCTAGCTCAGCTTAGGCGTGGGAAATAAGATTCTAGATATTAAGCAAGCACCATTGGAGAGTTCAGTTTAACACACACAGAAAGTATATTGGGCTCCACGCGGTTTTTTTTTGTAGAGGTGCCACAATATCGGTGCATATTAAGGAAAACCCTTTTTTTTCAATGCTTTGTAACCAGATATATTTCAATTAATAATTGCTACCACACTAAACATACAAAATGTTTAATGTAATTATAAATTAAAAGGGATCCTTAAACTATACCTATACTTATAGGACATCCATGGTACCGCTTTTGCAATGATCTAAATCGCGTGACGTCCAGTCACACAAAACCCTTATAATCCTTTCTTTGGTTTTCTTTTTTTCTTTTCTAATTTTTTTCTTAGCTCGATTCCATTTGTTTCTTCTTCCCTGTAATTTCGACTACTTCTTCTTATAGGTTTCTAATTTAAACATTTTTTTGTTTTTAACTTTTCAGCGCTACACAGAAAACTCCGGATACTCCTTCTTGTATTCGAGGTCTGACAGCAAGTGCCTCTTCACCTACCGGATGATGCTGATAGCCCCTCGTTCCTTTTTCCTTGTTCCACCGATGCACTGAACATTAAACTTTGGGTCCAATCGCAACATTATTACTGCTGGCGGTCACTGACATATAATAAGAATGGACTGCGCGTTCTTGCTTCAAAAATGGCACAAATATTGAACAGGCTGTGAAAACCCTTTATTTCGTACAATTGCACACCGATTCATAATTTATTATTATTTGTCGATTGGAAACACTAAAGATGTTAAAAAATAGTACTGCATTAAATTAAAGTTATTTAGGAAGTTAAACTTGTTTTAATTAACCCAAAAACTCATTTGTAATATTACTGAAAAATGTGCCCCTCTGCAGATTTGTTGTCAAGTTTCCTCGAGCTTGTAAGAGATAGATGTATAAAAACAATATATTTGTCTGAATTTTTATGTCAATTCCAATGCATTCCAATTAATACAGCCGTACTGTTTCCAAAATTGGATACAGTTCAGTGTACATTTTGAGCTTGAAAGAGACAAACAGACTTTAGCAAAAATTTGTGCCATTTTTAACTATAGGAATTAGATAGGATGGCTCAGTCCATTCTTATTATATGTCAGTGGCTGGCGGTACTTTGCAAACTTTTAAACTCGCCCTTATTACAATTTTTTTTTTTACATGTTTGGTTATTTGAATTTATGAGCATTTTTTATTTATAAATGTACACTCCTTGACCTGGGCCTTACTCTATCCGGGCTGAGGCATTTACTATGATGATCGGACATTGTTTATCGTTTCGAACTATTGTGTGGTTATCTTCATGTAAGGGTTCTGGATGACCAAAAATTATTATATTACGGATACTAAAGAGCTGATGTACCATGGTAGTTTCGAAGTTATCTAAATGCAATGTATTACTCACGTTGAATGAAATACAGCAATAAAATAAACTTTCGCCATGTAAATAGGACGATATACAAGTAAAAATTCGCGAGACCTTCAAATAATATCATAACATATTGTAATTATATATATATGTATATATACGAGTATATGTATATATTCATTGATCATATTCAAACAGATATTCATTAGCTACGGTAAATAGAATAACGATAAAATAAGCTTTGGCCATGCACCTAGATACAAAGATTATTAAGGCTGGGTCTATGTCATAATTGGGACAACTCGGTGCACAGTTAGCAAGATGGGTGGGGTTTTAAGATTTTTGAATAAATCGCAAATTGATTAATGGAATATTTATTTAAACACATAAAGCAACAAATTAACGTTTTCTAATTTTTAAATTTGTCCCCCAATTTTTATTGGAAATGATTTAAAAATGAAAATTCAATAATTTTTTTTAAATTTCTCTGGTTTACGGAGCGGGGCTGCCACAAATTTGAACTAAATTAAATAATTTTTTAACATGGGCTTTTTGAAGTTAGTAAGCAGAAAATAACGGTTCCCGATTTTTAAAGTTCTACTTATATCTACGACAATTCGACACAATAATTTGTTTTACCTGCATTTTACCCATTAAGAAAGCAATCTATTGCATCAAATTTTCACGGAAGTAAATAGAATTTTAAAAATCGGAAACCGTTATTTTCTGCTGATTAGATTAGATTCGTAGAGGGGTGTGTTGGCGTCAGCCTCGCAATCACCGCGACCTAAAAGATCTATTGTGAGTCCCCGTTGAATTTATTCCCTTTCTAGGTTCAGACTGTTAATAAAGTCTAGGATCCTTCTGGGATTGAGGTTCCGTACGTAGTTAGGTGTAGGAAAAGCATGTTCGAGATGGAGTAGTCTCCGCCTGGTCAATGCTTCGCAGTTGCAGAGCAGGTGCTCCGAGGTTTCATGAGCATCCTGGCAAAAGCGGCAGGATGAAGTCTCAGCCAAGCCCATCTTGTTAAGGTGATACCTTAAGGGGCAATGGCCTGAGAAGAGTTCTGTAATTATTTTGAGCTCTTTTTTCTTGAGGAGTAATAGTTCTTTTGTTTTTCCTCCAGAGGTGTCGATAAACTTTTTTGCCTGACGAAGTCCTTGTAGCCTTTCCCAGTATAGGGATTTTTGTTTGTTCTCCCAGTTATTTAGGGCAGCTTTGAGGTAGCACTTTGAGGTGCCACAGAATGGCTCCGGTCCGACAAAGGGAGTTTCCGCTCCTCTTTTGGCTAGGCCATCAGCAATTTCGTTGCCTTTATGGCCCTCATATCCAGGTACCCACATGAGGATAACTTTCTTTCCTCTTGATAAATCTTTTAGGGTTTGTAGACACTCCCAGACTATCCCTGACTTGATGGTGTAGGACTTTAAGGCCTTGAGGGCAGCTTGACTGTCCGAGAGAATATTAATAGTTGAGCCATTTATGGCTCTTTTAATGCAGGTATTGGCGCATTCTTCTATAGCCAATACCTCGGCCTGGAATACGGTAGGGGTAGAGCCCAGGGCCTTTGATACATGGCATCTGGGGCCGTATACGCCCAGTCCGACTCCACTGTTCGTTTTTGAACCGTCTGTATACCACACCATCGATCCTTGTTGAAAGGACGGTTTAGTGGAACGCCATTGCTGTCGGTTTCCCAAAACCACATCGAATGGTCTTACAAAATCCACCTTGGGTGTGATTATACCAGATATTGTCGTCATTTGCTCAAAGCGTATCTGTTTTAAGATACTTAAATGACCAACCAGATTCCCTGGTTTTAACTGTTTCTCCTTTTGCAGTCTAATAGCACTGGAGATTGCTTCCTTTTTCACCTGCAGATGTAGGGGTGGAAGGTTTAGTAAGGTTTCCATGGCTGCTGTAGGGCAGGTCCTCATGGCACCAGTTATTCCTAGACAGGCAAGCCGTTGTTTTTTTGAAGCAGAGCCTCAGCCTTCTTTTCGTTAGTTTTTGGCCACCATGCGAGGGCCGCATAGGTGACAATGGGTCTAACAACCGTTGTGTACATCCAGTTCTGCTGATTAACTTCAATAAGCTTTGCAAACCAGAGAAATTATAAAAAATCGTTGAATTTTCATTTTAAAATCATTTTCAATAAAAATTGGGGGACATATTTAAAAATTAGAAAACGTTAATTTGTTGCCTTAGATGTTTAAATAAATATTCCATTAATCAATTTACGAGTTATTCAAAAATCTTAACGCCACGCCCATCTCGCTAACTGTGCACCGATTTGTCCCAATTATGACATACATAGAAGCTATTGTTTGGCTGAAAATTAAATTAAAGAAAGGTAGGAACCCTAGCTAGAAATACTTAGCAAATAATTAAACTCTGAGGGAGTTGTGATTACGAATTCCTAAAATGATTCCTAATTTAGGTTTTAGTAGGACGATGCTGCATTATGTTGCAGCATGTGTACATCCGGGTGACAATAACGCTGGAAATTTCGCTGATTTTATAAATACATTATGCTCGATTACTCAACGTTATGAGCATGTAATTGTAGGAGGTGACTTTAATGTTGACCTGCAAATCGTGAATAGCATTGCTGACTCATTTTGTATTTGATATGCAATCTGCAAACCTTAGACTAGTAAATTCAATACCAACCTATTTTCGCACATCAAATCCATCACAATTAGATCTATTCTTAGTTAGTGACCACTCTAGTGTCTTATTTAACAATCAGTTAACACCACCTAGTTTTCTGGATCATGACATTTTATTCTTATGTTATGATTTGGAGTTAGATCTAAGTGATCCTAAAAGGACTTTTTCATTTCGTGACTATAAATAATCATGTTGACTCCGAAGCGCTATTCGAGGAGTGCTCTGTTACGCCATGGGATTCAATAGAGCAATTAAGCTCGATTGATGACAAAGTGAACTGCTTTACTACACTAATAAATTATTTATTCAATAAATATGTCCCAGTTAAGATAAAAATAATTAAGCCCAACACTTGCCCATGGATGACTACTGAAATCCGCTCTATGATCGCAGAACGCGAATTTCTTTACTGGCAATATCGGCGTCTTAGAACCGAATACAGTCATAGGTTATATAAAACATTAAGGAATCGGATCGTTATTCTAAACGAATATTTTATGCTGATAAGTTCAGTACTAACTTGCCGCATAAAAAACTGTGGCAGAACTTACGTCAGGCCGGAGTTTATAGAGATTCGGTGAAGAAGTGTGACATGGACCCCTCGGTTCTTAATGAGCACTTTGTGAATTGCCAATCATATACTCCTAGTCATACACACAATAGCAGGGATTCTCTTACTCTAGTTGGTGGTAGCTCTACCGCTTCCAGCTTTAGTTTCAGTGTATTGAAGTGGATGAGATAATCAGAGCAATTTGCTCTATCAAATCAAATGCCGTGGGTCCAGATCTAATTACTCCTAAGTTTCTGAAACTCATACTACCTTTTATTCTGAGTCCTCTTCAGCTAATTTTTAATCACTGTCTGACTACATCTTTATTCCCTGGATTATGGAAAACTGCTAACGTGCTTCCCATTCCAAAGAAGTTTTCCCCGGAGACCCCCAGTGATTTCCGACCCATAAGTTTATTGTGTTTCCCAGCTAAGGTGCTTGAGAAGTTAATGTACTGGCAAATGCAGGATTATCTAAAGATTAACAACTTAATCTGTGAGTGGCAATCGGGCTTTCGATCTGGTCATGGGTGTGACACAGCCTTACTTAAAGTAAGTACTGATATCCGAATAGCCTTGGACAGTGGTGAGATTTGCACCCTAACTTTACTTGATTTTACTAAGGCGTTTGATAGTGTCGACCATAGCAAACTTTTGTGTAAGCTCTTAGATAATTTCAATTTCTCTTCACCTGCTCTGCGGTTGATTTTTAACTTCCTCTCTAATCGGTTTCAGACGGTTGTACTTGATAATGACATATCGTCTGATTTACTTCCACTAGTTTGCGGTGTACCCCAGGGATCTGCCCTTGGTCCCCTACTGTTTAGTCTCTTCATAAATGATCTTCCGAAAGTTTTACAAGATGTACGTATACTTATGTATGCAGATGATGTGCAGATCTACCTGAGTCGACCAGTTGGGCTTATGGAAGATTGTGTAGAGCGTATTAACAGAGATTTGGATAAGATTTTGCAATGGTCCATATCGAATAAATTAATGCTAAATGCGGGAAAGTCACAGTGCATGGCATTGGGCTTCAAAGATCAACTGTCTCTTCCCTCTGTCTGGTTAGGTGGGAACATCTTGCCATTTGTCGACAAGGTACGAAATCTTGGAATTGTCCTTAATGTTCATATGAAATGTTGCGACCACATTAATGCTTGTTTGGCTAAAATTTACTTTGGCTTACGTCGCCTGTGGTTATTTGCCAGTGTTAGTATGCGTCTAAAGCTAATAAAAACTCTCCTCCTACCGTATTTCTCTAGTGGAAGACTAGTCTTCAGTCGTGTGGACTCTGTTTGCCACAGAAAACTAGATGTGGCATTCAATGACTGCATAAGATTCATTTATGGCCTACGCAGATATGACCACATTACACATTTTAGAAATAAACTAGTAGGCTGCTCTCTCGAAGCTCATGTTAAACGAATTAATTTAATTTTCTTGTTTAAAATTATTCACAACGATGCACCTGGTTATCTAGCAGAACATATTAATTTTCTACAGTCTCGGAGAGGTCGCAATCTTTTGATTCAACGCTACCGTACATCTATCTTGGAGGGTTCCTACTTTGTCCAGACGTTTCGATTGTGGAACGCTCTTCCATGTAGTGTTCAGCGCGCAGGTACTCTCAGTGCGTTTAAGAGGCATCTTATATCTTATGTTGTTTAACTCTTATTTCCTATTTTTTCATCGATTGAGTCCACATGAAGTTATGCTTAAGTAGATCTTAATTTCATTTTTTTTAATTTCATTTTCTTTTTTTTGTAATTAGTTCTAAGTAATTTTCTGGATGTTGACTTAGCTGACTTGCTGCTTTTTCATTTATATTAACTTTTAGTTTCTCTGAACTTTGCAGAAATTTTTTTCTTAAATTATTTCTATTGGTACTAGTATAAGATATGTATCTCTTGTTGTACCTCTATACGAATTTATGAATAATAATAATAATAATAAATGCGTGGCATATATTTTGTGGTTGACTTTTGTGCACGTGTGGCTGAATTTTGTACATGTGTAGTTCCGAGAATGCTGATTTTAAAGTTCTGTGGCGTGCGAACGATGGCAAAGAAAGGAAGCGAGTAGTATTTGCATCTGAAAAGGGTTATACTTTAATAACAATCAGCAACAATTTATTTTCCACAGCCGCCACGTATTAAATCGAGATACGTTCATGACTAAATTCACCAACACTGACTGTTAAATTGTGAAGAGTACTGAGCAAGATTGTAACGAACCATTTTCAAGCCAGCTCTTTTCTTGACCAAAGTACCATAAATGTATAATTTTAGACCTCACTGTAATTGAGATTAATCTCTCATAATATCATAACCGACTGTAATCTTCTGCCGCCAGAAATAGTAAAAAAAGCATGCACGCCATTTAATCGAGAGCTCAGTCGGTGCCTGGCTGCCAACAAGATAGGACCTCCCGTGATGTATTTCAGGACACTTCTTTGATGTTGTTCCATTGGCTGTAGCCAGGTCCTGTCTTATCCTCCGTACACCTTCGTGATGTACTTCTGTAGGTGTTTCCGTCCCGTACACTCTGTTGTATATACCTATATACCTAAAAAGAGGTTAAAAATGAGAATTATAATTAATAAAATTATCATTCATGCATAAAATATGTAGAAGCTAACCATGCTTAAAACTTGGTTAGCTTATCTCTCTATAAGTCGAAGAAACTGCCATCAGCAATTTCTTCACATTCCTTTATTAAAAACAGAAAATATTTCCCACAAAACGACTTGGGACAAACAAAAGTTTTAAATATCAACCCAAGTCTTTTTCATAGAAAATAGCCCCACGATAAATCTTACCTTCAGTAAGATTTGTCGTAAATACGATATGTATGTACATATATACATACATACATCTCGGGCGCATGAAAATTTTACGTCGGTGAAGACTGAAACGATCAAGTCTTCACCGAAAAAAGCTCTTATCAGCAAATTGTCGCGAGTTGCATACATTGTGATCGCAACAATGTATGCACGATAGCAAGACGATGGTTGGATTTATGAGAATATCAAATTTCAATTTCAACTATCGTCCGTCGCGATAATTCTGGGCATGTTTAAACATGCCCAGCGTAAAATAATTTTCTCAGGATAGGAATGCTAATTAAGCATTTTCCTATCCTGAACGAGGAGACTTGAGATTGAAAAATCTACGTCTAAAAGAGTTGATTTTTGGTTTCGATCGGGAACGCCTGGCGGACTGGTTTTGGTGAAAAAAAGATAAGAAAGTAACAAGGCTCGGTGCGTTTCAGTTAAAGTTCTAATTGTAGAAAAAGGAAAGTTTTGGTTAGAATAATAGAATAAGTTCGGTAATGAGTAGAATTACCACCTGTAAAAGTGTAAAGGTGTAACCCTAAAATAAAATTTTGTGTATAAATAAAGCGTAAAAATAAAAACAAAAAGGAAGTGTTGTTACTAACATACCTCAGGAATATATCCAGGTTGGAGTTTAATAGTGAGTACCCCTACAAAATAACACAATAAAATTGTAGTGTAACAACTCTCGTGATATATTTTTGTAAGGTAGTACCGTAAAAAGTAATATAATACTGGTCAGGAAATGGTTTGATTTGCATGCATTCATTTAAATAACCATTGTAATAAAATAAAGTACAGATACAGAGAAATTTGTGAGCAAGTATACTGTTCCTAAAAATGTATATATAAATATGATTAGAATAAGTTGCGTACAGTGAAATTTTATACTAGTAGGTAGAGGTGAAGCCAAACATATATAATTGATTATTTGTTTATGTAAATGGGCCTCGTTACTTATTGACGCTGGCGTACTAGATACCGACCTCAGATGCGATAACCGAACCGAAGCAAGATTTGTAACCGACCGTTTATAAATATGTATCCAAACCGAAATCACATAATATATGTGTATCTGACCGACCCACCGCTACCAGAAGCTGTCTTGATATCGAAATACATCCGGCGAAAACATTGCCAAAAGTGTATTCGTACACAGTAAAACGTAAAAAACCAACAACCGAAAAGAAGTTAATTAAAATACCTACCAGTAGAATGACAGCTCTAAACCGAAGAAGTAAAATTGTGAAGTGAACTGGCAAGATGAGTCTAAGTCCGAAAGTGACCGTTACCAGGTAGATTTATAATCTACGAAAACCAGCGTTGCAGGAACAAATGAACGCAAACGGATTGTCAACAACCGGGAAGATCGAAGTACTGAGGGACCACTTAACATCACATCTAACCATGGAAACTAGTTACAACCAGACTAGACCACAACCAGGAATTAGCCGAGAAGTTAAAATAAATCTGTCCTCAGGCGAAGTAATGGACAAGGTTCGAAGTGGGGTAATCATTACGACGGTGGAAAAGATGTTTTTGGATATCTGGTTAGACTGGATAAGATGACAACAGCCTACAATATAGCTAAATATGATTTGTTGCTAGCTTTACCCGAAGAACCAAGGGGAAGAGCTCTATTATGGCTCCGAAATAATAGAGAGGGCTGGAAAACATAGGACAATTTCACGCAATGTCTTAAGGGATATTTTCTCCCTCCGCAATATGAACTAAAACTGGAAGAAGAGTTTCGCAGAAGAATCTAGGGCTAAAATATAGTATCCGTGACTACATAACCGAAATGCAAACTCTTGGACGACATGCTGGCAAATCTCACTCAAACCTGCAGTTGGAGAGAATTTGGACCAAGACAAAACCCGAGTATAGACTGTACATCCATTGTAAAACAATCAGCGAGCTACAAAAACTGGGCGACGAGTTTGAGAGCATCAAACAAGACAAGTACAAGCTAAAATTTCTACTAGCAGTTGGACACACTAATAAACTATCTGAAACCACGCATAGGCCTTACAATTTCAGAAAACTTCTCCTATCGCACCACAATCATTCAACCTGCTTACAACATGAAAATATTAAGACTCATTTTTGTATTATCGTTAAGTTTATAAAATCCCGATTTTTGAGTTTATAGAAATACAAAATCTATCCGAAGAAAGGAGGGGGGGATGTAACGAACCACTTGCAAGTCACATCTTTTCTTGACCAAAGAAACTTAAATGTAAAATTATAGACCTCACTGTAGTGAGATTAATCACTCATAATTTCATAACAGACTGTAATCTGTCCATTCCTATCCCAACTCTAATACAATGTAAAAATTACCGAAATGTTCTAGTAAGTGCCGCCAGAAAATGTATAAAAGCATGCACGCCATTTATTCCAGAGCTCAATCGGAGGGTGGCTGCCGACAAGATAGGAGCTCCCGTGATGTATTTCTGGAGACTTCTTTCTTGTTGGACACCGGTCCATTGGCTGTAGTCAGCTCCTGTCTTATCCTCTATACACCTTCGTGATGTATTTCTGTATGTTTTTTACGTACCATACACTCTCGTGATGCATTTTTGTTAGTGTGTCCTTTCTTGTTACTCTTGTTTTTTTTTTTTTTTTTTTTTTTATATATTATTAAGCCAAGCTCAGGGGATACCCTATGATGCAAAGCACAGCATGGCAGGAAGGAGATAGGGAAAGGATTAGGGGATATGAGGAAAGTGGCGGAGGTGCCGATGTATGTCGCCCTTAAACTTCCGCAGATTGTATGCCGGAGGAAAAACAGAAGATGGTAAGCTGTTCCACATTCGCACTGTTCGGGATAAAAAAGCATCTCTGAATTTTACTGTACGGCCGAAAGTAATTTGAAGGGTTAAAGGATGTGCGCGGTTTGCAGCGCGAGTATTGCGTGCAGGAATCATTCTACAAGGGATTAGACTAGATATTTCATCAGAACATTGACCATGCATATAGCGATAAAGGAGCGAAAGGCATCCAACATTGCGGCGGTGCTCGAGTGAGTCGATATGACAAGTTATTGCCAAATCGCCAATGAGCTTGAAGGCTCTCTTTTGGACAATATCCAATGAAGCTAAGGCTGTGCGACCAGCCCCGGCCCATATATGGGAGTTGTATTCCATTCTAGGTCTAATGTAGGACTTGTAGAGGAGCGCTAGATTTGACGGGCTGAAATATTTCTTACACCTTTTCAGAAATCCAAGACATTTCGATGCTTCTTTGGCAACAGAGAAGATGTGATCTGTCCAGTTTAACTTACTGGAAATATTAATGCCAAGAATGCTTAGTGACGGTGAATCAGAAATGAATGCTCCATCAAAAGAAACGGGTGTGGTTAAGTTATGATCTTGTTTTAATGAGATAAGACAGCTTTGGGACTTTGATGCATTGAATTCGACGCGATTCGCTTTGCCCCAAGCGAGGATATTGGCAAGATCGTTATTCAATGATCTAGTCATGCAATCTCGTTTAACACATGCAGCATTCCCCCTGGATTCTGCAAGAGTGTCAAAGGAGTAAGCGAAATCAAGAGTACTGTCATCTGCGAAACTATGGATGGGATTGAAAGTAAGGGAAAGCAGATCATTAATGAAAATTAAAAAGAGAGTTGGAGAGATAACAGAGCCTTGAGGTACACCGGCATTTATGGGATGCGGTTCAGACGTAACGCCATCTAATACAACACGTATTTGGCGACTAGATAGGAAACTTTCAATCCATAATACTCTTGTGATGTATTTCTGTGAATGACTTGTTTGCATTCCATTCCCCACACTCTCGTGATGTGTTTCTGTGAATGTTTTTATTCCCATCGCTAACCTAATCCCTCGGCATACCCCCGTGATGTATTTCTGTAGGTGTTTCTGTTCTGTGTGTAGAAAGTAATATAACACTGGTCAGGAAATGGGTTGGTTTGCATGCATTCATTAAAATAACCATTGTAATAAAATAAAGTACAGATTTACCAGTGCATCTATTTCAGTTTCACTAAGTTCAAATTAGCGTGTACGTTCTACTAACGGGCAGTACACGGTACACCAGAGCAAAGATGTAGTCAATTTTAAATTCGATTCTGAACTACAGCAGCTTGGCCTACCTGTAAGATAGAATCGTATAAAATTTGCTGCTGAGATACAAAATTTAACTGAACAAATAGTTTATAATATAAGGCATATGATCCACTGAGACAAATCCATTCGAAAAATCGAATAAACACAGAATTGTTGGTTGTCGAAGCTCAATGTTATCCCGCACATTTTCAGTAAGATTGAGCAGACAGTATGTATTTAGCTCTAAAGCCAGACTGTGTAACAAGCGTTCCAACACTTTCGACACCACAGGAAGAATGCTTGTGTGTCTAAGATCCTGAAGCGCAGTTGCTTGTCTTTTTTTCTTCGCCGGGTATACTTTTGCAAACTTCTACTGGGCCGGGAATGAAGGGTAACTGCTGTCTTAAATATATACAAAGAAGCTTAATTTTTATGGGAAAATAAGTTTGAGAAAGCGAATGTCTATGTTATCAGGACCCACATCATTATATCATTTCTCAAAAATCAGGTCCAGAAGAAGTATTATTTTGGGTGCTATTAAAGTAGGCATTCAATTCATCCGGATCGAAAGTAGATTAGTTATCAGTCTTTGAAATAATTGCAGCCTCTTTGATGTTCCTCCAAATCATCTTAGCTGGTAAGGTTGGTTCGAGTTTTACACTAAGAAAGGATACTTTCGCATTACGAATTGCTGAAGAACTTTTGTTGCGAAGTCTCTTATAGTTTGCTTTTAACTCAGGACCTCCGTACTATTTCCAGCAATTGTTATTAGTGTCCTGATATTATCATTGAGCCAAGGTTACCGATAGCAACTTGCTAAGGAATACTCAGGTGCAAATTTATTGCCTATGACATTACTAAATTATTCAACCTGGAAATCAACAGTCTTGAAGATGGGGGTCCAATCCACGTGCAACATTACTTGTATGGTTGTCTGTTGAGATTTCTATACATGATAAATTGCTGGAGAAGTCTAGTAAAGTGAGGAAATAATAAGGATGCTACAATAGCATGATGAATGCCAATTTCAAGTACAGCAACTTCAATCTATTCTTTAAGGATATTGTAATATGATTAGCAAAATTTTACAACATGCCTAGCTCTATCTTCCAATACATAAAATGCAACGCACCATTTCATAAACAAACACTGATATGGGTCAAGCAATTCTGATGGGTGCAACATCTTGCAATATCCTGAAGTGACGCAAAACCCAAATCAGAAGAATCGATCCATGCAAGTGCGGTCAGCAACATTAAGCTGGCATAAACAAAGCGCCGATATGAGCATGCATTTGTAAGATAGTAAGAATACATAAGTCAGGCATATTGCAACTGTCACTGAAATTAATAAATATGATGTACGTTTAGTGTCGTAAAGTAAAATAAATTAGGAAGTAATTATCGATTTAGCATAATTCAATATGTATAAATAAGTTATCCAAGATTTATAAAGGGAACAGTGTTCTTCAACTACTATAACCGACGGTATTCTTATTTGGAGTTCTGCTGTTTAGCTGCTCCTAAACTAAATACCTGGAGTTAGAGCTTCAATAGCTGATCTGATCTTAAAGAGTTAATGCCTGTGGGCTGGTCTTGTTCCAACCCTCTGTTAACAAAGAGTTAATGCCTTTGAACTGCTCTATAACAGTAGATTCTGCCAAAAAGCTGAATAGAGTATTCCTTGGAACGTGCACATCATGTGGTGATTGTGAAGAACTATCTGCAATCTACGGGAACACTACACTCAGAGAAAAAAGTAGGTAAAATTGAACAAAATCGTTGGTTAAAAATGCGCCAACCAAGAAAGTTGGTATTCTTTAAGTAACAAAAATAGTTAATCTTCATACACAAAAAATTGAACAAAACAAAACTGTTTAGCACTATTTTTTTCGGTTCACTTACTAATATATTTGTCAACTAACTATTTTTCAGTTGACTTACTGCCAATAGTTTTACATATACAATTTTGTTTGTTTATATGCTATAGTTTATAGTTTGTTTTATAGTTCTCTCTTTCGCCCTATGGCAGAGTTGGAGCTACCAACACAAAATATTGCATTCTGGAACGTTTGCTTATACCATTTGATGTTTTTATGCTGGCTACAGATGCAATCACCGCAGAAGGAATAAGGTAAAGATAGTGTTTACCATGCTCCGTCTCTCTTGCCCATAAGCAGGATTCAGTTAAGAATAACTTTTGGAAATTTAAGTCGGAATGAGTTTAATTCCTTATAAGCGATTAAAATATCACTTGGGCACAAGAAAATATATTGTTTTAATTAAATTCGATTTATGGGTGTAAAATTTCATCTGATTGGTTGAGTTTTACATGTTTTTTATGTAATCGTTTTAAAGGGTGCTCTAACGGTGATATACAGAAACACAATATTTTTTGTGCCACATGAAATAGCAAATCGCTGAGTCCATTGTTATTAGTCAGTGGTCACAACAAGTGAAATGGTGTTACATGGTTTTGTGATGTTATGATGATGACCATGTGAAGCAAGATTGTAACAAACTTCAAAATTATATGTCTTAAATTAACAAATTTGTTTCAGTAATCACAAATATTTGGGTCTTAAATACCTTTTACCATTTGAAGATTCATGAATATGAACTGGAGTAAAGTTAAAAAGCTAATTTCGTACCAAAAATAATTTTGTGTTCTTTAATTTACTGAAAGGCTTAGAAATGTTTAGAAAATATTCCTAACTTATGTTCCCTACAAACTAAAAACGTGTCTTCTTCTGAAACAGCTATCTCAACAGTTGCATTCTAGAAAATAAAAAAAAACCAATTTTAAAAAACTTTCATCTCTAAAATATTTTAACTCTTTGAAATAACACTTCTACCTGTTGTCTTCAAATGTTCTTCCCCCTACAAATCAGAACACATACTTTTCAGGCCTGTTCTCCAACAACAGATTAGAAAACCTTAACATACATTTTGTTCCCACTGACAAACATATATTTTTTCTTGAGTTTATAGAATTATTATAAATTTTAATTTCGCAGTGCTTCAATTTAAATCTAAAGCTCCATACGTAACGGAGGGGACCTATTTTCTTTATTGCAGAAGGATAGTGAAGAAGTAAGTCGAATTTAGGTTTCAGTGTATCTCCAAATAATTTTTTGTATTGAGAATGGTGTCGGGATATTGCTGATTTAAGTAGAGCAATACTAGCTTCATCGAATTCCGATCTTAAGATCAAGTCTATTATTTCGATCTGGAACTAGATCTCCTATAATTAATGGTAAATGATGACAAAATGTCCACGCCCCCCTCGCTGACATATTAAGTTAATATTCAAGAAATTCATCAGTACACAAGATCTACAATCTTCTATTAAGTACTTCTAATTTAAGGATTTTTATGTACATATATTTGCGACTGCGCATCCAAACAACATAACACTTAAAATTAAACTAAACGAAGAAATAATTCAATATATGTTATGGTCGTAGCGTACTGCATGTAGCAGTATGCTACACTGAGGCAAAATGCAACATGTATGCCGGCCTGCTGTCAAACGGACGGAGAGTCTGTAAGAAGAAGAGCGTGTTCTTTTTTTTAATTCGAGGTTTTCTGCGGGAGAGAAAAAAAGTGACTTAAGCACGAAAGACCGAGTTTAGGTTTTGGAATTCTAAATCGGAAATAATCCAACAAAGTTAATAGGGAAATTGTGTTTTTTTGCGGTCAACATTGAAATTTTGGTAAATCCAACAAAGCGAAGAACTGAAAAATTACGCTCAGAGTAATCAGGGACACATGCTCAGTTGGCTACTTCCAGGGCCTTATAAATTAACCAGTACATGGAGAAAAGTTTATGGAGTCCTAACTCCTCGTCATCTGCAAAAGGGTGAAATATTCTGGCGTCAGAGATCGATTTCCGTAAATCCCGAAATACAGAATTAAAAGGGGTGCTGCATAATTTTTGACGAACGATGTTACAATAGAAGTTCACCATGATGGCCCAGAAATTTTTATAAGTGCCAATCGTGCACATTGTGTTAAAGTACCTAATTAGAAGGACGTGATTTACGACAAATTAGTGGTGAAGGTATTACCAGTTATCCAATTGGTGCTGGTATTAATGCAGCTGGAGAAATTTTTATTGCTGGCAATCATAATAATTTTAATTTATCCATATTCACACAAGATGGTCAATTAGTTTCGGCGTTGGAACTTATGGATGATGGAAGTGTTGTATTGGCTAGCAAGGATTATCGTCTATACATATATCGTTATGTTCAGGAAATTAATAAAAATCTCCCATAGGACAAGACAACCCCTCTAAATAAGATTGCAGCTCTACGGTAGTTAGCAAAACATGCATATAGTACATATAGTGGAGTATAGGAATGAAACAAAAACAAAAAGAACAGGTTACAATCGTTGTGATGCTGTTTGAAGAAATTATCAAACTTGTTTATTTTCAGCACTCTAGCATCGTGCAGCCCTTCCAGGGAGCTCCTTAGGGGAAAAGGTCCAAATATGAGTAGTATTTGAGTAATTTTTATTTTTTCTAAATACCTTTTTTTGTGTCATTATATTCTTCACGGGATAACAATCTTCAGTTCCCAAGGAACTATCAATAGAATCTATTTATATAAAATATCATTCTTGGTAAGGCTGAAGTACACCTTGTTTTAGTCTTTGTTATCAAGAAACAATTCAGGATTTGAATGACAAGTAATGATACGAAAAATAAGTGTTGAAATTTTTGTCTTTTTTGCGATTCGAAATAGCACAGTTTAGCTTGAATAAAATTTTAAATTATTAAGAAATAGTATGTACACAGTTCATTTTGAGTAATTTTGAATTGATTTAGAAATAGTATAAAAAAGATTCATTTTGAATAATTTTGAATTGAATGAGAAATAGTATAAACGCAGTTAATTTTGAGTAACTTTTTTATTGATTAAGAAATAGTATAAACACAGTTCAGTGAATAATTTTTAATGTAACTAAGCAATACATAGAGTTAGTGCCATTCAAAAATTATTAAGTATGTTTTCTAATATCTATCTAGTTTTATTACTACAATGTTGGCAAATGAAGTCTTAAATTGGAGGGTTTTTACCACAAATTATTAATAACGTATAGATACACCACAGGAAAGGATATATTTTCAGTCTGCCACTTTTGGGAAGTCGTACATGTTAACAATTGCGAATTTATTAAATGTTTTTTTTTTCTTGAGTTAAGTCACACGCCATGTATACAATTTACACCATAAATGGTGAAATAAATCCGATTGATAGGCTTCATAATAGTATTAGCCATTAGAGAATAAACGACTTACAAGATTATAACGTAACTATGACGCTGTAAGGGTTTTAATATCTCCCCTCTCACTCTCCCGGAGCCCTCTCGACATGAAGGTCGCTGAGGTCCGTTACTCTCTCTCTTTTCAGGTCTAACAGGGATACTGTACAACATCGTCCGCAGTATCGCAGGGTAGTTGGGGTAACGGCGATGGAAGGCCGAACATCTGCGTCTTCCCAATGGATGTAGGTAAGTGATGTAAGGGTCCCTTCCAGACCGAATGTGTGCCGGCGTTTTTGCAAGTATGCACGATGAATTCTTTTTGAGTATGGCTGGTGGCAGCGGCAGGTTTTTGTGGAACCTCCCCACACTCTCCGCCAATAGCCGAGGCGAGCTAGCGTACCGCCCTGCAGTCAACGCTGTCCACCGAGTGATCAGTCAGCTCATGCTGGCAGTCTGGATTTCACGTCCAAGTCATTCACTCAACATACTTCCATAACATGTATTAGACTAAAAACTAAAAAAAAACAAGTAAAAAAGCTAGAATTGGTCTAAGACCGATTCTTATGATACCCTAGATGAAAGCCTGTATAAAATTTCATATGATCACCGATCTATGCAAGTTTGATTTTTGAAGTGGTTTTTCGCATATATTTCTAGAACGGTTTGTCGGACAGAAAAAATCATTATATCCAATTTTATAGGATTTCGTATTCTGAAGAAGTTTTTAGTACAATAAAAATGTCTTGGACAGATCGTTTTCACAGTATACGTTAAAATCCTAAATTTTTGTATGGCAACACCAAGAAGGAGTTGCCCGATTTAGTCCATTTTTGACATTTTTTTTTTGCTATATATCGATGCTATATATTCTCAGGCAGTGTCCAAATATATAGTGGAAAACGAAAGTTTTGTATGGCAACCTCACGAAGAAGTTGCCCGATTTGTCTCATTTTCGAACTTAATTTTACTCTTTTTTTTTAAAGTCCGTGTACAAAATTTCAGCTCTCTAAGTATACGCGCTCTCGAGTTATCGTGCGCACAGACAGACGGACGGACGGACATGCAAAAGTCAAAATTACTTTTAATAATATGCGTGGGTGTCCAATCCATTTTGCTCTACCATCATTATTTCGAGGTGTTACAAACGGAATGACAAACTTAGAATACCCCTATAGATTTCATCGAGGGTATAAAAAGTGTAAAAACTACAAAATAGGAAAAAGAAAACATAAAATTAAAAAGAAAAAATTTATTGAAAGCATACAAAATGAAATGAAAAACAATATGCTCGTAAAATCTAGAATGGGTCATGAGACAGTAAATGAATTCCAACGCTAAAATTATTTTAATCCATGCCAACTGAAGCAAGAACTGAGAAGCGATCTTTGATTAGCCTCTTGAACATGTGCAGGGAACCAGCGTTTTGGATATTTGCTGGTAAACACAATCTAGTTGCCTGCACAAAGTAAGAACATTCATAAGCAGATGTACGGAAACGATTTAACAGAATATTGGATTTTCTAGAAGTACGTAGTTATTATAATGAGAAAAATAGCTAGGCGTTTTTATATAGAAAAAACAATAAGGTTACTCAAGATATTTGAATATGGAGAAGTCGAGCAAACGATAACTGAGAGGAGAGACGTGGTCAAACCTACGAAGGCCATAGATAAATCTAATGCAATCATTGTATGCGACGTTTAGTTTACGGGAGCATGTACTGTCCAATTTTCGATGTATTATCATGTTTCCGAATGTAAAATGAGGTATCAAAGAGTTTTCACTAGTCTTGAACGTATCTCTCTAGACATAAACGAGGCAGTTAGCCACAGTTGCCTGAGTCCTCCATAGATCTTACCAGTATTTCAGTGAAGAATTTATAGTTATTCCTAGATTTTTAACAGAAGCAACCGAAGACAGAGGAATTCAGTAATACACAGGTTGCTGTTTTTGATAATAATGTAGTGAGATTTACTTGGATTGAGAGTCAGATGGTTTGATTGTGCCCATTGATGTATCTTATTTAAATTACTATTTATTCGAGCAAAGCAATCCTTGATCAGACCGATTGGTCTTCTGTAGTAAATCTGCACGTCATCAGCATACAAGTGAATATTAACATCCTCTACAGTTTCAAACAGATCATTTATGAAGATACTAAAGAGCAAGGGCCCCAATATTGAATCCTGCGGAATGCCACAAGACAGTGGAAGGAGGCCTGAAAAAGTATCGTTTATCTTTACCTGTTGACATCTGTCTGACAAGAAACTTTGATTTAACAGAACAGCAGAAGAGGAGAACCGAAAATTGTTTATTTTCTAAATGAATAACCTTTAAAGGGGGGCAGACAATGCCTATTTCGGTTTCATCGTAATTAAACAACTGTTTCCTGTCATTTAAATTATCAATCGTAAATAGTTTATCCGTTTCTATCAAATGAAACAATATTTGAGATAAGTCGTATTGACACACTCCTTCGAAGAAATCGTGCATGATATCGCCCGTATTGTCTGTAACATGAAAATGTTGCAAATCATTAAAAACATAAGGTTCCAAGGAGTTCCAAATTTCCAAAATAAACTAACAAAAATGTCCCTAAACGAGCGAATTTCAACATAAGATTTTGTAATTTAGAACCGAGACCGAAACCGAATTAGAAAACAGAATAATCGAACGAACGAAAAATTTACCCGATACCGTTATAGAGTCCCACGAGAGCAGCCTGTAGTATCATAGACCTCTACAAACTGCTCTCATCATCCCTCCAGCTTAGCATCTCTAACAGAGTGCTTGTCCTTCACACAGCACTTGCAACGATTCCTAAGCGAGGAGAAGCCCCGTGGACTAGTGTTGCAAATGATGTGGCCTGCTATCACCAGACAAGAGCTCCGTCCTGCACCGACGATAGTGGTTGCCATGTGCAGTTGAATGTGTCTGCGTTCGTTGCCAGATATTCGAGACGTAAACGTCTCTTCAACCTGTCAACGAAGTGGCGCTTAAGTGCGTGTGCGTGGTGTTGTGGGTCAGTGTTCTGATTCCCATCTTCGACTCTCATGTAGTACAGATGAATTGTAGATTTGGCCAGTGTCAACACAAAGCTAATCAAACAATTCACTCGACTACAGACCTTTGGTACCCATAGAAACGATGTCCTAGTAATGCCGAAATTCGGGTGGATCAACTGACACATACCGTGCACGAGATCTATTAGACCCTGCAAAGCCGGACAAGTGAAGAACCTGTGAAACAGGGTGCCTTCACCAGCACAAACTGTGCAAATCCTCCGAACTCGGCGGTCGATATGTGACAACTGATTAGGATGCATAAGACTGTGATGCAGCAATTTGAAAGCTACATCAGCATCTTTGTAATTAAAAGGATAACTGTAGACTACTCTGCAAGTTATCCCTCCCATCACGCCCATATTCACCCCGAGGTGTGTTCGCCATCTGTTGTATCCTGTATACTCCGGAGGTCTTATTGACACAAGCACGTCAAGGAACACACGTGTTGTAAGTGTGCTGAAAGGTGTGTGTGGTGGCCTGTTCAGAACGAAAGCATCTTCCAACTTAGTGCCAGGGTCACTGGTCCCAAGTTGACGAAATCTCTCCCGCGCAGAAGCAGCCAGGTCGTGTAGTTGTGAAGTGTTAGTGTTTATTCGACAGTTTCCAGAGATATCAATAATATCTCCGAGAACTGTCAGTGTATGCGTGTCAGCTTCAAAACCCCGAGCATTACTGAACACTGAATCTATTAATTCAGGATAAACCTGATTGGAATCGACGCGAATTGCGTGTACCTTAGAGCATTCCACTGAAGGTGAAATGCTGGCCTGATTCTGCCCCAGTTCTGAATCGTTGAGATTAGATCCTGTGGCCAGTCACGAGGATAAGGTGGTCGAACAGAGAGTAGGTAGTAATATTCCCCTATGCCGATCCCTCCCAGTACATTCACCCACAGTTGAGAAATCAAGCTGTCTCTCTGGCAAAACACTCTTTCGAATGCACGCACTTGGAGACACCGTGATTTCACAACCAAGTTGGTGAGACCTAATCCACCTATCTTGACTGGCAGACAGAGCATTCTTTCAGCAACCCATCGTCTTCCGCACCAAAAGGCGTCTATCGCTTTTGCTTGAAGAAGACCTACGAAGCCTTTATCAAACGTCTCAGACTTTAGCAGATGAACGATGGACGAGGTAATCAAATAGTTTATCACGACTGACCTACCCATTAAGGATAATGGAAACAGTCGACTACGCCATGAGTTTACAGCTCTAGAGAGTTTCTCAAGAACGATGCGGCTGTTATTTGATTTACTCTCGCGTCCGATATACACACCTAAATACTTCAGGCAAGTATTAGTCTATTGGATGTTCAGTGGAGTATCTGTACGATCTCTCCACCTTCCACACCACAAGCCTTGACTCTTACTAAGGTTGATTTTAGCGCCCGCTATACGTTCGAACTGTTCGAAAACAGCACGAGCGACCGGAAAAGCTTCATCTCCTGTCACAAAAATAGACAGATCATCCACATACGCCAACATAAGAGGCCGCACATTGGTATATGGTAGACGAACCGCATACTGTCCGAGCATTCGACGAAGATTCACCAGTTGCGGCTCCAACGAAAGATCATAAAGCATACCTGACAATGGACAGCCCTGCCTGATACCTCGATGAAACGAGATAGGAGCCAGAACTTGTCCTTGATACTTAATCAAAATTCCTGAATCTCTGTACAGTTTCCCGACGATATCGAGCCACCTGGGCGGAAATCCAAATTCCTCGTGGGCAGTCAAGAGATACTCATGCGAGACGCTATCAAAAGCCTTTTGTTGGTCTAATGAAATCATGGCCCTTTGTGCACCTGTCTGTTCATGGATGCAAACAAATGCTTGGCTACCGCGATGTTGTCGTAGATACTGCGGCCAGGTACACAATAGGACTGTTCCGGGTGTATTACCGAAGCAATCACTGAGCGGAGTATCGCCCCTAATGCTTTGCAGACGATTTTGTAGTCTACATTGCATAGGGTTACTGGCCTCCAGTTCCCCATCCTCTGCAAGGAAAGTCTCAATGAGTCTCAACCGCCGACGTGAAGACTTCCAAAAGGTCAGGAATTAATAAATCCCTGAAACGTGTGAAGAATTCTGGAGTCAAGCCGTCATAACCAGGTGAAGTGTGTCGCCTTAGATCCTTTGTCGCAGCAATCATATCCTCCAATGTGATTACTGTATCCAGGAGCTCCTTACTGTCTTCAGAGAAAGTGGGAATATTCTCAAGAAATTCATGAGTGGTCGAGGATGTTGTCGACGTCGATTCAGAGTAAAGACTACTGTAGTAGTCTCGAATATATTCTGACAGCTGTTGTCCGTTGAGGACTTGTCCAGATTCATCAATTATCGATTCGACCTAACAAGAAGCAGTATGACGTCTAGTCGCCTGAAAGAAGTATTCGGTTGGAGAATCGCCTACTCTCAGCCAGCGCGATTGGCCGCGCAGCACAAACTCCAAGCTGTGCTTGTAAGTCTGTGTCGCCAAGCGTTCCTTTATTCCATTGAAATAAAGAATCAACCCCGGCTGAGTTGGGAGAAGAGCTGCCACCCGAGAGACCTCGGCCGACAAGCTAGAAGCTTGATAGCCACTTCGATTGAAACTTGTCTCGATAAAAGACCGAATCTGGAGCTTTCCAACATCCCACCATTGACTAAGAAAAGGAAAGTCAGCGTTCCTCTCTTGCCAATCGTGCCAGAAATCAATGAACTCATTGTTGAACTGCTTGGAATTCAACAAATAGTTGTTGAATATCCAGTATGCAGTTCGTCTTTCAACTAAAGTGCTGGTCGCCACTACAAGAAGATGATCACTAATCGAACACACTTCATGAGTGACACCAACGAAATGTTCTAGTATTCCAGGTGAGACGTAAAGTCTATCAATTCTGGAGCCTGCGAGACTTCCATGGATATTTCGCGAGACCCTCGTGTATGATCTAGTCGTAGGATGCATCCAACGATAGATATCCATGAGTCTGAAAACACCGACAAAATTCCTCAATCGAGTAGCATTGACAGAGTTGAACTCAACTCCAGAGTGCCGATCCATTGAGGGATTCAGAGTGCAGTTGAAATCACCTCCGAGGACAGTTTCACCGCTAAAATTCACCAGACAGGACTGAACACTATCAAGAACTTGTCTTGTAATGTCCTGGTCATGAGGAAGGTACACGTTTACTACCTTGATATTTTTGTCTTGAATGACAAAGTCCAAGGAAGAAGCGAAGCCTGGGAAGATATTTGTATAGACAGGAGAGGAGACGATAGTGTAAATTTGTTGGATACAATGATTGCCACCCCTGAGCCTCGGCGAGGCGCAGGTGTGGCAAACATTGCATAGCCAGTGTGTAGATAAGCATAGCGCTGAAGTTGTGTATAAGTGTCTTGAGTGAAATTCGTCTCCTGCAGAAGTGTAATGTCTATATCGAACATTTTGACATGTTCGATAGTACTGTGTAGTCTTGTATGAGCACTTAAACCCCCAGTGTTAAGAGAGCCTATCTTACACATTCGAAGAGATAAGAAGCTCAAACGATGATGGTACGACGTCTACGGACGAGAAGAATCGACCAAGCCATGCTCCTGAATCAGCTCCTCCACCCTCCTATGGAGACGATCCAAGCGAGCTACATCGTTGTACTTCCCCTTTTTCTTCGTCTCCTGTTGTAGAAGTAGAAGTTGAGGAAGTAACAACTCTGGCCTCTCCAGCTTCCGTACAAGAATACTCCAGATTTTACTTGAATTCTTCTTGTACAGGAGCTGGCCAAGAATGCTGCGAATTTTCTCCCTAGGAAGGGTTTCCATCCCCTTCGAGACCTCAAATTGGCTAGTCGAAATGGCGCTACCACACGACTCATAGCCACTGAAGCTCGAGAGACCAGTCTCATCCAAACCGGTCATGTCGCAGTCCGAAAGCTGCTCGAGAGACACTTCCGCGTCCCTCACAACAACCTTCGAACCGCGAGCTCCACTATCGTCCTCCTCCGAGTGGGGCCGCTTTGATGCGACTGGCTTTGCTGGCTCTGGAGGAGGCAGCATCACCCGGTCCACCTTCGTCTTCCTCCTTCTCGTCCTCCTTTTTTTGCCCAGATGGCTACTCGACTCCTCGTCAGAAGTAGCCGTGTTTTCACGTGCCGACGTGGCGCCGTTTATAGCCATAATTTCTTTTGCCTTTAGGACAACTTCAGGCACCCTAACCACTGGCTGCTCCAAAATAGCAGGTTGAGTGCCGGCCGAAGGCTCCTTCTCCAGATCCACTACTGTAGTAGTGGCTTCCTTCGAGGGAACCCTCGGTTCAGCTTTCTTCCCGGTTCTCCTGGGGCAGTCAGCAATAAAATGCCCTAACAAATGGCAAGCATGGCATTTCGCTTCGGTGCCCACGTCTATCCAGTGCCTCGAGCCGGATAAGCTCAGGTAAAAGCCCTTTGGAAGCGTGCACCCCTTATTCAAGGTGACGGACGCCTCCCGGCTAGTACCGAAGATACCCCGCCCGAGACCCTCGTCCCCAATTTTTAAGGGAATGGCACGAACGTTGCCATGAACCTTCCCAAATCTTCCCAAGAAATTTAGGAGGTCTTCATGGCAAGCTCGCATATGGACCCGTGAAAACATGAGTCTTGTGGGCTTTTCCCTGAGTGGGAACGGCACAAGGTGTCTACCATCTACCTCGATGCCCTCAAGCATAAGCTTGGTAGCACTCTCGTGGGTCGTGGTGTACACCTCAACCATTCCCCCAGCTATTATCCCCATGGAAAAGAGCTGCTCACGGGAGATGACCTGGAAGATCGCTTTTAGGTATGCGCTCTGAGGACATCTATTGATGTGCTCGAGCTGCATACCGTAGCTCTCATCCTGCCACCTCCCGTCGAAAAAAGCCTGAAGACCCGCACCGGTCTTAGGCCGAGGCTTACCTGCGTCCAATGGGGCTGGACGAGGAGTGATGCCCTTACCTAAAATTTCTAAGGCTGAACCCTTATTGAAACTACCACTTACCTGTTGAGCATAAGAGATCCCTAACTCTACTGCTGGGGATCGTGGTGCTGCTGCTGGTCTTGTTGCTGATGCCTCTGGCTTCAGCTGATTCGAAGCATTTCCCTTCGCTGCAGAAAGCGGGTACCTCATCACAACACCGCTTGGCTTTAGCGCTGAAGCCGAAGCCGTTTCAACAACTTCCTTCAGGGTAGGACGTTCTTCTAGGAATGAAGCCGTCGCCAGTGGATTGGCTACAGCTGCAACTACTGATGCTGCAGCAATAGCTGTGGATATTGGGGCTATTGCCCCAGGCTCTTCACGGACAGACTTGGATGTCCTGGCAACGTTCTTCTCCTGTGGAGATAGCTGCCAATTTTGAGGTTTGGCCTCTTCAATTGAGCTCTTTATGACCTTTTCAGTGGGCCCTTTTATATTTTCCTTGGAAGAGGAACAAGAAGATTTATTTTTCTTTTTCTTCTTTGACTTGAATTGAGGGGATCATCTGCCCCCCCCCCCCGCCCGAATCACTGCTCGTACTCATTTTGAGTGCGGCAGAGATGCTGTATGGCTTATTTAATATAAATATATTTTTTATATTTTCTTTTTTTATTTAAATACTTTCATTTTTTTATATTATTTTAAGTTTTCACTTTCCCAAATTAATTTAATTCATCACTACAAATTTTTTCACTGTTGCCATGTTGTCATGGCAACGACCAAAAATAATTAAAATTGAGGAATTGTCACGAGATTTGTTTTTCACAACTAATTTATTCAAATTTTTATTAGTTTTTTTTATTGAAATTCATGTAGTTCACTACACTTTAACGATGTTAGCTATACACTCGCACACTTGCACACATTTTACACCTTTTTTCTACCTTATCTTCCTACTTTTTTACTATTCCTCTTGGAGCTAAGATTGACACGTCCGGTCTCTGCGATAATAATAATAATTTTTTTTTTATTTATATATGCCCTTTATTTTGGGCTCTTTTTTGTGGCTCTTTTAACTATTCCTTAAAACTAATGGGCAAAAGGCACAAAATTGTAAAAGAGAAAAAGACACTAGCTAAGCTAACTTATAAACAGTCAAAAGGGACAATTAAAACAACAAAAATGACACACAAAAAGTAAAACAAATTCAAACAAAATTCTCAAAAGAGTCTAGAAAACGGTCACAAGAATTTTGAAAAAGACCTAAATTATTACCAAAAATTTAAAGCCAGTCCCAATTTTGACAATTAGGTAAGTGGCAGTTCCAAAAGTTCCAAATTTCCAAAATAATCTAATAAAAAATGTCCCTAAACGAACGAATTTCAACAAAAAATTTTACAATTTTGTACCGAAACCGAATTAAAAATAAATGACCGAACGAACGAAAAATTTACGCGATACCGTTACAGAGTCCCGCGAGGGCAGCCTGTAGTATCATAGACCTCTACAAACTGCCCTCATCATTCCTCCAGCTTAGCATCTCTAACAGAGTGCTTGTCCTTCCCACAGCACTTGCAACGATTCCTAAGCGGGGAGAAGCCCCGTGGACTAGTGTTGCAAATGCTGTGGCCTGTTCTCACCAGCGAAAGACAAGAGCTCCATCCTGCACCGACGATAGTGGTTGCCTTGTGCAGTTGAATGTGTCTGCGGTCGTTGCCAGATATTCGAGACGTAAACGTCTCTTCAACCTGTCAACGAAGTGGCGCTTAAGTGCGTGTGCGTGTGCGTGGTGTTGTGGGTCAGTGTTCTGATTCCCATCTTCGACTCTCATGTAGTACAGGTGAATTGTAGATTTGGTCGGTGTCAACACAAAGCTAATCAAACAATTCACTCGACTACAGACCTTTGGTCCCCATAGAAACGATGTCCTAGTAATGCCGAAATTCGGGTGGATCAACTGACACATACCGCGCACGAGATCCATTATACCCTGCAAAGCCGGACAAGTGAAGAACCTGTGAAACAGGGTGCCTTCACCAGCACAAACTGTGCAAATCCTCCGAACTCGGCGGTCGATATGTGACAACTGATTAGGATGCATAAGACTGTGATGCAGCAATTTGAATGCTACATCAGCATCTTTGTAATTAGAAGGATAACTGTAGACTACTCTGCAAGTTATCCCTCCCATCACGCCCATATTCACCCCGAGGTGTGTTCGCCATCTGTTGTATCCTGTATACTCCGGAGGTCTTACTGACACAAGCACGTCACGGAACACACGTGTTGTAAGTGTACTGAAAGGTGTGTGTGGTGGTCTGTTCAGAACGAAAGCATCTTCCAACTTAGTGCCAGGGTCACTGGTCCCAAGTTGGCGAAATCTCGCCCGCGCAGAAGCAGCCAGGTCGTGTAGTTGTTCAGTGTTGGTGTTTATTCGACAGTTTCCAGAGATATCAATAATATCTCCGAGAACTGTCAGTGTATGCGTGTCAGCTTCAAAACCCCGAGCATTACTGAACACTGAATCTATTAATTCAGGATTAAACCTGATTGGAATCGACGCGAATTGCGTGTATCGGAGAGCATTCCACTTAAGGTGAAATGCTGGCCTGATTCTGCCCCAGGTCTGAATCGTTGAGATTAGATCCTGTGGCCAGTCACAAGGATAAGGTGGTCGAACAGAGAGTAGGTAGTAATACTCCCCTATGCCGATCCCTCCCAGTACATTCACCCACAGTTGAGAAATCAAGCTGTCTCTCTGGCAGAACACTCTTTGGAATGCACGCACTTGGAGACACCGTGATTTCGCAACCAAGTTAGTGAGACCCAATCCACCTATCTTGACTGGCAGACAGAGCGTGCTTTCAGCAACCCATCGTCTTCCGCACCAAAAGGCGTCTATCGCTTTTGCTTGAAGAAGACCTACAAAGCCTTCATCAAACGTCTCAGACTTTAGCAGATGAACGACGGACGAGGTAATCAAATAGTTTATCACGACTGACCTACCCATTAAGGATAATGGAAACAGTCGACTACGCCATGAGTTTACAGCTCTAGAGTTTCTCAAGAGCGATGCGGCTATTATTTGATTTACTCTCGCGTCCGATATACACACCTAAATACTTCAGGCAAGTATTAGTCTATTGGATGTTCAGTGGAGTATCTGTACGATCTCTCCACCTTCCACACCACAAGCCTTGACTCTTACTGAGGTTGAGTTTAGCGCCCGCTATACGTTCGAACTGTTCGAAAACAGTACGAGCGACCGGAAAAGCTTCATCTCCTGTCACGAAAATAGACAGATCATCCGCATACGCCAACATAAGAGGCCTCACATTGGTATATGGTAGACGAACCGCATACTGTCCGAGCATTCGACGAAGATTCACCAGTAGCGGCTCCAACGAAAGATCATAAAGCATACCTGACAATGGACAGCCCCGCCTGATACCTCGATGAAACGAGATAGGAGCCAGAACTTGTCCTTGATACTTAATCAAAATTCCTGAATCTCTGTACAGTTTCCCGACGATATCGAGCCACCTGGGCGGAAACCCAAATGCCTCGAGAGTAGTCAAGAGATACTCATGCGAGACGCTATCAAAAGCCTTTTGTTGGTCTAATGAAATCATGGCCATTTGTGCATCTGTCTGTTCATGGTAGGCAAACAAATGCTTGGCTACCGCGATGTTGTCGTAGATACTACGACCAGGTACACAATAGGACTGTTCCGGGTGTATTACCGAAGCAATCACTGAGCGGAGTATCGCCCCTAATGCTTTGCAGACGATTTTGTAGTCTACATTGCATAGGGTTACTGGCCTCCAGTTCCCCATCCTCTGCAAATCTCCCTTCTTTAGAATCAAGCGCATAACAGATCTCCTCCAACTAGAAGGAAAGTCTGAATGCGTCTCAACCGCCGAATTGAAGACTTCCAAAAGGTCAGGAATTAATAAATCCCTGAAACGTATGAATAATTCTGGAGTCAAGCCGTCATAACCAGGTGAAGTGTGTCGCCTTAGATCCTTTGTCGCAGCAATCATATCCTCCAATGTGATTACTGTATCCAGGAGCTCCTTACTGTCTTCAGAGAAAGTGGGAATATTCTCAAGGAATTCATGAGTGGTCGAGGATGTTGTCGACGTCGATTCAGAGTAGAGACTACTGTAGTAGTCTCGAATATTTTCTGATAGCTGTTGTCCGTTGAGGACTTGTCCAGATTCATCAGTTATCGATTCGACCTCACAGGAAGCAGTACGACGTCTAGCCGCCTGAAAGAAGTACTCAGTTGGAGAATCGCCTTCTCTCAGCCAGCGCGATTGGCCGCGCAGGCCAAACTCCAAGCTGGGCTTGTAAGTCTGTGTCGCCAAGCGTTCCTTTATTCCATTGAAATAAAGAATCAAGCCCGGCTGAGTTGGGAGAAGAGCTGCCACCCGAGAGACCTCGGCCGACAAGCTAGAAGCTTGATAGCCACTTCGATTGAAACTCGTCTCGATAAAAGACCGAATCTGGAGCTTTCCAACATCCCACCATTGACTAAGAAAAGGAAAGTCAGCTTTCCTCTCTTGCCAATCGTGCCAGAAATCAATGAACTCATTGATGAACTGCTCGGAATTCAACAAATAGTTGTTGAATATCCAGTATGCAGTTCGTCTTTCAACTAGAGTGCTGGTCGCCACTACAAGAAGATGATCACTAATCGAACACACTTCATGAGTGACACCAACGAAATGTTCTAGTATTCCAGGTGAGACGTAAAGTCTATCAATTCTGGAGCCTGCGAGACTTCCATGGATATTTCGCGAGACCCTCGTGTATGATCTAGTCGTAGGATGCATCCAACGATAGATATCCACGAGTCTGAAAACACCGACAAAATTCCTCAATCGAGTAGCATTGACAGAGTTGAACTCAACTCCAGAGTGCCGATCCATTGAGGGATTCAGAGTGCAGTTGAAATCACCTCCGAGGACAGTTTCACCGCTAAAATTCACCAGACAAGACTGAACACTATCAAAAACTTGTCTTGTAATGGCCTGGTCATGAGGGAGGTACACGTTTACTACCTTGATATTTTTGTCTTGAATGACAAAGTCCAAGGAAGAAGCGAAGCCTGGGAAGATATCTGTATAGACAGGAGAGGAGACGATAGTGTAAATTTGTTGGATACAATGATTGCCACCCCTGAGCCTCGGCGAGGCGCAGGTGTGGCAAACATTGCATAGCCAGTGTGTAGATAAGCATAGCGCTGAAGTTGTGTATAAGTGTCTTGAGTGAAATTCGTCTCCTGTAGAAGCGCGATGTCTATATCGAACATTTTAACATGTTCGATAGTGCTGTGTAACCTTGTATGTGCACTTAAACCCCCGGTGTTAAGAGAGCCTATCTTACACATTCAAAGAGATGAAAAGCTCAAACGATGAATGTTCGACATCTACTGACGAGGAGAACCGGCCAAGCGCTGCTCCTGAAGCAACTCCTCCACCTTCTTATGGAGACGATCTAACCGAGCTACATGGTTGTACTTCCTCCTCTACTTGGACTCCTGTTGTAGGATTCGAAGCTGAGGAAGTAACAACTCTGGCCTCTCCAGCTCCATTACAAGAATGCTCCAGATTTTATCTGAGTTCTTCTTGTACTGGAGCTGGCCAAGAATTTCAGAGATCATCTCCCTAGGAATGTTTTCCATCCCCTTCGAGACCTCAAATTGGCTACCAGTCGAAATGGTGCTACCACACGACTCGTAGCCACTGAAGCTCAAGAGACCAGTCTCATCCAAACCGGTCATTTCGCAGTCCGAAAGCCGTTGTAGAGATGCTTCCGCCTCCCTCACAACAACCTTCGAACCGCGGGCACCACTATCGTCCTCCTCCGAGTGGGGCCGTTTTGGAGCGACTGGCTTTGCTGGCTCTGAAGGAGGCAGCACCTTAACCACTGGCTGCTCCAAAATAGCAGGTTGAGTGCCGGCCGAAGGCTCCTTCTCCAGATCCACTACTGTAGTAGTGGCTTCTTTCGAGGGAACCCTCGGTTCAACCTTCTTCCCGGTTTTTGCCTGACGGAAGCGTACATCCCTTATTCAAGGTGATGGACGCTTCCCGGCTAGTACCGAAGATACCCCGCCCGAGACCCTCGTCTCCAATTTTAATGGGAATAGCGCGAACCTTTCCATGAACCTTCCCGAATCTCCCAAGGAAATTCGAGAGGTCTTCATGGCAAGCTCGCATATGGACCCGCGAAAACACGACCCTCGTGGGCTTCTCTTTTAACGGAAACGGAACGAGGTGTCTACCCTCCACCTCGATGCCCTCAAGCATGAGCTTGGTAGCGCTTTCGAGGTTCGTGGTGTACACCTCGACCATTCCCCCAGCTATAATCCCCATGGAAAATAGCTGCTCGCAGGAGATGACGCGAAAGATTGCTTTCAGGTAAGCAGTCTGAGGACATCCTCTGATGTGCTCAAGCTGCATCCCGCAGCTCTCGTCCTGCCACCTCCCGTCAAGGAAGCCCTGGAGACCCGCACTGGTATTGGGCCGAGGCTTACCCGCTCTGAATTTCGATTAATGTCTCTTTTCTATTGGAACTGCCACTTACCTGGGCATAAGAGATCCCTGGAAATAAAGTTGGGGATCGTAGTGCTGCTACTGGTCCTGCTGTTGGCACTTGCTTCTTAGTCTGGGTGGTTGACTTCGCCGAAGATAGTGGCGGCCTCATTACGACTCCGCTGGGCTTTGGCGCTGAAGGCGAAGCTGTCTTGACGACCTCCTTCAAACTTGGGCTTTGCCCTTGGTTTGAAGACGTCAGCTTAACATTTGCTATAGCTGCCGCAATAGAAATAATAATGGTTTATTAAATTCAAAACAAGATAATTCCTTATGTTATAACAATCTAGCTAAAAATCTTACGATCGTGGCACCGAGGCCGTCTGTCGGGGTTGACAATCAAAAATTAAGGAAAAACTAAAACAAAACAATACAAGAAAAAATTGAAAAAGAGCAACAAAAAAAATACAAAACAATAGTATTGAAAGAAAGAAGTATATAATACTCAGATTGTACTGCCCGTAGTTAGAACGTACACGCAAATTTGAATTTACTGAAGACTGCAATGAATGCACTGATAATTATGGATTAAGATCAGTGGTCTATCTTCTTATAACTAAAAAACACTGTCCACTTCTTTTAACGTTCAATATACTAACACTTATTTCTTGGATTTTCTCACTACTTGTATTCAGATCAGATGAAATATAAGGAATTAAGTCAGAGATCCACATACACTAGAAAACACACTTAATAACACAGATTTGTAATGCACGATTTCCAAGAGTAGTTATATTGGGACAAAAATCAAATATATATAACTTTTGGGTCAGAGAAAACACTTATTGACAAAAGATTGCAATATAAGATCCCTAAGGAAGCAATATATTTATATAATAAATATAGAGTGAGTTGAATTATTATGTTTGATAAATATGCACACGTATATAGTATGTAGATATATATATATATATGAGTAAATTTATTATAGAATAGATATATAAATAAATAATATAATGTTACAAGTGGCTGGTACTCACCGATCTAAACTTGGCATTTGAGGAGGTTGGCTTTAAGCTAATGCTAAGATCCTTTGTTCTAATACTTTATTAGTACAATTCTTTATTCCCGTCTAGACCAAGAATAAAGTGTTAATGTTAGCAATATGCTTTAAATCAGTCAATACCCGAATTAAAGTCTTGTCTTAACTTCAGTCAAGACCCGAAGTAAGATTCTTTATTTCAGTCAAAACCCGAAATAAAGTGTTGGTTAGTAAGTGATTATTTCAGTCAATCCCCGAAATAATGCTCTTTAAATCGGTCAATACCCGACTTAAAGTGTTATCTTGACTTCAGTCAAGACCCGAAGTAAGATTCTTTATTTAAGTCAAAACCCGAAATAAAGTGTTTGTTAGTAAGTGATTTATTTCAGTCAATCCCCGAAATAGTGCTTTTTAAATCAGTCAATACCCGACTTAAAGTCTTATCTTGACTTCACTCAAGACCCGAAGGAAGATTCTTTATTTCAGTCAAAATCCGAAATAAAGTGTTTGTTAGTAAGTGATTATTTCAGTCAATCCCCGAAATAATGCTCTTTAAGTCAGTCAATATCCGACTTAAACTGTTATCTTGACTTCAGTCAAGACCCGAAGTAAGATTCTTTATTTCAGTCAAAACCCGAAATAAAGTGTTGGTTAGTAAGTGATTATTTCAGTCAATCCCCGAAATAATGATTTGTTAATAAAAGTTCTATATCAGTCGATACACGATATAATGTGTTAGTCCTAGTGCTGGGACATCGGAGCGGAACATCGATGTGCAGCATCGATATTGACATCGCCCAACAAGCATCGATGTGGCGATAATATCGATCATATAACCACATCGATGTTAATGAATTTTAAACACTCTGAACAAATGTCTGACTAGTGTATCATAGAAAAAATACTGTGTTTTTCAGTTCAGAATTTTTTTTGCTCTCGTCTTTATTAATAACTTAATAAAAATAACAAAAACAATTCTAAATTAAAAGTTTCCTAAAGATAACGCATAAATGAATTAAATGAATATGAAAAATTACAGGTCTGAAAACTTCTTATCTACAGACTGAAGAAACAATAATAAATGGCAAAGGCGTTTTCCCTGCAAACTGTTTCTCTTTTGAGTTATAGTTTCGCCTGCCTTAGAGAACAGACATTCGGCTGGCATGGAAGTAGCCACAATGGACAACATTTTTGCTGCAAGACGTGATAAGCCAAGATATATAAGATTAATATGAAGTGGTTCCAAAGGAACTTCCGAACTTCCTTCTGTTCTTTTTTCAATCACCAGGCGGATGTGAAAATAATAAATTGAACTTTGTTGAGGCTGAGAAAGGTAGACGTTTTCTTAAGGGGCCCATAAACAGTTACGCATGTTGGCCAACTCGAGTAGGAAACCGATGTTGTCATGCAGATTTGGCCGTGTTTGGGCCTGTTTGCGGTGTGACACATATGTCAAGCGGTTGGACGAAAATCAAATCAGTTTAATTTTAGTGGCGGGCTACGAGTTTCACAACATATTGAACCATGCAGGGCGATGTTTGTCAATTCGTCATTCTTGAGCGAAGTCTATTGAATAAATGATAGCAATTAATAGTTCTAGCAGCTCCTGAAATGTGTTCCTATCCTAATGTTGGACAGTAAGTTTGACATAGTGTGGAGACAAAGCTTTCGTGTGTGGCACACCAAAATGGATAACATGTTCGCAGTGCATGGGCCGCTTTAGCTGAAATAATAAACAAACCTGTATCGCTCTCCTGTGGCAGCAGTGTGATGTAAGGTCACTCTGATTGTTTCCTCCCAACTATTTAAAAGAATTCTGATTGGTTCCCCCGAACAATGTTTTCTGTCCCCAGCCAAAATCATTTTAAAAACTAATGATTATCAATTATAACGATGCTTTGAAAATGAAATGAACAATCACTTCACATTTCTCTTTCCGTTTTACCACGAACATTTGATTGAAATATACGTACTTCTTTTTTCAAATCTAGATAATTTTCTTTGCATTTTATTTGCTTTTTACAGTATGAATTTATTCCTTTACGGTAAGAAGCATGTAATTCCCTAACATCGAAAGGATAACATCGATGTAGGTCGACATTTTAGTGCGTCGACATCGATGGAAAAATATCGAACATCGAGAGCCCAAACATCGATGTTTTGAAAACATCAATGAACATCGCCCAGCACTAGTTAGTCCCTACCTAGCCAACCGATCCCAAGCGCCGACAAGTGCAAAAAGAGATCGAGATCAGTCAGCTTGTCGTTTTAATAGCCCTTGCTTGCACACGACACCACTGATGGAGTAGCAGAGGCGCATGATTGCAAGAATTGGCAGTGCAGCTGGGATCTTACGGTACTAGCGATAAAATTTGCCTAGCAACGAACAAAAATGCATAGCAACAAGAATTTTTAGAGCAAGCTATGCTGCTGTGTTAAGTTGAATTATATTTGCAAAAAATTTTATCTCTATCACGTAAAGAAGAAATACCCGTTGAATGGTACTTGTAATAATGGTAATGATAGAGTTGCAAATTGATTTGCTTGATCGATTATATTTGTGCCATTAATTGTATGCTACATGACAACACATGCTTTTGTTGGATGTTGTACCTATTTTTGGGAAAATTATAATTAGATTAAATTCATTTTCTTTTCAGAGCTCAATTTTAGCATGGTATTTTTGTAATATGTTCTCTTTTCAGGAATTATGTTTAGCATGAATCTAACTGGTTCAAACAAATGATAATAATTTAATTTTATCTGCTCGTTGAGGCTATACTTTTGTATTGTATTTGTGCAATATGTTATGAAGATGACAAATACATGGCTTTGTTAGGCTGTGTACCTGTTTTTTGATTAAGAGTAATCAAATTAGATTTGATTTTCCTAAAAGTTAAATGCTTTGTTTTCAGGATGTTTTCTTTTCAGAAAGTTGTGTGTTAAGAAAATTATATTCGAACCGATTTGGTTCGAACATACTGCCCCCCGTTGAAAGACTGTAAATGTCTTTCAAGTAAAGATCCTTAAGCTACATCTCTAAGAAAGAAGTAAGTTTGAACTCACTGACTAAGCAATTAATGAAGAAAAAGGATTGGTCTTATGTTGCCCGTATAAAGCGGCTTCCTTTGCTCAGGATAAAATAGAATGCTTGGTTTACGAGAACTAGAATTAGATCGATGTGATGTTGTATTTATAACTATACGAAATGTTTATCCTTTAAAAAGTACACAATTTTCCAGTAACAACCTAATGATTGAGAGTAGAAATGACAGAGTTATTCTTATTGAATAAATTTAAAGCCAAAAGTCTCATTTTAACTTTAGGACCATATTTGATGGTGAATCGCTGATTTCTCTTCTTGGAGCGCTTTAATGCTGTTAACGATACGGTGGATAAGTTATTTGTAGTATGTAGCCAACGTGGTACGTTGATGCTACTAATATGATGTCATTCTATTTTGAATTCGCGCCACTGCTTAATGGTTGCCGGGATTGGTTTAACCCCGGAACATCCTGCAAGCCATAAAGCTTGCATTAACATTTTAGTAGTAATTGTAATGGGCGATATCCAGCCAAGTGGATCGAAAAGTGTCGCAATTTCTGAAAGAATAGACCGCTTTGTAGAGAGACAATCTGCTCTCTTCCTATATTGTAGAGTGAAGCAATCAGCTCCTGGATACCAATGAATGCCTAAAGTTTTTACAGATTCATCGCTTGCGAATCGCAAAGGAAGTTCAACTTCTCTGTATGGTTCGGGGATCCTAGATAGTAAATCTGAAGAATTGCTTACCCATTTCCTCAAATTAAATCCACCGGAAGATAACATATTGCTGAGCTGCTCTTGTATTTGAAAGACTTCTTCCTTTGTATCTGAGCCTGTAAGAAGGTCATCAACATAGAAGTCACGAGACACTATCTTCGCAGCTTTGGGAAACTTGTCAGCTTCATCAATGGCTAGTTGTTGAGCGTTTTTATTGCGAGATAGGGAGCTGGCGTGGTGCCAAATGTTACAGTGGTTGATTTGTAATCTTTAATAGGTTCATTTTGATTATTCCTCCAAAGTATTCTTTGGTAGGTTTGATCTGGAGGCTGTACCTTAATCATCCTGTACATTTTCTCTATGTCAGCAGACATAGCGAATTTGTACTTTCGCCATCTGAGGATGATTGAAAAGAGTTCAGACTACAGTACTGGACCCGTATGCAGTTGTTGGTTTAGACTTTTTCCATTAGTCGTTTTAGCCGAAGCATCAAAGACGACGCGAACCTTTGTGGTGGTGCTATCTTTGATAACAGCATGGTGAGGAAGATAGTAGCTTTGTTCATTGCTTACCATCGTATTAGCCACTGTCATGTGACCTAATGTCTTGTATTCTTTGATACAAGCTTTGTATTCCTGATATAGTTCACGATTTCGTTCTAATTGCCGTTCGAGGCTGTAGAACCTACGTAATGCCATGCCACGAGAGTCGCCTAGGCTAAGACTTTCTGCGATTAAAGGCAGACGAACTTCGTAACGGCCATGTGCGTTACGAACATGAGTTTTTTTGATAAAACTCTTCATATTCTTGATCTGCTTTAGACAGCTTTCTTTCTGGATTAACTTCTTCAGTTTCCCAAAACTAACGTAAAAGTTTATCCAGTGAAGTGTCGTCGTCGTAATGAGCCTTTGCTGTTAATGCAGATGCTGTTAAGAATGTGGATGTGTTTTTTAGCTTTCCGAAAACTATCCATCCGAGGGTACTGTTTTGGTCAGTTGGTGTTCCTGGAGGACCTTTTCGTAAACCTTCCAAAAGAATTTCGCTGTACACATCTGCTCCTAAAAACAGGTAAATTTTTCCTGGTTTAAAGAAAAACGGATCGGCAAGTGGTAGCTGATGTATATGACTCCATTCTTTGTTTGGAATGGTTGAAGGAGGTAAAATGTCTGTAATTGTATCCACTATAAGGACTCTAACTGTAGTTGCCTTAGCTGTGGTTGAATAAGGATAAATGTTCAATACAGTTTGTTTTTGAACATTTGTAGTTTCAGTTTTTCCCAGGCCAGTGATTTGAATTTCCACGTTTGTAGTGGATGATAGCAGCTTATGTGCGGCGGCTTGGGTTATAAATGAAACTTGAGAGCCTGAATCTATCAGTACCCTTAATACCAACATGTTTCCCTTTTTGGTAGGAACGTTTAACAATGCTGTGGCAAGCAGTATTTGTTTGGTACGTTGGTTTTTTGCGTGAAGCGTATGGAGAGATTTATTGGCTGTGGAAGGTGAATTACAAGGTTGAGCTTCTGTGTGCTGCTCCCTTGGCTTGAATTGGGTCGAGACCCTTGGAGTGGCATTATTCCTGCGAAGTAAAGAATGATGCCTACTTCCATATCGCTGACATGAAAACTTACTAGTACAAGTTTTCGTGTTGTGGCCCTTTGATAGGCAATTGTCATGAATCCACATCACCTCCTCCATATTCATAACGCACATTCCAATAATTGCATTCTCTAATTATCCAAATGCATTACTCAATAGCCAAAAGGCAATACCTACATATATCATTTCCACATATCACAAAAACCTAAAAATAAACCTAACATACTATTCATGATATCATGACAAGCTCATTTCCAACATACAAAAACCTTAACCCATTAACACACTCAGAAACAGGTGTTTTATTTCAACATTCCTCGGGGCACCCGCTAGACAATCAAATAAACACGTCACCGCGAAGTAGCTACCGTTCATCAGAACGAAAACATGATATACAATCCCTACTGAGTACTGACCATCGGGCTAGTGCTCTTATGTAATCTAAAATTTGTTTATCATTTTCCATATGCTACTGGTGACCCTGAAAATTGTCTCTGATTGTTTTTGTCATTTTTAATTGTTTTTGTGATATCCCAATTGTTGACCGATTTTTGAAATTTGAGCGTTTCCGTTCAAGACGAAGAGCCAATTTTTAATTATTTTTCTGATTTTTGTTATTTGAGCGTTTCCGTTTAAACAAAAATCAGAATTGTGATTTTCAATTGTTTATTCGATTTTTGTCATTTGAGCGTTTTCCGTTTGGACAAAAATCGGAACATGTGCATGCATATGGAATTGTCTACCCGACAATTCCCACAAAATAGGAAAGTGCATAATCGACCAATTCTGATTGGTTAAAGAATTGGTTCGATTTTAAATAAATAGGCTGTTGAAGCGAAGCCAAGTAAGAGAAGTTTTTAAGTGTTCAACCTGGAGAGTCCCCCTACCCAAGGTAAGGCCTCCAGTATTTTCCAGTGATTTATCTTTTAAAATATATTGCAAAACCTGTTACGCAAAGAGTTTTCTTTTTAAAGTTTTTTTTTAGTATATTATAAAATTTGTTCAAGTGCAAAGAGTTTTTTCCTTAAAGTGAACAATAAAATTTTATTACAAAAAGAAAAGGAAGTTGATATTCTCTATAACAAAAAATTAAGTTATACACCAAGTGGCGTGTAACAAAAACTGGTGGCAGCGGTGCAGATTTTGTAAAGGTTTGTAAGACCTACAAAACACCAACCTACAAATCTCGAGCAGCATTTAATGTGCTGGCCAGGAGAAAGTCCCCCGATTGGAGCGAGCGACTCCATAGAGTATATAAACCTCCACCTAGAGGAAGAAGATTTCCCTGAAGTCGAGCCAGACGAGACGAACTGGAATTGATACTAACACCAGCAAGCGAGCCGTTCTTCCGACATCTATTTTCCAATGCGGGATACACCGAAGAACGAGTAAATCGGGCGATGTCAAGAGCCCTCCAACGAGGAGAGCAACAACAAAATTAGTATAACAATTAAGTAAGTCTAGAACCTTTTCATTAATTAAGCATACGTTAATTAAGCTAAATGATAATTTACATTTTATAATACATACATATATATATTTTCATTATAAATATGCACTACGAAATTATTTAAAAAAAAAAAAAACAACAACAACAACAACAAAACCCACTTTTTAAATCCTGCTCATTTATGGTCGTATTTCTCTTGATGGTTATAACAATTTCCTTTTGTCGTATTTTCTCTTGACGGCGAAATCAATCTTTCGAATTAAGTGAAAACGTTTTATCAAGTGAAATCTTTTTTTTCAGTGTTAAAGTGTACAAGTTCGTTTCTACTCGCAAAACTTCTCCAATTTTTTTTCTCTTTGTCTCACTGGAAACTACGTTGAACTCCAAAAATTGAGGGAAATTCGCGCAAATATTTTCACACTCGATCTTCAAAACATCGTGGTGTACGCGCAACCCTTTTACCAGGTCTCGTTACACATAGGAAGAAACCTACTCCTAAACAAAAACGAACAATGCCTGAAAACACGACAGAACAATTAACTCTTGATCATGCCAAGAGTCTTATCCCAGAATTTGATGGGAATCCAGAGAATCTCCACAGGTTCTTAAACATATCCAGCCTATTCCAAAAACAAGGTACAGCCGAATCAGATAAAGCGCTATACCTCCATATTATAAAGGCTAAACTTATTGGCAAAGCATACGATGTCATCAAATATAATGACATTAATTCTTGGAAAGAATTGCAAGCTGCTCTCCAAGAACAATTCATGGAAACTCGCTCTAGAATGTCTATTCAGAACGAAATCCTATCATTAAAACAATTGCCTAAGGAAGACACTAAAGAATATGCTTTCCGAGCTCAAACGCTATTAGCTATCTACAACGACGCTACTTCAAGTCTGACAAATGAACAGACTTTAAAAAATTTTCTATTTGAGGAAAATAAAAAGATGGTTATCAGAGCTTTTGAAGATGGTTTAAGACATGACCATGTTCGTCTGCTAACCAAGGCTAAAGGCTACACCGACCTAAAAGATTCGACAAAATTTGCCATAGAGCAGAATTAGAGTGGAAAACAAGCTTATATGCGCATATTGTAAAACACCGAATCATCACATTAGTCAGTGTAGAAAAAGGTTATTTCAACAGCAATCTTTTGCTCAACCTTCCACTAGCTTCGCACAAAGAAGCCCTCAACATTTTCAATCCAGTAGGATTCCTCAACAGCAGCAACCTATAAGAGCTCCAAATCTTCGACAAATAGATAGGCAAGGCCAATATCCACAAGGAAATAGAGCTCTCCAATTCCAACCTACAAACTCATCACTTCCTACATATTCTCATAATATTAGATCCGCAATTAAAAGTAGGAATCCAAAAGGTAACCCTGATATGCCACAAGCTAATGCAAAAAGGGAAATTCCAAAAAACAGTCAGCGGCGAGACGAGATAGCGGAAACTCAATCTCGCCTAAATCAATTAATGATAACCGCCGATGTCCATCCGCAACCTCAAATTTAGAAGGAGAACTTTCTCTCTCCTTAATCGCCGATCGCCAATCGCTAGTTGTGACGATCGAGAATTCTATTACTGCGTTTAAAACTAGCACATTTTTGATAGATACCGGAGCAGAAATATCTGTATTAAAAGCTACTAGGGTACTTGGGAATACTATCGTCACTACTTCAAAAAGCATAGAGCTATCTTCATTAGCAAGAACCCCCCTGCGTACGCTAGGAACTGCAGAATGCAATTTCTACGTTAAAAATATCACTTTTAAACATAATATACATATGGTCGATGGTAATCTACAATTAAAATATGACGGAATATTAGGTCATGATTTTTTAGACAAATTTCTTTGCAAAATTAACTACGAAACTAAAATACTGACTCTCAAAATAAATAACGTGTCCGCAGATGACACAGACATACAAAATTCAATCACAGGAATAGTATCGAACATTGAGTACGGAGGTTTGAAAGACCCAAGCTCCGAACTATTTCCAGTTAGATCTGACGCAAGGTATGGAGGTTTGAAAGACCCAAGCCAACACGTCAGATCAAATTCTAAAAATGTCTCAAAAGAAGACAAAGTACAAAATAATAAAGCAAAGAAATCGAATAAAGGCAAGTGCGATGCTGACGATATAAATATACCAGCACGTACACAGGTAATAGCTAGGATAGCCATGAATAAAAGAGGTACCTTTTTCTGCGAACACAAAGAATTGGAATCAGGAGTGATTATTGAGAATACGCTTATAAAACCAGACAAAAATGGTCAAGCGAATATTCTTATCCTCAATTCCAATCAAACTGATGTTCATATTAGGAAAACGGACATAAGACCTCACTTACATGAAATTAATAAATTTAATATTATAAAACTAAATCCTCAAAGGGATCCTATTCAAGAAAGGCTTGCTAGACTCGCATCCGAGCTAGACCTTTCACACTGCAATGCTGAAGAGTTCAGATCCATTTTAGATATATGCCGTAAGTACAACGACATATTCTACTTGGAGGGAGACTCCCTGACATTCACAGATGCAACGACACATAACATTCCTATCTTACCTGGAAAACCTATCGTAAATGTCAAACCATATAGATTACCTGAAGCTCAGCGTGAAGAAATTAACAATCAAATTAATAAAATGTTAGAAGACGAAATTATTAGTCCCAGTTCAAGTCCTTGGAACTCACCTCTATTATTAGTTCCTAAAAAACCAGATGCCGATGGCAACAAAAGATGGAGAGTAGTCGTTGATTTCAGACGTCTCAATGATATAACAGTGGGAGACGCATTTCCATTGCCAAACATAACGTACATTTTAGATCAATTGGGAAAAGCCAAATATTTTAGCACGTTGGACTTAGCCAACGGCTTTCACCAGATACCCATGAGTGAAAGCGACAAGGAAAAAACTGCATTTAGTACACCTTATGGTCATTACCACTATAACCGTATGCCATTTGGTCTAAAGCGAGCTCCAGCCACTTTTCAAAGGCTGATGAATAATATTTTAGTCGGTATCCAAGGCATAGAATGCTTTGTTTATATGGACGAAATTATTATATACGGGTACAATCTGATAGAACACAACTCTAGACTCCAGAATGTTTTTGACAGGCTTCGAGAACATAATCTCAAGCTACAACCCGAGAAATGTCACTTTCTCAGTAAGCAGATAGCCTATCTGGGTCATCTTATAACCAAAAACGGAGTATCACCAGACCCCGCTAAGCTCGAAGCAGTTACTAAATATCCTATTCCTAAAAAGGAGAAAGACGTAAAATCCTTCTTAGGATTTGTCGGCTATTATAGGCGCTTCATTCCAAACTTTGCAAAGCTAGCCAAACCTTTAACAGCTCTTTTAAAAAAGGATGCTACTTTCAAATGGGATGCTTTTTGCGATGAAGCTTTCCAATCGTTAAAGAAAAAATTGGTTAACGCTCCGATATTACAATTCCCATGTTTCGATAAAGAATTTTTAGTGACTTCAGACGCAAGCGACTACGCTGTAGGTAGTATATTGTCTCAAGGAAAAATCGGTGAAGATAAACCCATCTGTTTTGCAAGTAGAACTCTCAATCAGGCCGAGACGAGGTATTCCACCATAGAAAAGGATTTATTAGCGATAATTTTGCCGTCGAGCAATTTCGCCCTTATCTGTACGGGCGAAAGTTCACTATCATCACAGATCATAAGCCCCTCACGTGGCTCATGAACCTGAAAGACCCCACTTCTCGCCTAATGAGGTGGAGAATAAGGTTAGAAGAGTATGATTACAAAATCATATACAAACCAGGAAAAGCAAATCTAAATGCCGACGCTCTCAGCCGTGCGATCCCTGATACAAGTAAAACTATTCAGGTGGTAACTAGAAGTCAAAATAAGGTCCAAATCGAATCCCAAAAGGAAACAAACAATAATCCTACATCGACTTATGTAGAAGAAAACACGAAAGATCTTCTAGAGACTCGTGATATTAAGAAAAAATACTTCTTATTGCCAATTCATAACTCCATACAGGAAAATTCATTAAGTACGTATTTACCCGATAACTACGTAATACCCTTAGGAGAAGCTATTGAATTTAATAAAGGCAAAATTTCTTACATTGTTGGATGCGCTCCTATACCTATCAGAAATGAAACTGATCGAAGTCAAATAATAAAAATTTTTCTTAAGGCCTACCCAAAGAATGAGAAAACTATTTCTATAGCCATACCAATCACCGATAATACTAGTTATCGCGAACTAAAGTTTCTATGTTCTAAAGAATTTGAAAAGTCAGGCACTAGACCAATTTTCTTTCTTAATAAAGTAATTAAACTAACGGACCCTGAAGATATAGCTCAAGTAATAAAAGAGCATCATATCTCTCCGTTAGGCGGTCATCAAGGTGAAGGCAAAATTATAAGCAAAATAAAAAGAATCTACAATTGGCAAGGCATGTTCAAAGATATTAGAGACTACATCAAGAAGTGTCCTTCTTGCCAGAAAAATAAGTGTAGCAAAAACAAAAGAATGCCTATGAAAATATCCACAACTAGTAATAAACCCTTTGAAAAAGTATTCTTAGATATAGTAGGACCATTACCCACTAGTTATTTGGATAACAAATATATACTTACGTTCCAAGATGATCTGACGAAATTTTCAGATGCCGTACCCTTACCAAATGCCGAAGCGCACACTGTAGCAGAACAGTTTACGAAACAAATCATATGTAAACACGGTCTACCTGAAACGATCTTAACTGATCAAGGAACCAATTTCTTAAGTTCTACATTTAACGAAGTATGTAAACAACTGAAAATTCATAAGCTACAAACCACTCCTTATCACCCAGAAACAAACGGAGCTTTAGAACGAAGCCACCGAACCTTAGCAGAATATCTTCGACACTATGTGTCAACAGATCCACTTACATGGGATACTTGGATCCCATACGCTATGTTCGTTTACAACAATTCCGTTCATTCAAGCACAGGCTACACGCCGCATAACTTATTATTTGGATTCCATGCCGAAATCCCAACGTCATTAAAAAAAGATCCTGAAGTTGCGTATAATTACGACAATTATGCCAGCGAACTAAAAGCCAGACTTCAACATTCTCATAAGATTGCTAGGGAAAATCTTATAAGAAATAAAGAAAAATCCAAGGCATATTATGACCAATCATCCAAACACAAAAATTTTGTAATAGGCGATAAAGTCTTAGTTAAAAATCATACCCGAAAAAATAAGATATCACCGCTATGGGAAGGACCATACGATATAATAGAGACTCCTTCGACCGAAAACTCTATCGTCAGAATTAAAAACAAAAATAAGCGAATTCATAATAACCATTTGAAGTTATTCGTCGACTAATCACGAACTATTCATCCGTTTTTCCATAGGTCAGGATGATCGGACCAATTATATTCTTCACATTATTATGCACAGCGACGAGCGCTACAAACGTCACGATTTTCGATTCTACCCCGGGTATCTATTTTGAGGAATTCGGAACAGTTCATCTATACAGTAACTCTTGGAAATTAGTAACGTATTATAATTTAGATAGTTTTTACACAGAACTAGATTACTTAAGAATCCAAGCTAGTAATATAGAAAATCTCTGTCTTACTACTATTAACAAATCACACTCAAACCACTGTGAAGCGCAGATTAATATGCAAAAGGTGTTGTTGAGCGAAATAGATCAGATTGACGAAATCCTAGAACCAAAAAATTTTAGGGCACGTAGAGCTTTGTTAAATATTGTCGGAAGTATACGCAAAACCCTGTTCGGAACGTTGAACGAAGAAGATGCCAAGCACTACCACGAACAAATACAAATCCTAAAAGTAAATGAAGACCATCTCTTAGAATTAATAAAATCCCAAACCCTAATTGTTGACAAAACTGTCAACGTGTTCAATAAAACTTCGTCCCAAATCCAAAAAGAATTCGGAAATATACAAAGGAAACTCGCTAAAATCTCTCAAGTCATCAATAATTTAACCTATCAAATAAATGATAACATCTTAGAGCTAGAGCTAGAAAATGCGATTTCCATTACAACACTTTCCCTTATGAGATATGAAAACACACAAAAGGCCATTTTGGAAAAGTTGCTTGACATTAAACATGGAACATCAAATCCCCTTATGATAACTCCCTATCAACTCGAACATATCCTTACCATCATTAGGAAAAATCTTCCATCGGGAACGACATTACCTGTCCCCGTTACACCAAACTTACTCATTGATTTGTATAGAGTTAGCCAAACGAGTACTAATAAGATAAACAATCAAATTATTATTGAAACTAAAATCCCTCTACCTTCAAGTACTCAATTCCAAGTTTATAAAATTATACCATTCCCGATTGCCGTGAACGACTCCTTTGTTTATGTCAAACCCACTACCGAATTTCTATTAGTCACTCTGAATCGAGAAAAACACTATCCTATGAATCACGAAGATTTTCATCAATGTCTACAAAATGTTCCTCACCATTATATATGTCAGACGACTCACCCAATCTTCAACCTTAATTCTAGAGATAACCAATGCTAAAACATACCCAAGATCTCCCGCCTTCTTGCACGTTAAATACCCTAAAAGGCTCTTCCTTATGGATACAATTGGCAAATCGTAACAAATGGCTCTACAATCCCAGATCACCCCTCACTTTAGACAATATATGCAATGGCGAAATTAAACCACTAACCTTAAAAGGCACCGGAATTTTAGAAATTCGACCCACCTGCTATATTCGAAGCGACTTTCAAACACTTTACGGACATTCTGAAGGAACAACAACACTTGATAAATTTTATTTGCCATCAATTAATCTAACTAATATCACATCCTTGATGGAAAGAATTAATCTAAATGTACCACAAGAGATTACGATAAGAAACAATAATCATCAAGAACTTTTTGATATCAGCGAGGACATTAAATCTCTTAGAAGTAAAGAACAAACTAAATTAAAAAACGTCACCCCACATGACGTTCATCATTATCTACTCATATACTGTTTAGTAGCAATAGTTTCTATTATTATTATATTAAGAGTAATTCAGTACTATATCAAGAAAAAACCTGTAATCTCAGAAACCACTGAAAATGAATTAAGTCAGGCTAATGTTGAACTAGAATCCTCTCCTAGGAACATACCTCTGACTAGAACTGTTAATTAAAAAACAAACAAAAAAAAATATAAAAAAAATGGGAACATTTAATTTAGTTTCTTTTGTTCTAGTAATATAAGCCAATTACCTTTTTTTCAATATATATATATAAATTTTGTAATTCAAAATACTAAATTTGTCTCAAAATATTTTCATCATATAAATATCTCAACTAATAAGAAAAACTAATACCTACATATAATTTTTTTTTGTATCAAACCCTAGATATAGGTTATATGATAAGGTATTATAGTCATAAAAATGTAAGCACATACATATATCACTTGTAAACAAAAATAATTATAATTGTAATTTGTCAAAAACTCTAATCAAATACTGTAACTTTCAACGGCGGAGCTTCAACATCCATTCCAACAAAAATTTTCTAATTCTTTTCAAGAAATACAAAATTTCTCTTTAGGGGGAAGGTGTCATGAATCCACATCACCTCCTCCATATTCATAACGCACATTCCAATAATTGCATTCTCTAATTATCCAAATGCATTATTCAATAGCCAAAAGGCAATACCTACATATATCATTTCCACATATCACAAAAACCTAAAAATAAACCTAACATACTATTCATGATATCATGACAAGCTCATTTCCAACATACAAAAACCTTAACCCATTAACACACTCAGAAACAGGTGTCTTATTTCAACATTCCTCGGGGCACCCGCTAGACAATCAAATAAACACGTCACCGCGAAGTAGCTACCGTTCATCAGAACGAAAACATGATATACGATCCCTACTGAGTACTGACCATCGGGCTAGTGCTCTTAAGTAATCTAAAATTTGTTTATCATTTTCCATATGCTACTGGTGACCCTGAAAATTGTCTCTGATTGTTTTTTTCATTTTTAATTGTTTTTGTGATATCCCAATTGTTGACCGATTTTTGAAATTCGAGCGTTTCCGTTCAAGACGAAGAGCCAATTTTTAATTATTTTTCTGATTTTTGTTATTTGAGCGTTTACGTTTAAACAAAAATCAGAATTGTGATTTTCAATTGTTTATTCGATTTTTGTCATTTGAGCGTTTTCCGTTTGGACAAAAATCGGAATATGTGCATGCATATGGAATTGTCTACCCGACAATTCCCACAAAATAGGAAAGTGCATAATCGACCAATTCTGATTGGTTAAAGAATTGGTTCGATTTTAAATAAATAGGCTGTTGAAGCGAAGCCAAGCAAGAGTAGTTTTTAAGTGTTCAACCTGGAGAGTCCCCCTATCCAAGGTAAGGCCTCCAGTGTTTTCCAGTGATTTATCTTGTAAAGTATATTGCAAAACCTGTTACGCAAAGAGTTTTCTTTTTAAAGTTTTTTTTTAGTATATTATAAAATTTGTTCAAGTGCAAAGAATTTTTTCCTTAAAGTGAACAATAAAATTTTATTACAAAAAGAAAAGGAAGTTGTTATTCTCTATAACAAAAAATTAAGTTATACACCAAGTGGCGTGTAACACAATTATTACACAATTGATTTGATGTGACAATTTTGAATTTATTGTCTACGTCAAGTTTTAAGAATTTCGGACATTTAAATAATAGGTGCTGCTCTTTGCACAAGGTACATGCTTGGGTGGATGACGTAGAATGGGTTGATGCTCTCGCGACATGAGCATTCTTGGAGGCTAGGGACGGTTTTTTATCGACTATGGCTTCTAAAATTCTAAATCTAGATTGTAAAAATAATTTTAAGGATTCGAAGCTGGGAAGTCCTTCCCCAGTATTTACTTCTTGTTCCCATGAGCGGTGCGTTTCTGCTGGTAAGCATTGTACCAACATGTAGATGAGAATTGCATCCCATTGCTTAGTGAAAACGTGCAAAGCCTCGAGTTTGAAGATACATTCGGACGACTTATCTAGCAAGGTTTTGATAGCCTTGGCTGATTCGTGAGCTGCTTTAGGTAGATTAAAGAGTCCTTTCAATTGGGCATTTACCAAAACTCGTTTATTATCATACCTTTCAAGCAATATCTTCCATGCGCTATCATAACTCGAGTTGGTCATAGGAAATTGACGCAATAAGTGCTCTGCTTCTCCAGATAAACTTGATTTCAAATAATGCAATTTCTGCACCGGAGATAACGCAGAATTTGAATGCACCAGGGAATTGAATAAATCGTGAAAAGCTCTCCAGGAATCATAAGAACCTGAGAATTTTGGGATTGTGATGCTCGGTAGTCTCAGACACGATGAAGTTTCATGTTCTGATTTTGAACTTGATTCAACCTTTGTTTCGAATGCATCTAATGCATCCCTAAGATTACCTCGAAAGCTAAAGTATAGATTTTCCATCTTCGAAAATTGATCGTTTGCGAAATAATCATACTTTTGAAGTTCGCTATCTTCCAAGGCCTGCGTGGCTTGGATAATTGTATGGAGATCTTTCTTATAATCTGACCAAATTTCCCTTAGAGCGGTAAATCGCTAAGAAATGAGACCTTTCGTTCGTTTTTCTACATCAGTTTTGGTGTAGTTATTGACCGACTTCTCGAAAATTATTGCAAAGGTGGCTTGGTTTCCCAAAAGTTTTTGAAGTGCATACATAATTAAAAAATTGATAAGATAAAACCCAGACCTTAGATCCGGCTCGAAGGACTATAAAATGTACTGCCCGTAGTTAGAACGTACACGCAAATTTGAATTTACTGAAGACTGCAATGAATGCACTGATAAATATGGATTAAGATCAGTGGTCTATCTTCTTATAACTAAAAAACACTGTCCACTTCTTTTAACGTTCAATAAACTGACACTTATTTCTTGGATTTTCTCACAACTTGTATTCAGATCAGATTAAATATAAGGAATTAAGTCAGAGATCCACATACACTAGAAAACACACTTAATAACACAGATTTGTAATGCACGATTTCCAAGAGTAGTTATATTGGGACAAAAATCAAATATATATAACTTTTGGGTCAGAGAAAACACTTATTGACAAAAGATTGCAATATAAGATCCCTAAGGAAGCAATATATTTATATAATAAATATAGAGTGAGTTGAATTATTATGTTTGATAAATATGCACACGTAGTATATAGTATGTAGATATATATATATATGAGTAAATTTATTATAGAATAGATATATAAATAAATAATATAATGTTACAAGTGGCTGGTACTCACCGATCTAAACTTGGCATTTGAGGAGGTTGGCTTTAAGCTAATGTTAAGATCCTTTGTTCTAATACTTTATTAGTACAATTCTTTATTCCCGTCTAGACCAGGAATAAAGTGTTAATGTTAGTAATTTTGATCTCAGTCAAGACCCGAGATACAATATGCTTTAAATTAGTCAATACCCGAATTAAAGTCTTGTCTTAACTTCAGTCAAGACCCGAAGTAAGATTCTTTATTTAAGTCAAAACCCGAAATAAAGTGTTTGTTAGTAAGTGATTATTTCAGTCAATCCCCGAAATAATGCTCTTTAAGTCAGTCAATACCCGACTTAAAGTGTTATCTTGACTTCAGTCAAGACCCGAAGTAAGATTCTTTATTTCAGTCAAAACCCGAAATAAAGTGTTGGTTAGTAAGTGATTATTTCAGTCAATCCCCGAAATAATGCTCTTTAAGTCAGTCAATACCCGACTTAAAGTGTTATCTTGACTTCAGTCAAGACCCGAAGTAAGATTCTTTATTTCAGTCAAAACCCGAAATAAAGTGTTGGTTAGTAAGTGATTATTTCAGTCAATCCCCGAAATAATGATTTGTTAATAAAAGTTCTATATCAGTCGATACCTGATATAATGTGTTAGTCCCTACCTAGCCAACCTATCCCAAGCGCTGACAAGTGCAAAAAGAGATCGAGATCAGTCAGGTTGTCGTTTTTATAGCCCTTGCTTGCACACGACACCACTGATGGAGTAGCAGAGGCGCATGATTGCAAGAATTGGCAGTGCAGCTGGGATCTTACGGTACTAGAGATAAAATTTGCCTAGCAACGACCAAAAATGCATAGCAACAAGAATTTTTAGAGCAAGCTATGCTGCTGTGTTAAGTTGAATTATATTTGCAAAAAATTTTATCTCTATCACGTAGAGAATAAATACCCGTTGAATGGTACTTGTAATAATGGTAATGATAGAGTTGCAAACTGATTTGTTTGATCTGATTATATTTGTGCCATTAATTGTATGCTACATGACAACACATGCTTTTGTTGGATGTTGTACCTATTTTTGGGAAAATTATAATTAGATTAAATTCATTTTCTTTTCAGAGCTCAATTTTAGCATGGTATTTTTGTAATATGTTCTCTTTTCAGGAATTATTTTTAGCATGAATCTAACTGGTTCAAACAAATGATAATAATTTAATTTTATCTGCTCGTTGAGGCTATACTTTTGTATTGTATTTGTGCAATATGTTATGAAGATGACAAATACATGGCTTTGTTAGGCTGTGTACCTGTTTTTTGATTAAGAGTAATCAAATTAGATTTAATTTTCCTAAAAGTTAAATGCTTTGTTTTCAGGATGTTTTCTTTTCAGAAGTTGTGTGTTAAGAAAATTATATTTGAACCGATTTGGTTCGAACACAGATTACTTAATAAACAAAGCAAATTCAAAGTGATGCGCATACATTTAATTTCCAACCTAGCAGTTAAATTCATTTATTAAAGAAGATCTATATTTCCAAGCCTTAGTAACAAAAAAGAAAAGATCATTGAAATTATTTCTGCCATTTAACGACTCAATTACCTCAAGCTCACTCAACAAACTCTTCCCATAAACTCTAATAGGAAACTCAGCCAAAATTGGGCATCTACCCAGAAAGTGCAATAAGTCCTCCTCGTTCCAGTTGCATAACGAGCATAAGCTCCCTCCCTCTCTCCTCCATGGACGCATTCAACTCAACCAAGCCATCTCTAAATCTCATTATAGTACTTATTTTTTTAACAGAAAAGCCATCCTTAAGATAATTACTAGAGGAAAAATAGTGTAGCTTGTCATATAGCTCATGTTGAACTGTGGTTCTCGCCTTATCCACAGCCTTACGTCTAATCCATGACTCTTCTTTCTTAATAAGATTGAAAAAGATTTCCTTTATTGTAGAATGCGTTTCTCTTTCAAAATTTAGAATAATGTTGTGTTTCTCAGATATGTCTTGACAAGCTATAAACCAAAATATATTTTTTTCTGTTACCTTATAAGCTAGCTGGTGATGAAGTCTTTCACTCTTGTATGTATATAGCACCCTGCTTAAATAATCAAAGTGACATTTAAGCGTATATATGTATATACAGGGGAGTGCAGTCTCTAAGGTCAACATATAGTTTGGAGTTTGCCGCGGTAATAGTAACATGTTCTTTAAGGTGAATCGAAGGAGCTTTTCTATGGTATCATACTGTTGGAAACCCCATACCTGAGCCCCATAGCATAAAACTGATCGTTGCACAGCGTAAAATAATTTAAGCTTATTAGAGTGTTTTGTCTCATTATTTCTAAGAAAATGACTCCAAGTCAAGTTAATGCTAATTTTTGCAGATTCGAGGCGATGTTTAAAATTTGCTGTTAAGGAAAGCCTAGGAGTCAGAATAATTCCTTAATAAGTATATTCTTTAACTACTTCTAGCACTATATCGTCCTAAGTCCAGTTTTCATGTCTTGTTCTTGCACCTCCTCCACGCTGAAAAACCATAACTTTAGATTTCTCCAAATTCACAACTAGATTCCATAACTTGCAATATTCTTTAACCTTATTAATCATTCTTTGGAGCTTAGCGGGGTTGTCCGCAAGAACAACAATGTCATCTGCATACATAAGGGTTTTAACTTCAATTTCGTCAATTACAATTCCGGTTTCCAGAGAATCATTAAGATCGTTTATGAAAAGTGCAAACAATAAAGGACTCAGAACGCAACCTTGTTTGACACCAGAGTTTGTAGGGAAGCTTTCAGAGAGGACATCCTCATTCCAGACTTGAGATTCCGTACTCTTATAAAGGCTTTGGACTATGCGTATAAATTTTCTAGACAGTCCAAGCTGAAATAGTTTAAAGAAAAGACAGTGTCGATCTATAGTATCGAAGGCCGCCCGGAGATCAACGAAGAAAGCATATACTTTCTTTTTATTTATTGACTGACACAGCTTGACAATACTTAAAAGAGAGAAATGTTGTCAATCGTGGAGTAACCAGGTCGGAAACCAGCCTGGCTTTCCGAAAGATTTTAACGCGATCTTTCCTAAAACAAGGCTCTGTTATATAACAAGTTAGTAAAAATTTTGAGAACCGCATCCATAAAGGAGAGTCCTCTATAATTTTCAACACGATTAATGTCCCCCTTTTTATATATAGGAAAGATCACTGATTTTGAGAATGATTCTGGTATTTCAGCGGTGCTATATATTCGATTGTAGCAGTGTAAGAGTTCATTTAGGAAGTTATCTGGTGCATTTTTATAAAACTCGTAAGGTACCCTATCAATACCAGGTGCCTTGTTATCTTTTAATTTGCTAAGAATATCTCGAAGCTCGTAAGGTTCAAAATCACGGTCCAGGTCAAGGACTTCTATAAAGGGAGCAGCATAAAGAATAGAGTTACAAGTAGTAGGCGGATTTAAAAGTACATTAAAGTAATCCCTGAAGGAGCTGATAGTTATCATACCACTTATGTTAAACCCTTTCCCACACATCTCCTTCGCCAACCTCCACCAGGATTTACTATCCCTAACCAAATTCAATTCTAAGGCAATACTGTTGGTGTACATTTCTTTTTTAGACTTACATACATCTTTGTAGTATTTATTGTACCAAACGTAATTTTTCCTAGCAAGCTCTGTCCTGTTTTTCCTAAAAATCCTTAACCATCTAAACGAAATGTCCCGGGCGCGCAGACATGAGCTATCAAACCATTTTTGTTTATAATTACGTCTTCCGGGAGTTGAGCAGAGTGCCGAGCTTTTAATAATTCTAACTAAATTCTCAATGGAGACGGTAAAATTACATGAGTTACATAAATTAGAAACTTTTTCTCTACACTTATCACAACACTGAAGGCTCCAATTAAGCTTAGGCAACAAGGTCATTGTTTTGGCGTCAGAAGCTGATGACGTATTCTTTAAAACCCAAGACAAACGTAAGGGGAGATGATCCGAAAAAATCTGTTCTTCAATACCGAAATCCGATACAGATGTTATAGGTTATAGGATACCGCTACTATATCATTGATAGAAGCACCGTTTCCCCCCATATACGTATATTCCCCATGGCAATTACCTTTAGTTCTGCCATTTAAAATTGTCAGACCGGTATCCTCACAAAATTCTACGAATTGTCTGCCTCTACTGCTAACAACTGAATCATGTGAACTTCTTGCAACCTCCATCCTAGAGCCCATTAAGGTTTCTGCAGTCAAAGTTTGCAATTTCGCGATTCTAACATTAAAATCTCCCATAATAACAACGTTATCAATATCATCATTACAGAAAACTTCCATAAACTTACCGAAATCTGAGTCCCACATTGAGCAATTAATATATGCCGGGATAAAATTGACCACTTCCGCGGAATGTACAAGCTGAATCAGTGGCCAGTTGCACTTTCTTGTGAACCTCAATATACCCCTGGAAGATAGCGCAGTATTTATTCCCAGCACCCAACCTCCACTTGCTCTTCCATGATTAGAAGTCCGGATTGCACCCTCCCAGCAGAGCTCAAAGCCACCAAAATATTTAGAGAAGGAGTCAATATGTTCATCCGTTAAGTGAGTTTCGTAAAGGCAGAAAACGTCAAAGCCCTTAACATAATTGAAAAAACCTGGAAATATAAGTTTGTTACGTAAACCTGAAATATTGCAATTTAATACGATTAGAAATGTTTGGACTTCCTTATGATTTTCTATCTTATTAACACTATTAATTTTCAACTTATTATCAAAATTCAAACTATTATTATTAACTAATCTAGAAATATCTACATGCAAAGGTTCAGACAGATTATAATACGGACAGACGGATGTATCCTATGTACAAATTGCACTTGTAGTTAGCAGGTGATTAACCGGCTCAACACACAAAAATCTATTACAAACTTTTCTAACCTCATCCTTATTACTAAAAAGACTGCAAATGAGATCAAAAGCCGGCTTTCCATTATTCGTTAAGCAATTGCCATCGAGTGCAAACATAGTTTCGCCCACAATAACTTTATCATCTTTCACAGAAATTTTCTTTCCTTCATTAAGTTTACCCAGCTCATATCTTATCTTGAACATAATTGTCCGTTTGGCTCTTATACCGCTTGGGTAGTCCTTTTGAATTGAAATATTTGTACCCCTTAATTTCTTAGCTTTTCCCAAGATACTATAAGTAGTCTCCGTAGCGTTAAATTCAGCAAGAAGAAACGGTCTAGCCAAGCTTGAGGCTCCAAGCAATCGCGCAGATACTATTTCAATGGGATGCTCTATATTTAGTACCTGGGTACAAAGTATTTTGATGGCCTCAGCTGGCTGTTTGGTATTTTCGATTTGCAATCCCTTGAACACTACATTGTTGCGCCTGGCATTCAACTCTAATAAATCAATTCGCTGTTGAAGTTCAGATTCCCGAGCTGTAAGAGCTGATACAGTTTTACGGAGATAAGCGTTCTCCTGCTTTAGCGCAATCATTTCTTTCTGCAAGGCATCAAAATCAGCTTTTGTTGCCAAATTAGCCAGCTGGGTGTGCATTATATGCGTGAAAGCATCCATCAGTTCCCCCATAGAGTGATCGCCGACCTTGTCTGTACGATTCATTATGCAATATCGTTTAATAGATTCAGAGTCACGAGTTTCTGTCGTTTCTGGAGATAATTGCTGGATTCGTGTCTTGCTGCATCCACTGTTGATCCGGGGTAAGCTGTTGTTTGCAGTCATAAAGAGAAGCAATATAAAACTATGAGCCGAGGTTAGAACAAGAATGCGTGTAGGATATGTAGGTGTTATGTAGATGTTCTTTTATCACTGAATTATAGATAGTTGTATCCTCTCTGTATGTATATATATCTTCAGTTTGATGCAGTTAGATATTGCTTCTTCCAGGCGAGGTGAAGTGCAAAAATGTTGTCCAAAAAAGATTGAGGTTATGAGCGTCTCCGTATAGGATATAGGCAGAACACAAAAGATAAAAATTTGTTAGATCTTTTCTTAATGAAAGCTTCAGCAGAATCATATACTGGTATAGCAACTGTTACATATACAAAATGTATTCATAAGGCATCGGGAAACAAATCACAATTTTCATAAGCCAATCATGCCTAAAAGCACGGATGGCTTATCTCTTGCGCATACGAAGAAAGTTGCATCAGCAATTTCTTCAACTACGCGCAACATTCCTGCAACAAATAAAAATATTTTTCCCACAAAACGACTTGGGAAAAATAAAAGTTTTAAATTTCAACCCAAGTCGTTTCAATGAAAAAAAAGCCCCACGACAAATCTTACCTCCAGTAAGATTTGCGGTAAATACGATATGTATGCACATATATACATACATACATATCGGGCGCATGAAAATTTTACGTCGGTGAAGACTGAAACGATCGAGTCTTCACCGAAAAAAGCTCTTATCAGCAAATTGTCGCGAGTTGCATACATTGTGATCGCAACAATGTATGCACGGTAGCAAGACGATGGTTGATATTTATGAAAATATCAAATTTCAATTTCAACCATCGTTCGTCGCGATAATTCTGGGCATGTTTAAACATGCCCAGCGTAAAATAATTTTCTCAGGATAGGAATGCTAATTAAGCATTTTCCTATCCTGAAAGAAGAGACTTACGATTGAAAAATCTAAGTCTCGACACAGTCGGTTTGATACATCTGATCAAGGTACGTGTTCGGGTCGTCGCGCTAGAAAAAAATATTCGAAGAGTTTAAGAGAAAATTAAGGAAAGTTAGAAAATCAAAATAAAAAGGTGTTAACAAATTTGTGGATGGTTTAGTCGGATCGGTGGAAAGGAAAGATTACTGTGTTATATTAGAAAAGTGTAGAAAACCTCAAAAGAAGTTATGCCAATATTAATTAAGTGTAAACAACAGAAAGAAAATCAAAATAAAAAGGTGTTAACAAATTTGTGGATTGTTTCTTTGTGGTGTGCGCCCGACAAATAAGGATAAAAAAAAGGGTGACTAAGCAGGTAGGAGTACGGCTAAGGACTAAACCCTTTATAATATATAACAAAATTGGCGCAGCCGGTAGGATAGTGGAAGCCTGCTTTTCGAAAAGCCAAAAGTAGAAAAGTATAAGAGCTGTAAAATCCGCTATCCTGCGAACCTAAGCGGTCCCATTGACTAAGCCACTCAGGCCCAGTCACCCCCAACACTCGGGTTGATACCATCTCTAGGCGCCTCTGCTCCAGGCGGGCAAGCGTTCACCCCAATTAGTGCACAGGCACCACCGAGGGATACCAGTGAACAGTCCACAGAAGGAAGAGGAGAAATATTTCAAACTCCCCCAGAAGGACGAATACAGATCAGCCAGGACACAGCTCGTTAAGCAGCCTGAAGTTTCAGCCAAGCAGACCATAAAACGCTAGCAGTCAACGATCCTGAGATGAAGAGGAAATCGAAGACGGCTCATAAGCCCCCTTTTCAACTAGATCCAGGGGAAGTTAAGACGGCCCAAAGGCCCCCCCAGCTGCAAAACAAACCGACCAGGATTCAGAGGGAACTCGAAGGCGGTTAAAGAAACCCCCCTCTCAATTACAGCAAAGGGAGTTAAGCAGGCAAGGAGCCCCCCTTTCACCAAACAACGCATCATATGCCAGCCGAAAATCCTGCTCTACCTCAGCAGGAAACAGAAACAGCAGCGAGGGAAAATTCTCCATCTTTAGCCGAAGCGGGATCAGCCCCCGGTGAAAAAATACAGCACCCCGGTGAAGGTACAGCATCTGCTGCTGAATCTTGCCCAACAGGACCTCGACTCCGAAGCGGAACCGTTCTGCCAGGTCCGAATAGTCAAGTAAGTTTAGCTAAATTTTTAAATAAATTATACGAGAGAGCGCGGGAATCGGATAAACTGACGATTACCCATTGTGACGCCTTAGATCACAAATTAAAAACAGAGCGTGAGACCAGACTCGCCAAGTTAAATACCTTAAAGGAAAAAACAATAAAGTTCCGAGAGGAACTAGAACAGTTTTCCGAATCTCGACGCTCACTCAGTTTAGATCTAGAAAAGAGTAAGAGTGTTAGGTTAAGTGACAGTGATAGTGATAGTGACAGTGACGGTGAAGTAGCTGAACCAACTCCCGAATACCTGCTGATCGATTGGCTCGAAGAATCCTTAACGGAAGTCAGCCCAGAAACAAGCCCAGCTAGTCCACCCAAATTTAAATTTCCAGTCAATAGACTACGCAAAATGGTGGACTACGCAAAATGGTGGACTACGCAAAGGTAGCTAAGCTCACAGCTCAACTCGTCCCCTTATTTTCGGGTGAAAACACCCCACAAATGGGACGTGAATTACAGACCTTCATCGGCTGCTGCAAGCAAACTATGCAGTGCCTTGACGATGAAGAAAAGGTGGCTTTTCTACAGGTTCTCCCCACAAGATTAAGAGGTGATGCATATCAGCTATTCGCTTCAGACGTCCCTACTTCATTCACTGAGGTAGAGGAACGTTTGAACAGAACATACCTTCCCCGTGAGACTTATCAAGAATTGGTGAATAGATTGATCACCACACGCCAGAACCCATTGGAATCTCTCACTGCTTTTGCTACAAGGTTGAAGCAGCTGTTGACGATCTGCAATGAGGCTGCGACACAAAATTATGGAGCTGAGGCAGTCCCGGCTGTGAAAACACAGCTAATGGACTTCGCCAAAAATGCTCTTAAAAGAGGAGTAACTAATCCACATTTGTGTCAATATTTACTCACACAGGGAGAAGGTGATTTAGAAGCATTAATTCAAAAAGCCCTGGACATGGAGAAATTACAGCAAGGTGCTACATTCGCCCAGAGTCCTCTGGCACAAGCCCCTCCAATGGCTCCAGTAGACCCAGATTTACGAGTGAGAGCTTCCTACAGAGCTCCTTACTATCAAATGCCATCTACACCTATGTTCGCATCACCTCGAGCTCCAAACCCAAATCAGTTTTCACGCAATGTGAATAATCCAGGTTCATCACAGTCACGGCAAAGGCCATTTACAAACACTGATGCCAGAAACTCGGATACAGATGCACTGGTCCGTAACATCACGTGTAATTTCTGCCAGCGAAAGGGTCATACGTATTCAGATTGCCTTAAGCGCAAGAACACCCCTTTCTGCTCAAACTGCAAAATCTATGGACATGACGTCCGTGATTGCAGAAAAACACAACAAACGCAACAGATTGTTCCTCCACGCCTCTCCAACAGATCTACACAAGAGCAACATAACACAAAAAGTCCTCAAGTCTTCAACATAAGACTCAAATGCACCTTTTGTGGTCGCCGAGGACACGCAGACGAAGATTGCCGCCAAAAGAAAAATGGGAAGCCCGGAGTCAGGGAAACGACATGCAGTCGACAAAAAACTCCCCGGCTCGACTTTAAACCCACAACACAAATCAAAAGGGTCACCTCAAGCGCCCGAATCCGGCGTCCCTACAGTGAAAATTCCACTGGACATAAGCCTTAACGGCCATACAAAACTAGTAGTGGACACTGGCGCTGAGGTTAGTATTATTAAGAAAAGAGCAATTAAAGACCTCAAAATAATTAATTCCAATGAGGCATGCACTTTACAGACCGCTTTTGGAACTGGAAAGACATTGGGAAATTGCAAGGGCAACTTCAATTTTAAAAATAAGATTCCCTGCAAGTTTCAGGTGGTACAAAACCTGCCAGGTCTTTCCGATGACGGCCTGTTAGGAAACGATTTCCTATCAAACAATTGTAATGTTGAAGGCCCAAATAAAGCACTCAAGTTTCCTTGTACGGAAACAAATCCCGAAGAGTTTACTGTGCCCTTGTCATGCAAAACGGACAAGCTGTATTCCAGAAAAGCAGTCGAAGTGAGGTTACTTGCAGAAAAGATGGAACCTAAACAGGTTAAGCTATCTACATGCAGTGTCTCCAAGACATCTCAAAGGAGTAATGCTGGCTGCCAGGTTCAGCAAGAGCCGACGGAATGTGAAAAGAGCTGTCTGGGTGATCAAGAAACCTGCGAAATGAGGCAGCATCTGGTTACTTTAGAGGAACCAATATGCATACCTGCTAGGTCACAAATGATCACCACAGTCCCATTGCAAGTGAAGGAAGAAATGCTCTGTCTATCGAAAGAGATAGGCGATGGAGTCTTCCTGGCCAACAGTTTACTCCCTACTGGGAAAGAAACAGTGCTAGTTGCCATACTCAACATTAACAATTTCCAAGTAGTCATAAACAGTTTATTGTTACAACTGCTCCCTATACATGATTACGCCGGCATCCCAATAGGAGAAGCCACTGATACACAACACGTTCTCAAGCCGAATCAATCGCAAGCGAGTAACACGAACATCAGTGAGCTTCCCAAGGCGGAACAGAAGTCAGGCAAGACTTCTTTTTCCAGAATACCTAGACATAAGCTACTAACGAGGCCCAAGAGCCCTATACAAGACGCGTGCGAGCTCAGTAAGACCCGAGTAGAGGCAAAAATGACTCCACCGTCCAAGAAAATAAGTTACAAAAATTTTACATGGCCCCATAGCCAAATTAAAGATGCGAGCGAGCTCCAGAGGCCGACAAGCAAAATGCAGCTGACTCCTCCACCCAATATACCTAGATGTAAGATAACCACAAGGACAAGAAGCCCAACGACAGGTGCGTGTGAGCTCAGTAAGACCTATTCTCAGGCAAAGACGACTCCACCACCCAACAAAGTTAGTGTTAAGAAACCTCAGTGGCCCAAGAGCCCCATGACAAGTGCGTTGAGCTCAGTAAGACCTATTTAAAGGCAAAGTTGACTCCACCACTTAATAAAATTAGTATTAAGAATAAAAAGTGGCCCATGAGCCCGATAAAAGACGCGTGCAGATCCGTAAGACCTCATTGAAGGCAAAGTTGGCTCCACCGTCAAATAGTATTAAGAAAACCAATTTTTCAAGGCCCACAAGCCAAAATACGAATGCGTGCGAGTACTCGGACCAATCAAAAGTGCCCATAAAACATGGTACTCCACCATTAAAACTACAGGAAGGCCATTCCCTGGCATCTAGTAATGTAAGTAAAACAGATAGTAAGTACACAGCTACACAAAGTGAGAAAAGAAACGTAAGCTTTTCGGAAAACACAGCTATCTTACAACACGTAAGATACTTATTTCCGTATCAACAGGCTAGACCAAGAGCTCAGCCTAGACCCAAATCTAAATGCGGAAGAAAAAGCTTCGATATCCGAACTCTGTTATGAGTACAATGATATCTTTTACCTTAAAGGTGATAAGCTTACATATACAAACGCTATCACCCATAACATTCCATTAATACAAGATCAGGCCCCAATAAACCAAAAAGCCTATCGATTACCAGAGACCCAGAGACAAGTAATCAACGAGCAATTAAGAGAAATGCTAGACAACGGGATAGTCCAAACCAGCAAAAGCCCTTGGAATTCACTCTTATTAGTAGTCCCCAAAAAGCGGGACCCGATGGTGAAAAAAGGTGGCGCGTCGTTGTCGATTTTCGCAATTTGAACGAAAAGACAATTGGCGACGCTTTTCCGCTACCACGAATCGAGGATATTCTTGACCAACTAGGTCATGCCAGGTACTTTACCACTCTCGATTTGGCCAACGGCTATCACCAAGTCTTAGTCGACAAAAAGGATCGACATAAGACCAGGGGCGGATTTGATCACTTGGCCGCCCTAGGCCTATGCAGATTTGATCACTTGGCCGCCCTAGGCCTATGGAAGATTGCCGCCCCCCTACTGCCTGTAAAACACGAAAATTGAATGATCTATATCCAGTGAAGGGACCCCAGGCTAGAATTAGCGGAGTAGGCTGCCTCATAAATCGGAGTAGATTTGAAAAAAATGGAGTAGAATTAAAAATAACACTTTCCAACGAATTATTTTATTTAAAAAAACGAAAAAGTATAAAAATGTAATGAAATACCCACAACTACAAGAAAAAATCAAAAATCATTCAAACATTTTGCCGCCCCCTAAATCTGCCGCCCTAGGCCCGGGCCTACTCGGCTTATAGGGAAATCCGCCCCTGCATAAGACCGCCTTTAGCACTAATTACGGGCACTACTAATTTAAGCGTATGCCATTCGGACTCAAAGGAGCTCCCGCTACATTCCAACGCCTCATGAACTTCGTTCTAACAGGCCTACAAGGCCTCGAATGTTTCGTTTATCTTGACGACATCGTCATTTATGGTAAGAACCTAAATGACCACAATGATAAGCTTCGCAAAGTCTTCAACAAATTGAGAGAAAACAACCTCAACCTCAACCTGCAGCCAGAGAAGTGCCAGTTCTTGAGACGAGAAGTTGTTTGCCTAGGGCACAAATGCTCTAGCGAAGGTGCATTACCAGACCCCAGCAAACGGCCTGCGTCCAAACATTCCCTGTTCCTAGACCAGTACGGCAAGTTCAGTCCTTTTTAGGACTTTCCAATTACTACAGGAAGTTCATTCCGGACTTCTCAAAAATAGTTCGTCCAATTACGAATTTACTCCGCAAGGATGTAAAATTCACTTGGACCGAGAAATGCCACGAAGCATTTCAAAGCATTAAACATGCCCTAATTTCCCCACCACTCTTAATCTATCCAGATTTTTCTAAACCATTCAATCTTACAACGGACGCCAGCAACGAGGCATTAGGCGCTGTGCTTTCCCAAGGAGAAGTGGGAAAAGACCAGCCTATCGCCTATGCAAGCCGAACGCTAAACAAAGCCGAGAAAAACTACTCCACTATTGAAAAGGAGTTATTGGCTATAGTCTGGGCAACTAGAAATTTCCGATGCTACCTCCAAGGCAGGAAATTCACGGTCTACACTGACCACAAGCCTCTCAAAGGAGTCTTTAATGTAAAAGACCCGACTTCCCGTTTGGTGAGATTTCACCACAAATTGTCAGAGTTCGACTATACAATCGAATATAAACCAGGGAAGTATAATACCAATGCGGATGCATTAAGCCGCATTCCACAAGTATTAAGCGAAGACAATACAGGCAATACCTTAACGGTACATGCCCAAGCCCACCAAACTATGGACTCTGATATGGAGGAAAATAATCCCCCAAATAAAAAGAAAACCAGGAAACCCGCTCATTGCTTCGCCGTGACCAGAGCTCAAAGATAACAGAGCCCAAGAGGCCAATACAAGCCCCAGCGCTGGAACACAGCCCACGGCAGCGGAACATAAAGAAAATGAACCCCCAGAGGCGGAAATACAACCCCCTGCTACGCTTGAACAAGAAATAAGTCCAGTCAAGGCACCTGAAATTATCACGAGCACCAAGGAAGCTCAAACAATCCTAAAGGATTATCACGACTCTCCTTTCGGCGGCCATCGGGGTGTCATTAAGACTTATAAAAGAATTAGACGCAAGTACTGGTGGAGACACATGCTTAGCGATATAAAAAGGTACACAAAGAAATGCCCTAAGTGCCAAACAATGAAAGCATCTCCACAATTCAAGATGCCCATGGTAATAACGGACATCGCAGAACAACCTTTCGACAAGGTTTACCTCGATAGAGTAGGTCCACTAGAAGAGACCATATCAGGTAATAAATATATCTTAACTTTTCAAGATAATCTTACCAAATTTGTCGACTGGTATGCCATACCTAATGGAGAAGCAGTAACGGTGGCGCAAGTCTTTTTCAATGAGATTGTCACGCGTTATCGCATTCCAAAGAGAATAGTCACCGATCAGGGAACTAATTTCCTAAGTGAGCTATTCAAGAAGGTCTGCAAACTCCTAAAGGTAAAGAAGTTAAAGACATCCGCATACCATCCACAGTCCAATGGAGCACTAGAGCGTGCCCATAGACCATTAATCGAATATCTGCGTACAATCGTAGATGAAAATTCTAAAACATGGGATCAATTCCTACGAACCGCTGCATTCGTGTACAATAACAGTGTACACGAGGGTACTAAATTAACCCCGATGGATTGCCTTTACGGCTTCACAGCGGATGTCCCAACTAATTTAAAACGGGATCCTGAACCCGTTTACAACCACGAAAGTTATTACCATATGCTCAAATACAGACTCCAAAAATCATATGCCACGGCTCGTAAAAACCTCTTAGCCAGCAAACAACGCTCAAAGGCATATTACGACAAAACAATCAGACCTCTCACTTTCCACCTAGGAGACAAAGTCCTCCTCAAAAGTGAAAGCCGCAAACACAAACTTTGTCAAATCTGGGTTGGCCCATATCTGGTAATTAATGTACCCAGTCCAACAAACACTACCATAAAAATAGGCAAGCGGCAGGTTGTCGTCCACAACAACCGTTTGAAGCCCTATTATGAGTAGTATACTGGTACATATATCTTTAGCAAATAAGTTAAGTCCATACTAAATTCTACAATTAAATTAAGTGCTATTAGAATTACCACAAAAAGTAGTATGACTAATTGACTAACGAAGCCTATCCTTCATTTTCTACAGAACATGAAGCACATATTGGTGTTAATATGCTGTTTCCATCTGGCAATGGGACAAATACAAACGGAACCCTACACCATAAGTCCCCTGAACAATACAGGAATACTGTATGAGGATCTAGGAAAATTACAAGTCTACCATAATACATGGAGCATCTTAACAGAGATCAATCTAATGGAACTGGACAACCAGACGCTTATGGCAGAACAGGCGGAACACTTAGTTCACCGACTATGTTCAAATCGCTCTCAAACGGATGAGCTATGCCTGGTTCAACAAAAACACGTTCATTCTCTCTTGGAAAATATCACGAGAAGAACAAGTGTCATTCGAGAAGTGGTCCCAAAATCAAGATCAACAAGATCTATCTTTGATGGAATAGGCAATGCAATGCACTACCCATTCGGAACCATGGACAGCACTAATGAACAAGAGGTATACAGTCGACTCGAGGAGCTCGAAACAAATTCAAAAGCACTAGCCGACCTGGAAAGACAGCAGATCAGTGTAGTCAAAACTACACTACAGCAAATTCAAAAGCCATTGACATCTCTGCAGGAAAGACAACGTCAAATAAATCTCCAGATAAATAGAATGCAATACATAACAGATGATTTACTGATGAGACAATTGAGGCAGGAAATAATTTCAAGCCTGACCTTACAAATTGTCGAGATTGAGTACAGGCAGCAAGCCTTACTCGACATAATAATCTCCAGTAAAAATCACCAGTTGCATCCGCTAGTGGTGTCTCCCAAAAGTCTATTAGAGATATACCACAAGTCCCACGCTACTTGCCCAGATGCACAAAATTGTCTCTCCCTGTCATATCAGACAGCGGAAACAAAGGCACGTCTAGTCCAAGACAAATTAGTCATCCGAATACAACTTCCGATTTTCAATCTACCACAAATGAAGTTGTATAGAGTACACAGTTTTCCCATACATATTAACAAAAAACAATCATTGGTACCCGATATACAGTACTCGCACGTAGCGCACCAGGTACAAACACAGGATATTCTATTATTAAAAACACAAGATCTTAAAAGCTTTAAAAAGATCACTCAATATTCCAAAGAGGACACTTACATCGCTAAGCTAGGCATTCCCGTAACAAAGGCAACTCTGTCCAAAGAATGCATAGTGAAGCTGCTCTTTAATCCATTAAAGGAAGAGCCTCAGTGCCATTTCAGAGCACAAATACCTCCTAGAGACCTACTTATTAAACAAAGTAAACCGAATTCTTGGTTATTTTCGTTGATAGAACCAACAATTGTACACCTTCAGTGTACCCAACAATTCCTAACTTCAAAAATAAAAGGCCAAGGAATAATTACTATCAACCATCCCTGTCAATTACAAGTAGGATCACAAATCCTACACTATGAGGCAGAAAATATCCAGCAATTGAGTCTCAAACAACCCACTTATATTCCAAATATAACTCCATTAGAACAAATAGTGGATAAATATCTTAATGAAACTAAAACCAAAGTACAGTCTGAAAAAATACAGACAGAACTATATTCAGGAGATGACACTAACAGCATCATCCTAGAAGGTACCCAGTCATTAAAAGAACTGGACGAAAAATTAGAAAAAATAGTTCCTCATATCAGTCACCACCCTACACATGTCCTAGCTGCAACATCAGTATCCTTAACTGGTGTTGTCATCACATGTATGGTACTGTACCTGGTCGCCAAATGGCTAACAACATTCATAACAAAATTCCATTTACGCAAACCTACAAAAACCCCAGAGGCGGAGGAACAAATCGAACAAATCGAACAAATCGAAATAACCGAACCTACCCCTCTTAAAAGGACCCGCACCCTACCACTTGCTAGGTCAGTGCAAGTGGTCTAATGTCACCACTTCAAACGGTCACAATAACGAAGCACTATCACTGGAAGTAGAACACATAAAAAAAATTTAAGTGGTTTCTATTAACCCCAAATAAATAAGTTAGTAATAAGATACAATAATAATGACAAAAGGGGAGATGAAATAAATAAATAATTATTTAGCTTTAGAAGTAAAAATAATAGTGCATATACACAAACCAAAAAGCAAAGTAAAAGATACCCTCCCCCGTTAGTGTTAAATAATAATACAAATAAATAAGAATAACACATAGAATTAAAAAACAAAACAAAAAATAATAATAAATATTATAACAAAACTAACCTAGTATAAAAATTAAGTAACCTCTAACATTAGAAGTAGAAACAAATAAATAAATAGTTACTGAAGTAAGATAAAATATCGAAATACATGTATACATATAACTATAAAAAGAAAGCAGAAGGTAAAAGAAAGAACCTTGTAAAGGAAAACAATAATAATTGACAGAAGACAAAAACAAACAGTAGAAATTAAGTTCATAATAAAAGAATAGAATAGGTACTTAAAGTAATTCTAGAAAATAAGATAACAAATTTTTTTTTTCAAACCAAAAGTATGTACATGTAAAACCGAAGCCACGCCAAAAACCACCCACAAACTATTTGCGAAAAACAAACAAACCCCAAAACACAAAAAGAAAAAAAAACAAAAGGGGGGGGGGGCCCTCTGAAATAACAACAGGAATAACAAGTTACAACCAAAAAGATTTGAAAGAAATTTTTTTTTATTTTATTTCTTTATACATAGAAAAAAAGAGGGGGACAAATTTCAAAGTAGGCAGACCCTAGCAGTCGTCCTCCGAGTTCTCCCAATCGGCAACGGTTGGGAGTAATGGAGGAGTAGCGGTGAACTCCCTGATCAGTGCCATCGCCGGACAGCCTCCGAAATCATGGCAACAGCCACACAGACCATATAGCCCGACAATCGAAAGCACAGCACCTGAAAACAAAAAATACCGTTTTAGCACATAAAAATAAAAACAGAATAAGGTAAACCTCACCTGCAGCGACCAGTGACTGCCCCCTATGGGGATATAAGGGCAACAGCACCCGGTGGTAAACCCCCGGCGTGGCCTCAGCCCCCCATACGGTGCCGGGGCCCTCTCCATCCATGTGTAATACTAACCGGATGGGCCCCTGCCATCTGGAAGTCACACGCAGCACATAAATAGAATAAATAGTCGAGATACGACCCGCAGGGCTGCGAAAGGGCTGACTCTTAATACGTGCACGAAATATCATTTCTGGTTAATTCGTAGCCACTGGTTAATTCGGTGAAAAGAAAACTGTACCGTCTCACTGGCGAGATAAAACCGAAATGATCCACTACAAAGGGCTGCCCGGCTATGGTGCGAATTCACTTAACAAAAATACCAAAGTCATATGCCACACAAAATTTAATAGTCACCGATAAGAAAATACTAAACATTTAAGTGGCCGCTGTGACATTATTTTTTTTTTCATCTCTTCTCTCTATCAATCTCCTCTGAGGGCTATTCCTCTCCCAAGAATAACCCTCGTTTTTGTAGGGGGAAGGCATGTTACATATACAAAATGTATTCATAAGGCATCGGGAAACAAATCACAATTTTCATAAGCCAATCATGCCTAAAAGCACGGATGGCTTATCTCTTGCGCATACGAAGAAAGTTGCATCAGCAATTTCTTCAACTACGCGCAACATTCCTGCAACAAATAAAAATATTTTTCCCGCAAAAATATGGGAAAAATAAAAGTTTTAAATTTCAACCCAAGTCGTTTCAATGAAAAAAAAGCCCCACGACAAATCTTACCTCCAGTAAGATTTGCCGTAAATACGATATGTATGCACATATATACATACATACACATCGGGCGCATGAAAATTTTACGTCGGTGAAGACTGAAACGATCGGGTCTTCACCGAAAAAAGCTCTTATCAGCAAATTGTCGCGAGTTGCATACATTGTGATCGCAACAATGTATGCACGGTAGCAAGACGATGGTTGATATTTATGAAAATATCAAATTTCAATTTCAACCATCGTTCGTCGCGATAATTCTGGGCATGTTTAAACATGCCCAGCGTAAAATAATTTTCTCAGGATAGGAATGCTAATTAAGCATTTTCCTATCCTGAACGAAGAGACTTACGATTGAAAAATCTAAGTCTCGACACAGTCGGTTTGATACATCTGATCAAGGTACGTGTTCGGGTCGTCGCGCTAGAAAAAAATAATCGAAGAGTTTAAGAGAAAATTAAGGAAAGTTAGAAAATCAAAATAAAAAGGTGTTAACAAATTTGTGGATGGTTTAGTCGGATCGGTGGAAAGGAAAGATTACTGTGTTATATTAGAAAAGTGTAGAAAACCTCAAAAGAAGTTATGCCAATATTAATTAAGTGTAAACAACAGAAAGAAAATCAAAATAAAAAGGTGTTAACAAATTTGTGGATTGTTTCTTTGTGGTGTGCGCCCGACAAATAAGGATAAAAAAAGGGTGACTAAGCAGGTAGGAGTACGGCTAAGGACTAAACCCTTTATAATATACAACACAACTATTCAAGTTCACCTGGAGATAAGTAAAAAATACTAAGCGTTGCAGAGAAAAGTTGGCGGCAAATATCACTATGACAGCTCTCTAGGCAGCAGATCTGGCCGAATACGTCGAGTGCGTGGAGTCAATCCGATCGGATGTTGCCTCGTGTTGTTGATCTAATCGATTAATCTAAACATAGCTAATGAATTAATTTAAAACAAGTTGTAGTGTTGTGTTAAACAATTTCCATATAAATCGTTAACTATAATTTTTTAAAATTCGACGCGATCGTTCAATAAATAAATTATCAAAATTAAATTTTATCCGCCAAGTGAAGGGCTCTTCTATGCATGCCCTATCAACATTCTATAAGCCAGCAGCACGGTAACGTTTCCTTTCCTTCGCTTCATCTGTGATCAGTGCAAATGCATTAGCACTTGTCACTGATCAGCAATCCGGGTGCACTCAGCTGTGGTCATTGAACTGCACGGTCTGAGGTATTGAAAGCAGCAATAGGCATAACACTATTGTTGTTTTTTTTTACCTCGCTGTGTCGTTGACTGCTGCTGGTGGCGCCCAAATATTTGTGTTGTTGTGTGTCGCTTTTTTTCTTTTTTGCTTTTTTGTTTTTGCCTTCAGCATGCAGAATTTTATTTTAGATTTCTGCAACATTCGCGGATTAAGAGCAAATCGGTTTTCGGTGTACTGCCACCTTAACTCAAAAAATCCGGCAATTTTTGCGCTAAGTGAAACCAAGGTCGTTTCTGATGCTGATATTAATCAGTATCACGTCCCTGGTTACAGCTTCGTGCCTCTTTTTTCTCAGCATAGAGGGATCGCAGTATATATTCGGAATGATGTGGCCTTTACTATTCTTCAAGATTTTCCTTCTGCTAATCCAGAGTTTAATTATATCTGGATTAGGTTCAAACTTCACAAGCACATCATATACTTCTGTTTCCTTTATCGCAGCCCAAATATGTCTGATGACGACACGGTATTCGTATTTGACAATATCTCCAACAATATTGATCATTTGCTTTCTGTTTCCCCCTCTTCCGAAATCGTCCTGGCAGGCGATTTTAATGTTCATAATATACCGTGGCTCAGACATTCTTCTACCACAAGTCCTGCGGGCCGTTTCGTTGAACTCTTCTGTGAATCATTTAATTTGCAACAGCTAGTGGATGCACCAACGCGAATTCCTGATGCAGCTGGAGATAAAGCTAATTTACTCGACTTGTTTCTAACATCTCATCCTGACAAATATTCCATTTCAGTCGGTTCCCCTCTTGGAAATTCAGACCATTGTTTAATCACGGCTCAATTTACCACCTCAAACCTGTGCCGACCAACTGCTCCACCTACAAGTAGGCTTCTTTGGCACTATAAGAATGCTGATTGGGAAAGTCTCAATAAGTATCTTAAAGAAATTGATTGGTCGGTCTGTTTTGCTTCGAGGGATGTTGATGAATGCACATTACAATTTAGTAACATACTAAATCTTGGCATGCGTGAATACATTCCGTATTCTTACAGCAGGTCTCAACAACAGCATGATCGCTCCTGGTTTAACGATAAGTGCAACCAAGCTATAAAAGCGAAAGAGTCTGCTTTTCGCGCCTATCAATTGCATCCATGTCCGGAAATGAAACAAGTCTACAAGACTGCACGGAACACCTGCAAGTCCATTATCCAGAGAGAAAAATTTCTTTTTGACCAGAATATTAGACAAAGAATCTTGACAAGCCGCAAAGGTAGCAAAGGTTTCTGGTCCCTGGTCAAAACCATCAGGAACAATTTCACCAGTTCCTCTATACCTTCACTACTTAATAATGGTGAAGTGATTGTTGACTCCCTGGATAAAGCTAATATTTTAGCTCCTAGATTCGCTTCAAATTCTCGTCTTCCACCAACTTCACAAACACCTGTTTTGCATCGCCCGTGTGAATGTGTACAAGAGCCAATACACCTTCGTACGAGGGATGTGGTCAGGGTCCTTAAGGGGATCAACGTCTCCAAAGCCGCAGGTCCTGATGGTTTTTCGCCCCTGTTAATTAAAAGCTGCGCCTCATCCTTGGCTAAACCTCTGCGCAAACTCTTCTACTTGTCTTATTCGACAGGAAAATTTCCAACTGCTTGGAAGCTAGCTCACGTTCAGCCTATTCCTAAGAAAGGAGAGGGTAGCGATCCCTCAAATTATCGACCAATTGCCATCACTTCGATTCTTTCAAAGGTTTTTGAATCTATCAATAACTCAAAATTAATGAAGTATCTAGAAACTAATCATCTCATCAACGATCGCCAATATGGCTTCCGAGCTGGACGCTCATCTGGAGACTTGCTGACCTTTCTTACGGAACGTTGGAATCGTAGTCTTCACAATTTTGGTGAGTCTAAAATCGTTGCCCTAGATATTTCAAGAGCCTTTGATAGAGTCTGGCATCCAGCCCTTTTAGCCAAACTCAAAGCACTTGGTCTCTCCCCTCCTCTTGTATTATGGATTGAAAGTTTCCTATCTAGTCGCGAAATACGTGTTGTATTAGATGGCGTTACGTCTGAACCGCATCCCATAAATGCCGGTGTACCTCAAGGCTCTGTTATCTCTCCAACTCTCTTTTTAATTTTCATTAATGATCTGCTTTCCCTTACTTTCAATCCCATCCATAGTTTCGCAGATGACAGTACTCTTGATTTCGCTTACTCCTTTGACACTCTTGCAGAATCCAGGGGGAATGCTGCATGTGTTAAACGAGATTGCATGACTAGATCATTGAATAACGATCTTGCCAATATCCTCGCTTGGGGCAAAGCGAATCGCGTCGAATTCAATGCATCAAAGTCCCAAAGCTGTCTTATCTCATTAAAACAAGATCATAACTTAACCACACCCGTTTCTTTTGATGGAGCATTCATTTCTGATTCACCGTCACTAAGCATTCTTGGCATTAATATTTCCAGTAAGTTAAACTGGACAGATCACATCTTCTCTGTTGCCAAAGAAGCATCGAAATGTCTTGGATTTCTGAAAAGGTGTAAGAAATATTTCAGCCCGTCAAATCTAGCGCTCCTCTACAAGTCCTACATTAGACCTAGAATGGAATACAACTCCCATATATGGGCCGGGGCTGGTCGCACAGCCTTAGCTTCATTGGATATTGTCCAAAAGAGAGCCTTCAAGCTCATTGGCGATTTGGCAATAACTTGTCATATCGACTCACTCGAGCACCGCCGCAATGTTGGATGCCTTTCGCTCCTTTATCGCTATATGCATGGTCAATGTTCTGATGAAATATCTAGTCTAATCCCTTGTAGAATGATTCCTGCACGCAATACTCGCGCTGCATACCGCGCACATCCTTTAACCCTTCAAATTACTTTCGGCCGTACAGTAAAATTCAGAGATGCTTTTTTATCCCGAACAGTGCGAATGTGGAACAGCTTACCATCTTCTGTTTTTCCTCCGGCATACAATCTGCGGAAGTTTAAGGGCGACATACATCGGCACCTCCGCCACTTTCCTCATATCCCCTAATCCTTTCCCTATCTCCTTCCTGCCATGCTGTGCTTTGCATCATAGGGTATCCCCTGAGCTTGGCTTAATAATATATAAAAAAAAAAAAAAAAAAAAAAAAAAAAATACTGCTTTGAATTATCTCACAGCACTGTAAGTTTTATCCCTCTAATTTTTTGCTTGGTAGAAGCAGCATACTTTTATTAACTAGCGAACACTGAGTAAGGCACAATTTGCTAAATAAATGTATTTATTTTTAATAAAAACTTTGCTCTGTAATTGACAAGTGCGTGCATGACCAAAGCCAGTATTGCCAACTCTAAGTATGCTCTATCTCCGTAACATTTATCTTTGGATTTAAAGAAAAGGACCGGAAGGTCCTCCTAATGGAGCGCATCAGGTCTTGGTGAGGCAGGTTTTTCAGCTCATCCACTGATAGAAGGGCAGAGCCTAGAGTATCCAGCCTGCACCGGGCGAAGTGTTCGGTTGTCTCGGGCTCTCCCTCCAAGCAGGTCAGATACTCAGGGCTGTCAACAAGTCCCATCCTTGTTAGATGAGCGTGAAGTGAGCTGTGGCCGGTAATGATGCCAACCACAGTTCTACATTGTTTCCTTTCGAGCTCCATGAGAAAATCGGACATATTTCCATTGGGCCCATCAAGAAACAGTTTTGTACACCTGCAAATTCAAGTTCGCCCATCTCTGCTGATGCTTTCTACGAACATCCGCTTTAATGAGAGACCCGATACTCGAGGTGGCAACGCCTATGGTGGTTTCCGGTCCGAGGAACGGAGAAACAGAGCCAGCCCTAGCTAAAAGGTCAGCCCTTTCATTCCCCATAATCCCCATGTGACCAGGAACTCACAGACGGGACACCTTGTTGTGTATACACAGCTTATCCACAGAAGCCGTGCAATCCCCCAGTAACTTAGATGTTATCCGAGGGCCACTCAGAGCCATAAGGATGCCTGACTATCCGAGAGGATAGCAATGTCCTTTTCCTTGATTTGCATGTCAAGGGCTAACTTCGCTGCCATCGATATGGCGAAGACTTCAGCCTGGAAGACAGTGGTGTGTCTACCAAGTGAGTACTCCATTTCAATATCAGGCTCAGGAAAGTAGACACCCGCCCCAGCTCACTCATTTGTGAGAGAGCCGTCGGTGAAAATTTTTAGAGCGGACCGGGGAATGTTCGATATGGCACTTCCCTCAGCCCACGATTCCCTTCCAGAAAAACTCATAGAGAAGCGACGCCCAAACCGAAGCTCAGGTACCTTCGCATCACGTGGCATACTGGCCAGAGGCTTTTCCAAGTCCAGCCCGTACGCCAGAGAGCAATAAGAAGAGCCAATCCAGTAGGAGTAGTAGTGGAGTAGGGATAGGAATAAGAAGAATGAAGTCGGTTATGAAATTATGAGTGATTAATCTTAAAGTGAGGTCTAGAATTATACATTTACTTCTCTTTGGTCAAGAAAAGAGGTGACATGGAAATGGTTCGTTACATCCCCCTTTCTTCAGATAGATTTTTACGTTTACAAAACGAATCATAATATAATTACGAGCGTGGCCTTAGCTCGTTATTTAAAACACAATATTTCAGATATCATTCAGAAATTCTTCCTTTATTCAACTTTACTGCTCACTTTTATAACATTCACAAACAATTATCAAATCAACTCTTTAGTTATCGCTAGTACTGTACGTCTAATTATCGCAATCCAAATAGTTTACACCGTTCACACTTCATTGAAATAAGACTCTCCTCCTGGATGTGAGAAGCGCCGTATTTATATTCGCCAAATTATCCTAGATCCTTCCCGTAAGTTCTATCTCCAAACCCAAAGTTTACTAAGCTGTCACTGACCTAAAGTTTTTTCATTTCCAACAGATGTCGGTTGTGTCCGTATGTTGGGCGTAACAATATTTTAAATATTACTTTATTACTTTTCTTTTTTTACACAAGTAGTTACGCTATGTTCATTCTGGCCCATTACTTTAGCTTCCAGGATTTCGCCACCGTTGCTAGGTGCTTTTAGTCCATACTAAATGTGGATTTGTGTCTTGACTTTATTGGTGTATGTCTGGATGGTTTTTGTCTTGGATGCACCATTGAGTCTTGACTGGCTTATGTCTTGGATACACCATTGAGCTTTGACTGGCTTATGTCCTGGATGTGTCATTTGGTTTTGACTGCGGCCTAGCGGCATTAGCCGGTACTACCAGCATGCTCCGGTAGTGGGAAGTTTTTTGCTTCACTTTTGCCCACACGGGGTAGCATTATATGGTTTTCTGTGCCCACACTTAGCAGCATGCTACGGTTTTTTTGGATGTGTGATGTTTTTGCTTCACTTGTGCCCACACGTAGCAGTAAAATGCTACGGTTTTCTTGGATGTGTGGTGCGCCTAAATGTAGGCTTTTGTTGTTTTTAAGTGTTGTGCCTGGTTTTGAATTAATATTAGTAATAAGTAAAGTTAATAGTAGGAAATTTTTGTTCATGCCAATGGATTCTAGATGGTGGGTACGTGGGGGGGATAATAAGGATAGAGAGAGGGAGTAATGAAATTTTCATCAGAAATCCTCTACGGGGATTGGTTTTCGACATATTAGCGACATTTGTTCACACAATGAGCTAATTGGCAATTATATAACTACTAATTGGCAATTAGCAGCTTGGATGGTAATTAGCTAATTGGCAATTAGTAATGTGGTGTGATGCGTTTTACTGGAATTCTCATAAAATAAACAAATTTAATATCAACACTTGCTGTAAATATTTAATAGAAAACTTCAAGTTAAAGGTAAAAATATGGTCGCTGTGAGGTGTATTGATAAAAATGTTGTCAAACCAAATTAAATTTCAATATTTATTCACATCAAATTAATTATTAATTTCTAAATCTTAAGTTATAAACTTTTCCCTATGTTCTATATTCAAAATTGGTGGCAATATAAGTGAAGTTCTATGAATCCTATCTTGGAAACGAAAGCGGTCCAGAGCATATGTCTCCCAAGGTCCTTTTCTGGGTCATATTCAATTATATAAACTTGTGGAGCACTAGTACTAAATGTAACTTTCATTATTACTAATAATTTAGAAATATTAATAATGAAAACTAGTTTCACATAATTAACTTTTATTTATCGGTTATAATAATAAATTGAATACAAATTTTCATCATGCTGAACAAATTCAATTTTGTATGAACGCCCGATTGCTCCTTTATTGATGACATAGAAGTCTCCCTTGGTGTTTATTTCATTCAAAGAATCCTTTTAAATTCTGCTGTACCTCGAGGGAAGAAATAGATGGTAGTCTTCCAACTCGAGAACCACACGAACCCCAAATACAGTTTTGCATCGCTTTGCTGCAACAACCTTCTATTCCTGGCCCAGCTGGATGTCTTCAGGGTTGGTGAGTACTGCTCTAGCATCCTTAGTTCATCCATTGTGCCAGCCATTGTTTTACTCTAAGTCGTTGTTGCTTCCTTGAATTCCAAAATAAAACAGATTGCAAATCTGATTCAGCTCCTCACTTTATAGTCATGATTCCGAAACAAGTTTAATCCTGCTTAAAGCAAATTTGCAATATCAGCACATTAAGCTGAATGATTCATGTAATTTGATACCACACTTCCTGTAAGCAGCCCAATTGCAAGAATTTTACTGATGGAAACGTTTTATTGGAATTCGTAAACAAATTTTCACATCCTGTTGTAAACAAATTTAAGCCTGATTGAAACGTTTCATTGTAATTCGTAAACAAATTTTCACATCCTGTTCTAAACAAATTTAAGCAGTATCAGCACATTTATTCTTTTTATGTAATTTGATATCACACTTACTGTAAGCAGCCCAATTCCAAGAATTTTACTGATCGAAACGTTTCATTGGAATTCGTAAACAAATTTTCACATCCTGCTGTAAACAAATTTAAGCAATATCAGCAAATGATTCATAATATTCTTTTCATGTAATTTGAGACCACACTTCCTGTAGGCAGCCAAAAATTATATTGTTCCAAGAATTTTACCGAACATTTGCAAATTCGACCAGCAGAATAAAGTAATGAAATTAATTTGAATGATTTTTTTTGTTTATAGTTTAATTCGATATCATCTCAGCCTGTAAGCAAATTCGTTGGAATTCATCCTGTGCAATGATTATTGTAGCAGCAGGATCATTCATGTTTACAAACCGTTGCTATAAAAGCGCAAGCAAACTCTTGGGGAGCACCAGTCAATCTAAGTGATTCTCAGTGTTAGTGTCTAATAAAAAAAATTAAAAATGTCTATCACAGTAGTAAATGAAAGTTTTTCATTAATTAAGAAATTTCGAGAAGACGTGTTGAAGTGTTTAAGTGATACAAATTTTGCGAATAAAAACAATATTGTTAAAGAGTGCAACAGAGACATTCGTAAATTTCAAGCAGCACTTCGGAAGTGCAATAAGAATGCTATGAAACGACATTTGGACAGCTGTATTGCTCAAATTAAATCGTTGAGAGTGTTAATCAAAGCTCCCCATCGAGGTGGAGGAATTATTTAACGAGTTATAACAAGTGATTTTCTTAAATGGGAAGAAATAAAGAAGCATTCGTAGGTAGAATTAGGGCAGGTGTTATCGTGAATATAAGCCACCTAGATTCTAAGCTATTTATGGAAGATGCTTCCAAATTACTTGCTCGCCGCATTAAGAGTAAATTAAAACAACAATATCATATTAAAGTTGCTACAACGTTTTGCGGTGAGTTTATTAAAGAAACTGGTGATAATGAAGTTATTAAAGACATTAAGTATTTCCAAGCAAGAACTGCCCCAATCAGTGTGGAGGATAATTTGAATGAGTGGTATAAATTAAATATATACGACCCAATACTCACTCAGCTAGAAGAGTTTCAAGAGAAAGATAGTGGTTGGGCACTGCATTCTGTAATACATTTAGCGGTACATATCAACAAGTTTGAACCGATTCGGGGATCATTTTATATACCTCTGCCGAAGGAGATTGCATCAAAGAAAGCTTGCATCAATGTACAAAATAATGACGAAGCATGCTTCGCGTGGGCCGTAATCTCAGCGCTTTACCCTACAAATGCTCTTTCTGAAAGGATCTCATCATATCCACATTATTTTACTGTGTTTAATTTAACTGGAATAACATTTCCCATGACACTTAAGCAAATTACACAATTTGAAGACCAGAACGATTTATCAATAAACGTATTCATCCTAGAGAAAGAGCGTTTCTTCACCACAGTTCCAGTTAGACTTACGAAACACAGTATGGAGCGACATGTAAATCTCTTAATGCTACAAGATGACTATGACCCGGATGATGATGATGATGAAGGTCATATGGATGATGATGATGATGACGATGATGATGATGATACCAGCAGATATCATTTCTGTTGCATTAAAGATCTTTCCCGACTCATATCGAAGCATACTTCGAAAAATCATGCTAAAAGGCATATATGCGACAGATGTTTGCTCTACTTTTACTCTGAAGGAAAATTAGCATCACACACTCCCGAATGCGAGAAGCAAAATGATTGCAGAATTATGTTTCCATCAGAAGAAAAGAAATGGCTGGAATATAAGAATTATAACCATAAGAATCCAGTCCCATTTTATGTGTATGCCGATCTTGAGTCAATATTGAAGCCGATTCAGGGAAACGATCAAAATACACAGCGTATCCAGGAGCATGAAGTTCATAGCATAGGACTCTATTTCCACTGCAAACATGATGCTAAGCTCTCATATTACAGAGCATATCGAGGCAAGAACTGCCAACAATGGTTTGCATTAGAATTACAAAAAATTGCATCCATAGCTGTACAGGAAAAGCTGAACATCAAGTCAATGCAGTCCGTGACTAAAGAGGAACGGCGTTCACATATGGAAAATACTTGCTTCCATATATGTGAAAAAACGTTTGAAGCTGATGAGGAATGAGTTCGGGATCATTGCCACTTAACAGAAAAATATCGAGGACCAGCGCATAATGCATGCAATCTCATGTATTAAGATTGCTCCATAGTTGCAGTAATTTTTCATAATTTATCCGGATATGATGCCCACTTTATTATTAAGGATATAGCTACATCTTCCCCAGGAAAAGTTGATCTCTTACCAATAAACAAGGAAAGATATATCTCGTTCACCAAGCATATGGAAGGCAACCACATAAAATTCAGATTCATCGATTCCTTCCGTTTTATGTCTGAATCTTTAGATAAGCTATCATCATTGCTGCCAATGGATAAATTAAACACTACAAGATCAGTATGGCCGGGATTGGATGATGACACAATCAAACTTCCTACACGCAAGGGTGTCTTCCCATATGATTTTATTGATGACTGGGATAAATTGGATTTCCGGAACTTGCCAACACAGGAAGCGTTCTACAATAAACTGACTGACAGTGCTATATCTCCTGAGGACTACAATCATGCTGAAGAGGTCTGCAAAAATTTGAAATACAAACACTTGGTTTCAGATCTATACCTTAAGACTGATGTTCTCCTATTGGCCGATGTGTTTGAGAAATTTCGAGAAGTGTGCATGAAGACATACAATTTAGATCCAGCACATTATACACCATGCCAGGCCTAACATGGGATGCTATGCTAAAATACACCAAAGTGAAACTAGAGCTGATAACCGACGTAGATATACTGCTATTCATAGAGAGAGGTATTCGAGGTGGTATAAGTCAATGTTTGAACAGATATAGTAAAGAAAATAATAAATACATGGATGATTTCAAGCCTGAGGAGAGAGAGAAATACCTGATGTATTATGATGTTAACAACCTTTATGGATGGGCCATGTCACAGCATTTACCAACCGGAGGATTCAGATGGGTTGATGTTCCCAATATTGACGTTTCCGAAATTCCTGATGATTCTCCAACTGAATGCATATTCGAAGTCGACTTGGATTATCCTCAACATCTACATGATAAGCAAAAGGACTTACAGGTTTTCTCTAAGCATGCAGCACCACCTGGAGCAAAATTAGAAAAGCTGTTGACAACATTACATTCAAAAACTAAATATATTATACACTACCGAAATTTGAAGCAATGCTTATCACATGGACTCATCCTGAAAAAAGTGCACCGGGTTCTTCAATTCGACCAATCAGCTTGGCTCAAACCATATATTGACTTAAATACTACCAAACGGATGCAGGCTATAAGCGATCATGAGAAGGACAGCTATAAGAAGATGAATAATGCTGCTTTTGGTGAGACCAATGAAAATGTGCGCAAGTATAGCGATATCAAGCTTTGCGTAAAGTGGGAAGGTCGCTATGGTGCAAAAACTCGGATTGCGGCACCCAACTTCCACGATATTTGATGAGAATTTAGTTGCTGTGGAATTAAGGCTACTCAAAATCTTATTCAATAAGCCTCTCTATATTGGAATGGCAGTTATGGAACTTTCAAAGATATGCCTCTACGATTTCCATTACAGTTTTGTGCAGCGTGAATTTGGAGATAAATGTAAAGTCATGTATACAGATACAGATTCTCTAATATATGAACTTGAAGAGAAAAATGCATATGTGTTTATGGCTGAAAATATAAAAAATTTGATACAAGTGATTACCCAGAAGATAACCAGTTCAATTTACCGCTCATGAATAAAAAGATTCCTGGTCTAATGAAGGATGAGCTGAATGGGAAAATCATGAGCGAATTTGTAGGCTTGCGGTCGAAAATGTACAGTCTGCGTATAAACATGGTAAAACTGTAAAGAAAGCAAAAGGAGTAAAGACTAATGTAGTCCAGAAGCATATCAATTTCGAAGACTATGTCGAATGTTTGAATAACAATCGAATATTAACTGCTAATCAGAGCTTCATACGATCCGATAACCATAGCGTGTACACTGTCAGTCAAAAGAAGATCGCATTGAGTCCTTATGATAATAAGCGACATGTTATGAGCGGAACGAGGGATACTCTACCATGGGGGCATTACTCCATTTCATCAGATCAACAAGTGGCAACCGCAGACAGTATCTAAGTCTAGTGTAAATAATAAATGTATTATAGTTTTATTTATTAAAGTAATTTGCATTATAACTACATGTATAAAGTATTATAATTATAATTATAAATTTATATTAAATTTTTAAATGTTTTTTCAAGAAATTATAAAACATCTTTGTTATTAATCCAAGAATTCTCTTTTAATGAAACTTTAGTTCCTTGTTCACCTTCTGGCCCCTGAGCTTCTGTTGGTCCACGTTCACCTGCTTTCCCAAGATATCCTCGCTTAGAGAAACATCCAAACTTGTCAACGCTCATCTGTAGATTGTGAACAAGTATGGTAATGGAGTAGTATTTAAACGATAATATCTGCTCCTCGCAACTCCTCCAGGATAGATACAATTTCATTGTTGTGACTGGTGTTTCCAGCCTGCTTTGATGCCATTAGAAGGCGCAGTCTATCCACTAATTCATTTGGATCATCCCAGTAAATGTGATCAATGTTTTCCTTAGGCAGACGCATTAGTTCCATGCCTTTATGCTGTATAAGTTTACTGGTTATAGCTTTATACTAAGCCGCTCTAGTACCTTTTATTTGTCCATCTTCAGCATAGGCACGTTTATATGCATTGGTATCTCTCAAAATAGATCCATAATTAGTTAAATCCTCTTTAGTATATAGGCTTTTTACAGGATCTTTCATAAATAGCAGCTCACATAACCCCAAAGTTGTTTTATAGCTCTTCCCTTTGACAACAATATTTCCTGCATCATCAACATCAAACGTTGAATTACCGATTCTCTACGCGTTGTCATCATCGTAAACTCCATAGGTTGGATCAATTTTAGGGCTTTTATCAGTGAATAGCTTTAAATAGTTTGAAACTATGTATCCAGACGTATCGGGGGAGGTGACAGGAGACCTTCCTGTCAATGTTCTTGAATGTTTAGGTGTTGCGAATTCTTCTTCAGATGTTAAGGAATAATGTCCATAATTTATAGGTGTGCTACTAGCCTCCATTTTCACATATTTTCGTTTTGGAGGGGTAAAAGGTTCCACAATCTCATTGGCTCCTTCTTTTGCCTCTTCTTCTTCTTCTTTTACATCTTTTGTCTCAAACTTGGCTATATCCGGCAGCTCGTATTTGACTCTTCTAACAAACTATTTAAGGGTTTAGTGATTGGCTTAAAGGTTTCTTCAAGTTGAGCTTCTGCTTCAATCCTTCCCATCCTTAGGACTTTTAATTTCCTTCGCACTGCATTCCTAGTCTTGATAATTTCTTTTAATAGATTTTCATTCATCTTCGTTGTTAACTGAATAACGGCTTTTCAAACAGCTCTGATAACAGCTTAACAGCTTTTCAACAGCTCTGACAACAGCTTAGCAGCTTTTAAACAGCTCTAATAACAGGTAAACAATTTTCCAAACAGCTCTGATAACAGCTTAACAGCTTTTCAAACAGCTGTAACGAAGTTACAAATGAAAATTTAAATCTACAAGTGCCCGTTATTTCATACCGAATATTAGTAAGTAGTGCTTAACCCGATTAACTGACTGATTTGTTTACATTAAAGTAAAACTTAAATGTTCGTGTATGAACAAACCCTCTTGACGTTCCATGAATGATGGTCACTCAGTTTGTCTGAGATGTCAATTGTCGGAATAAATCAGTCGATCAACAAGCTTCGACTGGCCAAGACCTTTACTGGACTTAGCTGCGAAGAAGTGATTGACTCAACTCCCGCCAAGTTTAAGGTTGTCCAAACTTGAGAATTACCTATCAAATCCCGTAGATAGTAATACTTTAGAAATATTCCGCTCCCGCTGAGTTTGAGGCTATCCAAACTTGAGATTTACACGTCTCCCGTGTACTTTAGTAATATTCCGCTCCCGCCGATTTTGAGGTTATCCAAACTTGAGATTTACCCTTCTCCCGTGTACTTTAGTAATATTACGCTCCCGCTGAGTTTGAGGTTATCCAAACTTGAGATTTACCCGTCTCCCGTATATATTGAACACAAAGTTGAAAAATCCAAAATATAGGAAATAACAAGTGGGGGAAAAATTGTGAAAAGTGCACTAAACCGAAATAAAAGTGGAAAGAAACCCAATTGTGTATTAAGTTAAGTTTGTACAGTATTAAGAGTGTGTATTGTCACAGACAATAAATCTGACAAGTTTGTGTAAAACCTTATGGAAAAAAGGTTAATAGTATTAAGAGTGTGTATTGTCACAGACAATAAAGCTGACAAGTTTGTGTAAAACCTTATGGGAAAAAGGTTAATAGTATTAAGAGTGTGTATTGTCACAGACAATAAATCTGACAATTTGTGAAAAACCTTATGGGAAAAAGGTTAATAGTATTAAGAGTGTGTATTGTCACAGACAATAAATCGGACAATTTGTGTATTAGTATTAGGATTATATTAACAAACAAAACATTCGTGTACAAATAATATGTTCTTCTTTAATAAAACATTTTTGTTCAGTATAAAATTAAATCAGTGTTCACCTTTTAAAACGTCAAAACCTGGTATTTATTTCTTCTTCTTCCCCGTCGTTGAACGCATTGACCCTGGCGTAACTCCAAAGCTGAAGAGAAACGTCAGTGAATGAAGTAGAGTAGTCACCATATACATATGTATATCCAGAAAACCAGACCGAGAAGAAAATAATATCCAGTGTAAAAGACAACACCAGTGCATACAATAAATGCCAGTGTATAAAATAAACAATTCCCGTAAACAAAATTTATATCTGTGTGTCAAAAGTAATATCCGTGTATAAAAATATCAAATAAAATAATCATGACCGACAAAAGTGAAATAACCGTCAGTGCCGTCTACCAGCTGAAAAAGGAAGATTTAATCACTGAATTAAACCGCAGGAATTTAAATACAAAGGGAACCGTGGACGAACTGCGAAAGCGTCTTGCAGATAGTGTAAAACGTGAGCGAGCTCTTCAAGAGGAGGAGCAAAATCAGTTAAAAATTGTGTCAACCGAAACTAAGGCCGATAAAATGACACCTCCAAATACAAATACATCCGAAACCCAGACCGATATATTGATAACTTTGATCATCAATACCGAAACTCAAACCGATGAGCAAAGATTGCAGCCGAATATACCGCCATCATGCCAAAGTGGTACCGACAAGGAGATACCTTGTACCAATATACCGAATATTCAAAATATTCCGTACCCGATAGAAATCCGAGACCGACCACTTTAAGACGCTGACATTATGGATAAAGTCAGAAAATGGAATGTGAGATTTGACCAAGGTCAGGATCCGTTAAATTTCCTCGAGAGAATTGAGGAAATGGCACAATGTTACAGTATACCAACCGACCGAATGTTAAATACATTACCCGAGCTGCTGACAAAGACAGCACTAGCATGGTATCGTAACAACCGAGAACAATGGACAACATGGGATGAATTCGTAAGTGACTTCAAACTATTTTTCTTACCACCACGTTTCAATATTAAACTAGCCGATGACAAGCAAACGTGTCAACCGAAGAAACACTAGAACGAATTTATGAAAACATGTTACCAGAATACCGCCTATACATCCGAAAGATTTCCGTAAACTATCTGAACTTATTCAACTCGCAGAAGAGTATGAATATATTCAAGTTCAACAAAAATCCCGCAACACCGAAACACCGCCTATCCGTCAGATGAGTAGACCATCCCAAAACACCCCAGCCTTGCCAATAAACGTTTCACCTATGTATAAGGCGAGAGAGCTGTTGGAGATGTGGACAACTGGGACATCGTAGACACGAATGTCAAAATCCGGCAAAAATATTTTGTTCACAGTGTGGGAAACTAGGTGTACTGACCAGAGACTGTCATGGTCAAAACATGAACAGACCGTTAAAGGACCAAGGGATACCCAGAACCAGAACCAGTTGCCTTAAAAACCAGTCTACCCGATACAACTATGATAGACGTACACTATGAGGACGACCGATACTTCATCACCATGTCAATATTTGAAACACAAATAATATTTGGATACTGGAGCTGCCAAATCATTTATTGGTGATGAAGTCAAAAAACTGCTGGAATTACATAATATTCCTCCGATACCATGTTCTTTATGTTCTTTGAGAACTGGAATGGCAAACAGTAGTGAATTTAAAATCCACCAGTCATATATGGTGGACACACAGTGGAATAATCATAAAATTTCACATTTATTCTACTACATGCCAAATCTAGCCGAAACCATCATACTGGGTGTAGACTTTCTTCGGAAAGCTGACATATCAGTAAAAATATGGAGCCAGGAAATTTCACCAGGAATCATGAACATTGAAGAGGAAATATCCAAACCAGCAACATGTACAGTGGTAATACCCGACGAGATAGACAATATACAGGAAAACCAAATAACCGAATTCCTGTCCACTCAAATTCAAAGAGCTGACAAAATCTCCGGACCCACTCCGATAACACAGCACAATATCCAAATGAAACATGACCGGCCGATAAAACAACGCTACTTTCCTCGTAACCCCGCTATGCAAGAAATTATAAACTTGCAAATTGATGAACTTCTTGCCGAAGACCAGATATAACCGTCAAAAAGCCCATACAGTTCACCCATCGTACTAATACGAAAAAAACAGGGCGGATGGAGGCTATGTATTGACTACCGACAGATTAATGAACATTCCGTTAAAGACGCCTATCCGTTACCTCAAATCAACCATATACTAGATAAATTGAGAGGCGCAAAATATATTTCCACACTTGACTTAAAACAAGGTTACTGGCAAATTCCACTGGCAGTAGAATGCCGACCATATACAGCATTTACCATTCCCGGTCGACGTTTGTTCCAATGGAAAGTTATGCCATTTGGACTTCATTCCGCACCCGCTATATTTAAGCGAGCTCTAGACCAAGTAATCGGTCCGGAAATGGAACCATATGCTTTTGCATATCTGGATGACATTATTGTTATTGGCCGTACTTTGGAGGAACATTTGGAAAAATTAAAGGAAGTGTTTGACCGACTCATAGCTGCAAATTTAAAAATAAATCCCGACAAATGTGATTTTCTGAAAGAAAAGATGCGATATCTGGGACACGTTGTCAGTTCACAAGGTATTCATACCGACCCGTCAAAAGTTGAAGCCATAAGTACACTTTCCGCGCCGACAACTGTCAAAGAAGTGAAGCAATTTGTATTGCGTCATGGTACCGAAGATTTGTGCCGTCCTTTTCTACCACAGTAGCACCAATAACTAAACTACTGCAGAAAAAACATAAATGGAACTGGGGACCAGAGCAACAACACGCATTTGAGCTATTAAAACAAAAATTAACCGAGTCACCAATTCTACCTTGCCCAGACTTTACACAGCCATTTATACTTCAAACTGATGCTAGCCAAGAAGGATTAGGAGCCGTACTCTGTCAAGAACTAGATGGTGCAGAACATGTTATTGCCTATGCTAGCCGTATGTTAAATAATGCCGAACAAAAGTATTCCGTGACAGAGAAAGAGTGTCTAGCCGTTGTATGGGGCATCCGAAAGATGAGACCGTATTTAGAAGGCTAGAAATTTACAGTCATCACTGACCATCAAGCATTAAAATGGCTACATTCGCTTGAAAATCCGTCTAGCCGACTAGCAATATGAGCTATCGAAGTTCAGTCTTGCGACTTTGATGTCAAATACCGACGAGGAAAACTAAATGTAGTAGCTGATACACTATCACGTCAACCCGTAAGAAATACAGAGTCACAAACCTCTCTATTCACCTTACTATCATCTATTGATATAAATTCCGAATGTCCATGGTATCAAAACAAACGTTACCAAATACAAAATCAACCCGAATTATGCTCGGACTACAAAATTGAAAATGGTCAAATGTATCGTCGATTTTTTGATTCTACAACTTACACCGAGGACGCTGTACCATGGAAGCTTTGTGTACCGAAATCACTCCGAAGTAAAGTATTGCGAGAGAATCATGACAATGTCACCGCCGGCCATCTTGGAATCAACAAAACTATCGCTCGCATTGCTAAATATTATTACTGGCCTGGAATGTTCCGAGATATTGCTAAATATGTACGAAGTTGTGACATATGTCTACGTTACAAAGCCGAACAACAGAAAACTGCTGGTTTAATGCATGGATTCCCCGCTAATCAACCGTGGGAAATCGTTAGCACAGACTTCATTGGACCTCTCCCTCGTACAATGAAAGGTCACACCGCAATATTAGTGTTCCAGGATAAATTCACAAAATGGGTAGAATTTATGCCTCTCCGACAAGCCACCACCGCTGGACTAATACGTGGTTTCAGAGAAAGATTAATCTCTCGTTTAGGTTATCCCGAAGTATTAATATCCGATAATAGCACTCAGTATACAAGTAAAAAATTTAAAACTCTGCTAAAAGAGTCAAAAATAAAACATCGATTTACACCGCCATATACCCCGCAAGCTAATCCGATTGAAAGAGCAAACCGTGTGATAAAGACAATGATTGCTCAATACGTGGACCAGGACCATCGGAAGTGGGACAAACACTTACCAGAATTAATGTTGGCTATAAATACTAGCAAACATGAATCTACCGGCTATTCTCCACACTAATTTTGGCCGATAAATTATATCACCAAATAGTTTATATGGAGAAATAGGACAGAAAGTTCCGACCACAGAAATCACCGAAAGTGCGAGAAACTTACAGGAAATTTATGAAATCGTCCGAATCAATCAGGACAAGGCATTTACTGACCAACGTCGGTACTATAATAACCGCCGACGCGATTGGTGTCCACAAGTAGGAGAACAGGTTCTACGAAGGGAACGAATACTTTCATCCACCGCTAAAAATTACAGTGCAAAATTAGGGCCACGATATATCGGACCATATACTGTGACTAAAGTAGTTTCTCCTGCCATCGTCAAGCTCACAACACCAGAAGGAAGCATAGCTGGTGTAACCCACGTAAAAGATCTAACAAAATACTATCAATCCGAGAACGGTAACACTCCTAGTTTGCATATAAACGTTGCAAACCAACCAAAGTGCAACAGTTGTAAAATGGACAGCATGGCGACATCACGTCAAATAAAAATCCCTCAAATTCAAACAACAAATTTACAAGTCACCATCATGGAGGCACCACGGCAGGTAAAATTAATACCACCCTCTACTCAGGATCCTTATGCCCGAAAGCGGACACAGCCGCTTAAACCCAGCAACACCATGGTACCTAAAAACCAAGTGGCCGAAATAATCTAAAAGATATAACACCACAGCAGATAGTAGAACAAAGTAAAGCAGAGCCACCGACTGTCAAGGCATCACCGAAAGTAGCACCCAAGCGGAAGAAACCAAGTGATGTTCCTAAAAATCCGACTCAAAAGAGGCAACCACCGATTGAATCCGTCAAACTGATGCCACCATCAGACCAGGGGATGTTCGACGACATCGAGGCGCTTCTATTGCCCTACGGAAAGGCCAAAACATTTGTCATTTACGGAGCGAAAGGACCCATACGCGTACGCACTCTAAAGAATAGCTGTCGTATTCTTCGCTGTCAAGACCAGAGGAAAGTTCTACCACAGCAAGAAGCCAACATTAAACTATTTCTGTCCAGTGTATAAATATCTTATTTGATTTTTGAAGTTTTATTAATTTAATAAACGTTTTTGTTCTAATAAAATAAGTTTGTTTCCACTATACATTCCACTATAAATAATGTGATTTTACACAATAAAGTATATATATAAGAAGAAAAAAAACTTAATTAATGTGACAGTTTTTTTGTAACGAAGTTACAAATGAAAATTTAAATCTACAAGTTATTTCATACCGAATATTAGTAAGTAGTGCTTAACCCGGATGGAGTCATCAAGACGGCAACACTTTCACGTCTATAAAAGGCGAGCTGGCACCGAGAATAAATCAGTCGATCAACAAGCTTCGACTGGCCAAGACCTTAACTGGACTTAGCTGCGAAGAAGTGATTGACTCAACTCCCGCCAAGTTTGAGGTTTTCCAAACTTGAGAACTACCTATCAAATCCCGTAGACAGTAGTACTTTAGAAATATTCCGCTCCCGCCGAGTTTGAGGTTATCCAAACTTGAGATTTACCCGTCTCCCGTGTACTTTAGTAATATTCCGCTCCCGCCGAGTTTGAGGTTATCCAAACTTGAGATTTACCCTTCTCCCGTGTACTTTAGTAATATTCCGCTCCCGCCGAGTTTGAAGTTATCCAAACTTGAGATTTACCCGCCTCCCGTATATATTGAACACAAAGTTGAAAAATCCAAAATATAGAAAATAACAAGTGGGGGAAAAATTGTGAAAAGTGCACTAAACGAAATAAAAGTGGAAACAAACCCAATTGTGTATTAAGTTAAGTTTGTACAGTATTAAGAGTGTGTATTGTCACAGACAATAAATCTGACAAGTGTGTGTAAAACCTTATGGAAAAAAGGTTAATAGTATTAAGAGTGTGTATTGTCACAGACAATAAAGCTGACAAGTTTGTGTAAAACCTTATGGGAAAAAGGTTAATAGTATTAAAAGTGTGTATTGTCACAGACAATAAATCTGACAATTTGTGAACAATCTTATGGGAAAAAGGTTAATAGTATTAAGAGTGTGTATTGTCACAGACAATAAATCGGACAATTTGTGTATTAGTATTAGGATTATATAAACAAAGAAAACATTCGTGTAAAAATAATATATTCTTCTTTAATAAAACATTGTTATGAGCTCAGTGGAGACGGCGTGCGGCCCCTCGTGGGGTAGGTGGGCGCCACTTGATTTTCCTTTGCTACCTTTAGCTTTCGAATACGATATACCGAGAATCAAGAAACACGGTAGATCAAAGTAAAAATTTTGTTCCACTACGTTATTGCCGAAGAGCAAATCGATACCCACAAAAATCATATGTTACCCTACACCGAAGAAGTGCGTGCGGATTATCGAAGAGGCACTATCACAGCACCTTACCAAAAGAAAAAAGAAATTCTTTAAAAATGAACAATACTTAGCTTCCGTTTCCTTTTGTACGTTTTTTTTTGTTACTAGATAGGTACAATATCCGCGCTCCAGAAAACAAGAAGATAAAAAGAAGTAATACCACCAAAAAAAGAAAAACCACGACCTATGCACCTCTGTACATTCTCAAAGCCAAAACTAGAAGAAGGGACCTTTCCTCTTTTTTTATTTTCCAGCGCTCCCCAATCTACCGCGACTTATCTATCGTAATTTACTCCGAATTCCACTGCACTCTATTTTAGAATTTTAATGCGCGGGATTTTAAAAGCGGGCGAATACGACTTTACAAAAATAATTAATTAGATAGTATTTTACTATTTTAAATGGTTCTGGCTCTGGACATTTCAAGACCATAACATCCCTCCCTTCCTTTCAGAAGTTTCCTTCGGAATCTTCTAAATGCCCCGCTCAAATATTCTAGGTGACAGCCCTGCCCTCCATCCTGGCTTAGAGCAATAAACAAAATAAAAATCAAAAAAAAGACATAATTTATAAAATGAGCTTAACAATCGAGTTCCTTGTCTACATACGGTTTAATATCCATAACGTGCCAAATACCTAACGCCCTCCCTCCTATGTCACCTAGTTTGTAAGTCCATGGGGAAACTGATCGCAATACCTTAAATGGACCAATATATGTACCTAGGTGCTAGCTTCGCAGAAAAATATCTAGCTGTATCCGAGAGCACGTAATTCTTTCTCCAGACCAGCTCACCGGGAAAATACCTCACATGCCTTCTTCGTAGATCGTACACCTTTTTACTCGCTTCTGAAGCTTTCTTCAACCTAATTATAATATCGGATCTAACCTTCCCTAACGCGTTTGCGTGTACCTAAACATTATACGTCCCATCCCACCTGTCCTCTGTATAGAATCTACCATTAGTGACCATTTCTCGTCCAAAGTTTGCAAAGTAGGGGGTTACTTTAGTTACATCGTGCGTAGATGTCCGAATGGCACACGCAACTTTAGGAAGTTGTCGGTCCCACTCTCGTTGGTTGTCAGATACATACGCCCTGAGCATAGTCTTAATAATCTGATTAGTGCGTTCACTCGGGTTAGATTGCGGGTGATATAATGCCGTGTAATTTACCGTAATCCCATAACTCTCACTTAACGTTTTAAAATCTCTACTAGTAAATTGAGCCCCATTATCACACACAATATTCTTCGGCACACCAAATAAAAGAAAAACGAAGTTCTCTAAAGTTCTGGTTATGATTTTTGCCGTGGCCGAACGCAAAGGAAACAGAAGTGGAAACTTACTGAACTGATCCACGACAGTTAAAATGTATGTGTACCCCTGATTTGATCTAGGCAGTGGACCTATCAAGTCGATAGGCAGAGTTTCCCAAGGGAGGCTAGCATTCTTACGAGTAGCCATTCGACCAGCTGTTTTCTGAAGATTTGGCTTGACTGCTTGACAAATTTTACAATTCCTAACATAAGTTGCGACATTTTTTTTCATTTTTGGCCAGTAGAATCGCTGCGTTAGTCGGTCAAATGTCTTCTGGATTCCCATGTGACCTGATATAGGATTCGTAGATAACTGCTTTTCTTTCTTTCTTAGGTAAAACTGTTCTCCAGTGGTCGGATTCCGTTGATAGATCGGGATATTGGACAGAACAATGTTTCTTTAGAACTCCGTTTTCCACTTTCCAATCCGGATAAGCCAGAGGATCAGCTAGGATTAACCTCACCATCTTATTATACCATTTATCTGAAGATACTTCATCTTCTGTTTGCATGCTATCTATTACCGGAACACTTCTAGAAAGGTAATCTGGAAGCAAGTGCTCCCTTCCTTTGCGATGGACAATTTGAAAATCATGTTGTTGCATTCGGACAGCCCATCTAGCCAATCTGCCAACGGGGTCTTTTAAATTATTCAGCCATACTAATGATGCATGGTCCGTCACTACGGTGAAACGCATTCCCTCCAAATATGGCCGTAATTTTTCGACCGCCCACAATACTGCGAGGCATTCTCTTTCAGTCGTGGAGTAGTTACGTTCAGCACGAGTGAGTGACCTGCTTAGGTAGGCAATGACGCTTTCTGTACCATCTATATCTTGGGTAAGCACTGCTCCAATACCATAGCCAGAAGCATCAGTGTGTACTTTAAATGCGTATTCAAAATTAGGGCAACATAAGATTGGAGCTGTTATCAACTTTTCCTTGACCTTTCGGAAGGTTTCTGTACATTGCTCGGTCCACAAAAATTTCTTATTTTTCTGCAACAATTTCGTTAAGGGCGAAATTAACGACGCGAAATTGGGCACGAATCTCCTATACCACGACACCATACCAATAAATTTCCTGACATCTGTGACAGTCTTAGAAATGGGAATATCCAGAATGCATCTGACCTTGTCAGGATCTACTTGTAATCCATTAGCACCCACCATGTAACCTAGATATCGCAACTCAGGTCTACAAAATTCACATTTTTCAAAATTAATCCTCAAACCAGCTTCGAACAACTTGTCCAAGACCGTCGCTAAAACCTTAATATGCTGCTCGAAAGATGGGGTAACGATGATAATGTCGTCGAGATAAACGAAAACGAATTTCTCCAATCCGCCACTTAAAACTGAATCTATCAACCTCTGCCAAGTAGCAGATGAATTAGAAACCCCAAATGGCATCCTACGAAATTGGAACAAGCCTCTCCCAGGGACAGTGAAGGCTGTATACTGCTTTGATTCGAGGCTCATTGGGATCTGCCAAAATGCAGATTTAATGTCGAGGGAAGATATAAACTTTGCATTTTTCAAACTATCAAGAATCGCCGTTACGTACGGTAGCGGAAAATCTATGATAGCCATCTTTCTTTTTAGCTATAACGATTGCAGATGCCCACGCACTATTAGAAGGCTCCACTACTCCGTCGGCCAGTATCCTACCCAATTCTTCGTCGATTATCTTCTGAATTGCTGGCGATACTGGATAGTACCGCTGCTTGATTGGTTCAGAGTTTGTTCGAATGATATGTGAGACGTTCTTAGCACAACCGAGCCCACTACCCATCTTTGTTCTAGCCAACTGGATAATACTGCTCAATTCCTTTCGCTGTTCTGCGGAGATTTTCGACCTGTCTTCTAAAATCTTATAATATCGATTCCGTAAGTTTACTTCGATACCCATCTCATGCCAGAAATCCATCCCAAGGATGAGGGAATGAGGTAACTCCGGTATGATTAATACTTTAAACAGTTTCACGAAACTTTCCAACTGGATAGGTATCTCAATTTCGCCAAAAGCTTGTATCCTTCCCCCGTTCGCTAAAACGACCGCTTGTGGTCTCACTTGTGTGAGTTGTAACCCTATTCCTTTCAGCTTATCCCACCCTGGTCGACCCATGACCGAACGAGAGGCACCCGAATCTAAAAGACCTAACATCTTCACACCAAACACTAAAACTTCCAAAAATGGACGATTATCACTACCCATACTAAGAAAACTATAATCCAGCACAGCTGAGGGTGGGTGATAACTCGACACCTTACAACAGTTAGCTGATACATTTGCGGCTCTTGAGGAATTTATTGAGCTCGACAGGCCGCCTATTTGCGAGCTCGACTCTCGTTTCCCCGATTCGATTGGCTTGAACTTCCGCTGACATTCCTAGAGTTATTAATAACACTGCTAGGGCTACTGTTACTTGGATTACACCTTGGACAACGCGATCTTATAATTCCCACGGTGCCACAACCATAACATCTACGAGCTTCCCGGCAGAACCTGGCAGTGTGACCATCCTTTTTACAATTTAGGCAGTTAAACTTTGGTCGAGGGTCTTGATTCACCATACTGGCAACACTTTGAGTTTCAGTAGACATGTAAGCTAGATCAGGTTCCAATAAAGTGGTGTTACGACGAGATGGCGGGGAGCAAATTACTTCACTGCTTCTCTCACAGCTTCTAACCCCCTACCTAGATCAACTAATGAGTCGATGGTCTCGATATCGTGTAAGCCCAGTTGGCTCTGATAGAAAGGGATTACATTCCTTTTTAAAATCTTAAGTTTCTGCTCCTCCGACATCCTAGTAGAAAGGCGAGAAAACATACTGTTGCGAGTCTAGCCACACATCCCACAGTGAGGAGCTCAATACACAATGTAGCGCGAGACAGACTGTAGCTTTTAGCTACTGTCGTCGATCAACGCCTACATATATGTGTTATCTGAGTGGGGACCCCCAAATAACCAAAAGATGGCAGTGAACCCTGCCGAGGAAATTTCTGCGAACCTGGCATGGACGTTTAGCGATGGAGCGGCCAACCAAAAAAAAAAGGCCCGAGATGATTGAGGAGAGTCGGAAAAAGTCCAATGTGAAAGCCACATCTTCGAGAAAGAATTTTTTGTGAATTATCATAAATTTTATAGAAAAAAAGTTTTATTTCTTGGAATTTTGAAGTATTTGTTTTACCTTTTATAAGTGCAATAAAAAAATAAAAAAAAACAAAGTTAAGGAGTCTTCTAATTGGAGAATTGCATAAGGAAGTATTGGGAGTCTTTGTAAGACAAAGGAATCGATCGCTAAGAGTAACTGGTCAGAGTAAACCGTTCACTAACGGGCAAGTTAATCCACGGATTCTATTCCCAGTCTAGAACTGAGCAAATTGATAAGTACCAATTTCTTTTTATTATTTATTTCCTACCAATATTATAGATTCAGCAAATAATTTATTAGTCACGAGCTTTCCTCAATTTTTTTATTTCATCCGTCTCAATTTAATCAAATGCACCGGCATCATCTGTTCTACAAAGTTCTGTTTCTAGAATAGAGCAACAGACAAGAGCTTTTGTTCTTTTCTTTTTCTTTGAACAATTAATCGATCGTAATTGAGGAATTTCAATAAATATAGAAATATACGGATGCCGACGGCTCTTCTATTTCCAGAATAGAGCTTGAACTAAGCATACAATTTTTTTATCTTTTGTTTCAGATTATCTGTTTTTGTTGTTAATATTTTTTTTCAGGCCAATTCAGTGATTCATTACCGCGCCTATTATTTAGAATAAGTAGTGTGTGAGGTGCTTTGTGCTCCGTGGTAGCGAGAAATACCTGAATATTGCGTTCCGCGTTAAGCCGCGTCTTCTTTATAAAGGGAATTTGTCGATTTGTATCAACGCACTGGCATAACCTGCTTTTCGATTTCAAGGATAGAGCTGTGGCCAAGCATAAGTTTGTCTCACTTTTGCTTCAGATTTCCAATTCATTTCCACAATTTTCCCAGTGCATTTAGCAAGAAACCCTAAGGCATAAGTCTGTAAATGCCAACGCAAATCAGCGGATTCTCTACGCCTTGTATAGTGGAGACCGACAGCAGTCTAGTAATCATTTTCTTACGTTACTTTCTGCCTAATTTGCGCTTCACTTCTTCCATTTATCGGTGAAGTTCAAACAGACGAGCCTAAGCAGTAAGTCTCGACGGCTAATTAGCAATTGCTTAATCACCCTACGTTCTGCCGGATTTTCTATTTACGTCTAAGAATTTTAAGGAGATATAAACACCAAAGCCTAAAGAGGGAACCACGGCAAATCGACAATTTGTCCATTGGCTTAAGCTCATAACTGCCGACGGCAAATCAATCCCCTTCTCTATAAACTGTGTATCAGCGAATACCAGCAGAAAGTTCACAATTGATTTTTCATCTTATCTTTCGCCTAGTTTCTATCTACGCTTGTAAATTGAGATATCTAAACCGAAAATCCTAAGGTAGAAACCTTATCAAACGCCGACGGCAAATCGCACATTTTTCTATTAGCTAAACTTAGCAAATGTCGACGGCGAATCGATGAATTCCTATTTATTTGAGTCACCAAGGCCGGCAGTAAATTAAACCAATTTTCTGTAAACTGCAGGTTAGTGAAAATCAACAGCTGATTAACAAATTGCGTTTCCATCTTATCTAGTGCCCAGTTTCAGTTTACTCTAGCAAATTTTCCGCGAAATATAAGCCGAAAACTTCTCAAACGCCGACGGCAAATCGACGAATTTTCTGTTTGCGTGAGCTAATAAATACTTAAGTGTCAGCAGCGAATCGACGAATTATCTACACGCTCCACACACTAAGTCCGTGAATACAGGCGGCCTATTAGCGTTCGAGACCGCGATTGTATTTCGCGGCGGAAGTAAACAAGTGATAGGGAAATTTTCACCGTCTGGCCCCGCCCACTATTTCAAGAAATAGTCGAATAGACAGAACTTAGTTTCCCCTTAGAGGAGGCAGTAACTGGCCTAAGTGTTCTACATCTAATATACGGCGAGTGTTAAGTTGAGTCGAGACACTTTAAAAGCGCAATTTTTCTCACCCCTGCCAAAGCTCTCCCAAATATTCCGACGTTAATTTATAGATGGTTAAGTTGAGGCGAGACCCTTTTAAGTGGGCTTTAATATCTCCGATAAAGCTTTTCTTTTAATATTTCTACATTATTGAGTTGAGTTAGCACATGTTTAAGTGGAACTTGTCTGTCTGCGGTAAAGTCACCTCGACAATTTCTGCATTGAGTGAGACATTGGCGCCAGGCGTGTAGTTTATCCTGCATCCAAGTGTGAGCTCAGCTCCAATTTGAAAACTTTTTACAGATGGGATGGAGGTGTGAAGCACAATAGCAAAGAAGATTCGATACGGCGGCGTGCCGTGTAGTAAATGCTCTTTCGCTACCGCTGGGCCGGAGCAATTTTCTACATGGAAAATCGTTACAATTGGTGTCAAGTGTGGGGTTTCTTAGAAAATATCCCTGCCGATATTTATCCCTTTCTTAAAGGCGTATTTGCTTTTGTGCGTTATAATTAATAAAAATTTTATTAATTTCCTTTTATTTGTGTTTGTTCTTGTCTATTTGAAAGCTTTTGAATTTTCTCTTACATTTTTGATGCAATTGGATTAATTTTTTAGATTTAAGCCTTATACTCCTAAGCTTTTCGTTTAATTTACCCATATATTACAGCGATGCGTAAAATTTTGTTGCTCTTAGCACAGCTGTCGTGTCAGCAACAAAAATTGTGTACTTTGCACTCTTGTGTTGGCAGTACAACTATTTTCTTGAAGTGAAAGTGAACTCACGTTTATTGTTGCAAAGTAAACCTTTCACTTTACACTTGATTTTGCATCAGCCGGGAAGTGGATATTGGGGATAAAAATTTAATCAGACAAACCTGAATAATTTGTTTAGAAGGAACCACGTTCTTTCCGTATTAGTAGGACGTAAGAATTTTCTACCTTGATTTAGGTTAAGTTCATAAGTTTTAAAGTTTGGCTGGAGGTCATAAGTGAACTCGCCGAATAATTTCAATCGAATTAACTAGAAGATTTTTTTTTTATTTTTTTTGCACTTCGATCTTAGCATAAGCTTAAATTGAATTTTGATTTTATTTTAGAAAGTAAGTGAATTTCTACGTGATATTGATCACCATTTGGATTTTTTTTGCACTTCGATCTTAGAATAAGCTTAAATTTAATTCAGATTTTTTTTTTTTGAAGTATAAGTGAATTGCTGAGTGACACTGATCACAATTTGAGTTTTTTTTATTATTATTTTTCCTTGACTTTTATTTTTTTTTCTCCCTTCTTTTTAAATTCTTCTTTTCATCTACAAAAATAAAATGGACTCGGAACAACTAGAAGAGTTGAAAGAGCGAATGAAGGCAATGGTAATGTCTATGGTAAAAGACGTTGTCGGGGTAATTAAAGAAGAACTAAAGTCCGAACAAGCTAGCTCTATAGCCGCTTTGGAGTCGGGAATCCTAAAGCAAGTAACGAAGTTGTCAAAAAGGGTTGAGGATTTAGATAAGACGTTAAATGGTACGGCCTTTGTTAATCGTGTTTTTGATGAATATTCTCCCCTAGCATATACCTCGTCCGCTACCAGTGCCACTACGACCACCACGACATCGGGGGGTTCCGTATCTGCCTCATCACCGGTACAGACAAATGTAGCAACACATATGTCAACTTTCTTTTCAAAGCCTATTGCCACTTCTCTATCGACATTGCCTGAATCATGCTCTGCTCCAATAAGTCAATCATTCAATCAGCCTTCACAACCAAGGACTACCTGGAGTAAGTGCCCAAGTTTGAATCAAAACCCATGCTTAAACTATTACCAGCATCCTGAACTTCTACCAATGGGACCTGCTAATTCTGTTTATAGTTCTGTTGAGCCTAACTCCAATTTGATCCAGCAGCCTAGCTCGAACCTGATTCAACAGCCTAGCTTCAATTTGCTACAGCAACCTAGCCACAGTGTAGCTCAACAGTATGGCTACAATTCCCTTCGGCAAAATAATTTGAAGTTAGTACAGCCGCCTAACTCTAATTCAATGCAGCAGCCCTACTACACTTCCGTTCCAACGCAGAGTGCTAACTTGATTAGACAATCTAACTTTAATCTTCCTCCACAATCTGCCGGGAAACCTCCTTCGTTTTCCACATCTACCAACGTCTGTAATCTAGCTCCGTTTGATGGATCGGTATCTTGGTCTGACTATCGTGTTCAATTTGAGATAGTCGCTCACCAGAATGGATGGACAGAGCAAGAGAAAGCTGATGCCATGGCAACACAGTTGCGCGGTAATGCAGTCTCAGTTCTGAGTGTTTTCCCTCCAGGACATCGCATTCAATATGCAGAGCTAGCCTCGTTACTGGAACAGCGCTTTGGGGTGGATTCATACTCGAGTCAGGTTCAATTTTCTGGTAGGACACAAGGTGCAAGGGAAAATTTCGCTAACTTCGCACTCGAACTGCAAAGGCTAGCCACAGCTGCCTTTCCTTCGTGTCCTACTGATGTCGTGGACAGAATGGTAGCCTTGCGCTTTCTGGAAGGACTTCGAGACGATGAATTGAGGACTCTAGTTAGAGTAAGAGGGCCGAAGACGCTACATGAAGCTGTGAATGCGGCCCAAGAATTGGCTATCGGTACCAATGTTGGAAGAAATGCGCGTATTCATCTGGCTCAGACGTCTCCAATTCAGCGAAAGTCAGCTAACCAACGAAACCATGGCCGTTGGCGAAGGCGCCCAGCAGATAATAGACCCCCGATAGCACAAAATGCCCAAGAAGTATTCAATGGCCCAAGAACTAACCCCGTCTCGAAACCTCCGGTGCTATATAACTCCTTCAGACCAGCATCCCATTGTGAGGTTCCTCCATTAGTTCCTTTAGATTCGGGAAACCCGTCAACATCGACCCAGTGGGGCACGAGTCGATGAATATCTCTGTCGCCCCAAAGGTAGGTAACAACGATAACAACTTGGCTTCTGACGTAGATAAAAACTCAATAACCAGAACTACTCAAGGAAATTTGAGCGAAAAACTTAACCAAAATGTTGAACAAACTGCGATAATAAGAGAAGAAGTAATCATCCAAGCCATAGGTCCATCTGAGAACAGCCTCACTGTGAACGGACTGTTAAATGGCAGACCCTGTGAATTTATTTTGGATACTGGAGCCACCGTATCAATTTTATACCCTGGCTTTTTAAGTCACTCATCATTGACAGCACTTCAAGAGTCGAGAGTCATGATTAGAAGTGTGACTGGAGACATTGTTGATGTTTTAGGTAAACTGAGTGTAGATATCCGCTTAGAGAACTACAGGTTCCCACACACGGTGTTGGTAGCAAATATAGAACCTGTTTGCCTACTCGGCGTAGATTTTCTCGACCTCAACCAATGTCAACTGGACTTTGAAAGCAATGTCCTCCAGATAGGCCAGGCAACGGTGAAGCTCAATAAACCCAGATATCCTGCTACTGACGTTTGCCTCTCAGACAACATTTTGTTAGCTGCACGTAGTGAGATGATCGTTCCAATTAGGCTTTCTCAAGAATTAAAAGAAAGCCCGACCTTATTATTGGATTCCAAGCTCCATTCGGAACTACCTTTCGGTGTATATGCAGCTCGCATTTTAGTTGAAACAAAATCTCAGCTTATTCCGATACGATTGGCCAATTTATCAAACAGTGATGTATTTGTTCCTCGCGGCACTTGTGTTGGACAGCTCGAACCTGCTTTCATCGCCACTTCAACCATTTTGGCAGGTGATACTATACCTGATGCTCTTGAAGTCGTCCTCAACGGAGTGCAAGAAAGCCTATCTAGCACAGAAAAGCTAAAGCTAACGGCCTTTTTAGAGGAATATCGGGATATTTTCTCTACAGGTCCCAGTGACACCGGACGAACAAATATCGCGAAACATAAGATTAATGTCGGTGATGCAACTCCCTTTAGGTTACCACACCGAAGAGTTCCTTTGGCGAAAAGATCAGAAGTAGACCAGTTAATTCAAGAAATGGGAGCCAATGAAATCATAAGGCCTTCTAACAGTCCCTGGGCATCTCCAGTAGTCCTTGTGAAGAAAAAGGACAGCTCTACTCGATTTTGCGTGGACTATAGGCGGCTTAACGATGTTACGAAAAAGGATTCTTATCCTCTTCCGCGAATGGACGATACACTAACCTCCTTCGCTGGCTCGATATGGTTTTCCATGCTCGGCTTGCAAAGTGGATACTGACAAGTTGAAATGAGTGATGACGATCGAGAAAAGACCGCTTTCGCAACGGGTGGAGGATTTTTCGAATTCAACGTAATGCCATTTGGCTTATGTAATGCTCCTGCCACTTTCGAGCGTTTGATGGATGGTGTATTCCGCAATATAGGAGCCGATACGGCATTAGTGTATCTTGACGACATCATTGTTCACGGACATAGTTTTGAACATCACCTCGCCAATCTGCAAAAGGTATTCCAACGTCTGCGATCTGCCAATCTAAAACTGAGTCCGAAAAAATGTAGTCTCCTTCGTCAGGAAGTGAAGTACCTGGGCCATGTAGTATCCGCCCAAGGACTACGAACTGACCCAGAGAAAGCAGAAACCATACGGACGTGGCCAATTCCAAAAACGAAGAAGGAGGTTCGAAGTTTCCTTGGCCTTGCATCCTAGTACAGAAGGTTTGTCTGCAATTTTTCAACTATTGCTAAACCCTTGTCAGAGCTAAAAGAAGACAAGCGAAAATTTCAGTGGCAAGAACAGCAACAAGAGTCCTTTGATGAACTGAAATGAAAGGTGAATTTATATTGGACACGGATGCTAGTCAGACTGGACTAGAAGCTGTACTTAGCCAAGTCCAAGATGATGATGAGAGAGTGCTGGAGTACTACAGCAAAACATTAAGTAGGGCCGAGAGGAATTATTGCGTGACCCGAAAAGAGTTGCTAGCTGTAGTGCGTGCCACTAGCCATTTCCATCACTACCTGTTTGGTCAATCGTTTCGAATTAGGACTGACCATGCTTCTCTTCGTTGGCTGCTTAACTTCAAAGAGCCTGATGGTCAACTAGCCAGATGGTTGGAGAGACTTCAACAGTACAATTTCGTCATCGAGCATCGAGCTGGACGGAAACATTTGAACGCAGATGCCCTCTCTAGACGTCCATGTCAGGAATGTACATACTGCGAGCAGAAGGAAGAACGAGAGCTGGAGCACAAGGTAAACTTGATATCTGTCGAAGCTGCCTTTGACTTGGCCAACGAACAGAATCAAGATCCTATTCTAAAAGTTGTTAAGACATGGATAGAGAAAGGCGAACGACCCACAAGAGAAGAAATAATTGGTGAAAGTCCTCATTTAAAAACTTTCTGGGCTCGATGGGAGTCATTGCGAGTGATAGAGAACGTCTTGTACCTCACCCAATACAGGGAGCAGGACCTACTTCTGAAAGTAGCACCAGCAAGCCATACTCACCAAATCCTCTTGACAATAAGCCTGAAGGTGGTCACTTTGGCATTCGAAAAACTTCTGAAAAGATTAAAGAGCGCTGGTTTTGGCCTACCTTGCAAAAGGATGTGGAAATATGGTCTGCTAAGTATACCCTCTGTCATTCAAGAAGAGGCCCTACCAAAAAAATGCGGGGAGAGCTTCAAGTTTATAATGTAGGAGCTCATTTCGAAAGAGTAGCAATCGACGTACTTGGTCCACAACCAAAGAGTGAAAGAGGTAATAAATATGCCGTAGTTGTAATTGACTACTTTACAAAATGGCCAGAAGTTTTCACAACACCAGACCAGAAGATGGAGACCATCGCAAATGGCCTGATAGAAAACGTGTTCTCCAGATTTGGAATGCCTTTCCAGCTTCATTCCGATCAGAGCAGGAACTTTGAGGCAGAAGTGCTGCAAAAGGTGTTACAACGTTTCGGTGTTGAAAAAACTAGAACAATTGCTTTACATCCTCAATCAGATGGAATGGTTGAGCGATTCAATCGCACATTATTGGAATACTTGTCCAAGTTTGTGAGCAGTAATCAAACGAATTGGGACCAATATCTTCCCTTAGCCTTATTAGCGTATCGCTCATCCGTACACAAAAGCACTAGGTTTACGCCTGCGTTACTCAATTTCGGCAGAGAGCTAAGACTCCCAGCTGACATCCCTTATGGCCCGACACCCAGTAGCATAGCGAGAAACCCGGCAGACTATACCGAACAGCTAACTCAGACTCTCGACAAAATTCATTCTTTGGCACGAAAGAATCTAGCACTGTCGTCATATCACATGAAAAATCAGTATGACCTCAGAGCACATCCCCTTAGATTTTCAGAAGGAGAAAGCGTATGGATATATAATCCAAAGCGTCGTAAAGGTAAGAGCCCCAAACTGCAACGAAACTGGGAAGGACCCGGCACTATATTGACGCGTTTAAATGACGTTTTGTACAGAGTTGAGTTTCCGGGAGGCAGAGTAAGGAGGGTACTTCATGTGACAGACTTTCTAAATTTATATGCGAAGAAAATCTGGCTAAGAACACCTTTCGTGTAAGATCAGAAATAGATAATCCGAATCATTCTGTCGCGCCTTGGATTAAGTATTCAAAAGAGACGGCTCTGAACCTTTTAGCGAAATTCGGGTTTGAATGCGGGAAAGGATTAGGTCGAAATTTACAAGGTATAGTTAAACCAATTGATATCCCCCAGCAATCATCTCGGGCAGGATTCGGTTCAAATGACTAACTCATGCAACAACACCAGACCGCCGCGCAATAAAGAGCATTTGCTGATGAGTGGCTTGTCGATCCAGAATTCTCAACTGATTATCCGAGAAACATCTCAACATCTGATTACATGTACCAAAAACAAATTCCTATAAACAAAGCAGCCTGTTTTATGCTTGAGCAACACAAAAGGAAGTCACACTGTTCTCCGCAGAATTTTTTTTTCTTTTTGCTAATAGACGAACAGTTTCCCAAGAGACTGAAATAGTGCGCTGCTGATCGTAGAAAGATGAATGCAAGAATACCAAGAATCTGCTTATTACCTAAGCTCCAAGCGAATCCAAAGAGAGCCCGTTTTTCTATGATCAATAACACATCTGTGTGTTCAATCTGACGCGGCTTGATCGAATGGTTGGAAGACGTCCCAAGTCGGAGGCCAAGTCGATTAAGCTTTAGAAAAGGAATCATCATAGACGACATATCTTCTACGTAGCTAGCGGAAGCCTACACTTCTGAGGATGCGTCGAAGACATGACTTCAAAATCATCATGGACGAGATATCTTCTACGTAGCTAGCGGAAGCCTACACTTCTGAGGATGCGTCGAAGACATGACTTCAAAATCATCATGGACGAGATGTCTTCTACGTAGCTAGCGGAAGCCTGCACTTCTGAGGATGCGTCGAAGACATGATTACAAATAATCTGACGCGGCTAGATCGATTGGTAAGAAGACATCGCAAGTCTGAGGCCAAGTCGACCAAATCATAGCCAAAGACCATCATAGACGAAGGATCTTGTATGTGGCCAGCGGGAGCCAACACTCTCGAGGTTACATGGAAGGAACGAAACCGATTAATAGACGCTGGAATACTCGAATGACTGGATGAACCATATCGATAGGAACAGTAGAATGTTACTGCATTTGGCCAAAAGATCTCTGCGTGTAGCTAACGGGAGCGCACCCTTCCGAAGATACCGCGAATAGAGCAAAAGATGCCACAAAAAAATGTAGAGAAATGAAATAGGACGACGTCTTCGGACGGATAATATAAAAAAAAAACAAAAAAAGGAATTTATGATCAAGATACAGCGGCGGAGTATGCACCTACTCTGAACCGTAGATGGCGATCATGTGCTGTCCTATACTTGACTTAGGAGTAAATGCAATGTGTCAACTGTCCGTTTGCATAGAAAAAAACTTAAGCTTATCAAAAATGTGCATGTGACTGGAACTATGGTGTTTCGAAAGTAATCTCAGCATATCATAACGTTGGATCAGGCGAGTTACCCCACAGCAATAGTTCTAGAATTAAGTTCTTTTTTTTTTTTTTGCATAGGAGACAATTATTTTTATTATTAATCGAAATTCATCGAAATCTCTTGCGAATTCGAAGAACGGTGCGGCTAAGCGATGATAGGTTTAACTAAGTATCCCTCTTTGTTCTGCTCTCGGAGACTCGATTATGTGGTCTATCTTTCCCTGAAGAAAAAGCACGCCTTCGCCATTGGCTCAATGTAGGAATGGCCAGTAAACCGGTGGCTATTACTAATCTTATTAAATGAAATAACCAACACACACTTTTGCGCAACATGTTATACCAACTTGAACAGCGATTATATGGGTGGCTATTAACGAATTCAAAACTTAAGCTACTGTCTTACTTGAATAAAAAGGATTGGTAAATGCCCACTGGTGACACAGAGCTGTCGGCAGCCTCTGTAATGTAAGTCCCAGGAGAGTAGAGGCAAGTCACCGCTAGCTTTAAGAATAAAAATAAAAATTAAATTAATAACTGGTAAATTGCTAAGCTCGTGAATGGATTATTAACCCTTTCTTTAGCAGGTAACCTAGTCAGCGAAGAAGACCCCACCTCTTCGACAGCAAGCCAACCATATGCCCAGGATAAAGATTGAATCCCCCGGGAACCCATGAGGATTGAATAAGTCTTGATTTTTTTTTTTTAATTTTACTATGGAATAGAATACGGCTTTACGTTTCCTAATTACAGGTTACTCAGATGGAACTTTGAGTCTTCAGAAGGGGGCAGTGTTGCGAGTCTAGCCACGCATCCCACAGTGAGGAGCTCAATACACAATGTAGCGCGAGACAGACTGTAGCTTTTAGCTACTGTCGTCGATCAACGCCTACATATATGTGTTATTTGAGTGGGGACCCCCAAATAACCAAAAGATGGCAGTGAACCCTGCCGAGGAAATTTCTGTGAACCTGGCATGGCCGTTTAGCGATGGAGCGGCCAACCAAAAAAAAAAGGCCCGAGATGATTGAGGAGAGTCGGAAAAAGTTCAGTGTGAAAGCCACATCTTCGAGAAAGAATTTTTTGTGAATTATCATAAATTTTATAGAAAAAAAGTTTTATTTCTTGGAATTTTGAAGTATTTGTTTTACCTTTTATAAGTGCAATAAAAAAATAAAAAAAAAACAAAATTAAGGAGTCTTCTAATTGGAGAATTGTATAAGGAAGTATTGGGAGTCTTTGTAAGACAAAGGAATCGATCGCTAAGAGTAACTGGTCAGAGTAAACCGTTCACTAACGGGCAAGTTAATCCACGGATTCTATTCCCAGTCTAGAACTGAGCAAATTGATAAGTACCAATTTCTTTTTATTATTTATTTCCTACCAATATTATAGATTCAGCAAATAATTTATTAGTCACGAGCTTTCCTCAATTTTTTTATTTCATCCGTCTCAATTTAATCAAATGCACCGGCATCATCTGTTCTACAAAGTTCTGTTTCTAGAATAGAGCAACAGACAAGAGCTTTTGTTCTTTTCTTTTTCTTTGAACAATTAATCGATCGTAATTGAGGAATTTCAATAAATATAGAAATATACGGATGCCGACGGCTCTTCTATTCCCAGAATAGAGCTTGAACTAAGCATACAATTTTTTTATCTTTTGTTTCAGATTATCTGTTTTTGTTGTTAATATTTTTTCAGGCCAATTCAGTGATTTATTACCGCGCCTATTATTTAGAATAAGTAGTGTGTGAAGTGCTTTGTGCTCCGTGGTAGCGAGAAATACCTGAATATTGCGTTCCGCGTTAAGCCGCGTCTTCTTTATAAAGGGAATTTGTCGATTTGTATCAACGCACTGGCATAACCTGCTTTTCGATTTCAAGGATAGAGCTGTGGCTAAGCATAAGTTTGTCTCACTTTTGCTTCAGATTTCCAATTCATTTTCACAATTTTCCCAGTGCATTTAGCAAGAAATCCTAAGGCATAAGTCTGTAAATGCCAACGGCAAATCAGTGGATTCTCTACGCCTTGTATAGTGGAGACCGACAGCAGTCTAGTAATCGTTTTCTTACGTTACTTTCTGCCTAATTTGCGCTTCACTTCTTCCATTTATCGGTGAAGTTCAAACAGACGAGCCTAAGCAGTAAGTCTCGACGGCTAATTAGCAATTGCTTAATCACACCACGTTCTGCCGGATTTTCTATTTACGTCTAAGAATTTTAAGGAGATATAAACACCAAAGCCTAAAGAGGGAACCACGGCAAATCGACAATTTGTCCATTGGTTTAAGCTCATAAATGCCGACGGCAAATCAATCCCCTTCTCTATAAACTGTGTATCAACGAATACCAGCAGAAAATTCACAATTGATTTTCATCTTATCTTTCGCCTAGTTCCTATCTACGCTTGTAAATTGAGATATCTAAACCGAAAATCCTAAGGTAGAAACCTTATCAAACGCCGACGGCAAATCGCAGATTTTTCTATTAGCTAAACTTAGCAAATGTCGACGGCGAATCGATGAATTCCTATTTATTTGAGTCACCAAGGCCGGCAGTAAATTAAACCAATTTTCTGTAAACTGCAGGTTAGTGAAAATCAACAGCTGATTCACAAATTGCGTTTCCATCTTATCTAGTGCCCAGTTTCAGTTTACTCTAGCAAATTTTCTGCGAAATATAAGCCGAAAACTTCTCAAACGCCGACGGCAAATCGACGAATTTTCGGTTTGCGTGAGCTAATACTTAAGTGTCAGCAGCGAATCGACGAATTATCTACACGCTCCACACTAAGTCCGTGAATACAGGCGGCCTATTAGCGTTCGAGACCGCGATTGTATTTCGCGGCGGAAGTAAACAAGTGATAGGAAATTTTCACCGTCTGGCCCCGCCCACTATTTCAAGAAATAGTCGAATAGACAGAACTTAGTTTCCCCTTAGAGGAGGCAGTAACTGGCCTAAGTGTTCTACATCTAATATACGGCGAGTGTTAAGTTGAGTCGAGACACTTTAAAAGCGCAATTTTTCTCACCACTGCCAAAGCTCTCCCAAATATTCCGACGTTAATTTATAGATGGTTAAGTTGAGTCGAGACCCTTTTAAGTGGGCTTTAATATCTCCGATAAAACTTTTGTTTTAATATTTCTACATTATTGAGTTGAGTTAGCATATGTTTAAGTGGAGCTTGTCTGTCTGCGGTAAAGTCACCTCGACAATTTCTGCATTGAGTGAGACATTGGCGCCAGGCGTGTAGTTTATCCTGCATCCAAGTGTGAGCTCAGTTCCAATTTGAAAACTTTTTACAGATGGGATGGAGGTGTAAAGCACAATAGCAAAGAAGATTCGATACGGCGGCGTGCCGTGTAGTAAATGCTCCCTCGCTACCGCTCGGCCGGTGCAATTTTCTACTTGGAAAATCGTTACAATACTCTCCATTACTGCCACTTACGTCCCAATGGATTCTGTTCTACCCTGAGTACGCCTTTTTATTTCTTCGATAAGACCATCGTCAAAATCCAATGGCAAATATTCCTTGCGTAGTTCTTTAACCAGATCTGACCATGAAGAGCACTTGCCCTTTACAGCTCTATACCACAACAAAGTGCGACCTTCGAACAGGTCTAAAGCGGACCTAAAAAGTTGACTTTTAGACACTCCTCGAGCTTCACAGAGCTCTGAGACTCGCTCCAAAAATGAATTGAGGGATTGTCCCTTTTCGCCGCTAAATCGAACACCCCATTTTTCAATGAGTCGATGGTCTCGATATCGTGTAAGCCCAGTTGGCTCTGATAGAAAGGGATTACATTCCTTTTTAAAATCTTAAGTTTCTGCTCCTCCGACATCCTAGTAGAAAGGCGAGAAAACATACTCTCCACTACTGCCACATACGTCCCAATGAATTCTGTTCTACCCTGAGTACGCCTTTTTATTTCTTCGATAAGATCATCGTCAAAATCCAATGGCAAATATTCCTTGCGTAGTTCTTTAACCAGATCTGACCATGAAGAGCACTTGCCCTTTACAGCTCTATACCACAACAAAGCGCGACCTTCGAACAGGTCTAAAGCGGACCTAAACAGTTGAATTTTAGACACCCCTCGAGCTTCACAGAGCTCTAAGACTCGCCGCTAAATCGAACACCCCATTTTTCAATTGCTACGCGATGTTTACTACTTGTGACTGGGGACACTTTTTCTTCTTCCTCAGTATCTGAACCACTACTATCCACCTTACCGCGGAGAGTTCCTAGTGCCATTATCAGTGAGCTTCGTAATGAAACTCTAGTACTCTTGTCCCCACCTGAGGTCTCTGACATTCCCTTCAATCTGCGTAATGCCCATTGAATCTTTGAAACACTTTTCTTGTAATCCCCACTTCCTTCGTCACCCTCAAAGCCGTCAATTAAGCCATTGACTTCATCAATCTTTTTCCGCAAGGCTTCTTCATCCTCCTCGAAGGTAAATGGATACGCTGGGTACTCGATCGCGGTGCCCTTTTCCTTTTCAGCCTTTAATGCTGTCCTCAACAACTTACGCATTTCATCTACCGGGCCTACTTTTAATCCCCTGATGGTCAACTCGTAGGACAACTCTTTTTGACTAAATCTGTTAATATCCATCCTAATCAACTAAAGCAACCGAATGAAGGGTCGACAAAATAGAGCACTGTAAGCCCTGCACCTCACACCGACCACGAGAATATTGATAGAGTTCAGAGCCGCAAAAAAAATTATATATATAATAAGAAGAAGCGACGGGACAGTTCATTAGCCACTAGCGTCCCTTTCATGGGATATATTACTGTGTAATATTTTATAATAAACGACTACAAATAAAAGTTGACTTACTAATGAAGTAATAGTATTAACGATAAAAAAAAACTAATCCTAACAGTGCCGAGAAGGCATGGGGGCAGGTGCTACCATTTCAATCCAATCAAATTCTCTAGGGCAGAATAGTAAGCGCTCAGCACTCTACTTTCACCTTCACTTCCAGAACCCCAAACGTCACAGTTTGTTACGAATACATTACTACAAACGTCAAAGTTCAAATAAAATTTCTCATCGGATGCCTGTAGGTGCTATAGTATAAAGAAAATGTCTCAAACGGGATACCTGTATATATTTTTAATCTTCTTCGAATAACTCCAAATCGTTTTTTGTTTTTTTTTTTTTTTTTTGTAACCTAACTTAAGCAAATTACTCCAATAAAAATTAAATTACTACGATAAAAATTCTTGAGCAACTTCGTATGGAATACCGCATACAGATTATGTATTCCGAGTCACTTGGATACCCCTGGGTATGGTATGTAGCCCGGCGGGTCAATTTGACTTTTCAAAGAAATCCCCCAAGTTAAAATTGCTCCAAACTTATTTATATAAAAGTCGCCTTTAGAAACCTATTATTCGACTCTCCGGCACTATGATAGTTCATAGAAGAACTATGCATGGTGGCAATTAAAACAAACTCGTAATACTATTAGCATGGATAGGCACTTTCCCTTTATAGATGTGTGAAAGGACCGTTGTTTTTAGGGGTGACCCCTCTACCGCCTTATGATTCGAACTGTATCCAAGAGATCAGACTTGCAACGACTCGACCTCTCGTGAGGCGATAATACTTAATTTTGTAAACTATTACTATTTTAATAATATTAAATTATTCAATCTCCAAGTAAAAATTGGATTTGTTTATTTTCATGGTTTAACTTTTACCAAAATTCCCTGTCTTCAGACCAAGCACTTTTGAATTTAGATTTAGATCCGACGTAATGACTTTGAATAGAAAAACGCTTTAAGATTCGAATTCGATTGACATATTAGGCAACTTGGCCTTTGTGAACCACTTACTAAGTAAAACTCTTCGACGTTAAAAATTCGAGAAAAAATTTTGATCCTGAAAGTTCTTTGTTTTATTGTAAACAAAACCATGCAAGCAAAGATTCACTTATTAGTTACTTATATATTGTTACTTCTTAGAGTACACCTAACTTAAAAAAAAAATACTTATAGAGAAAATCTCATATTGACCGGATTTTTCCAATAGTAGCGGGATTATGAATCAAAGATTTAACTTAAAAATATTTTTCACGCTGATTAAAGTTGCGTTTGTAACACTAAGTATAAAAAAATAGAGCGATATTCTGTGGGGAAATTCTATCGTGGACTTCCAAAACTACGTCACTTGTATACAACCAACACTAGAATTATCTTCTTATTTCTTCCTAAATTAACTAATCCAATCCAATCTGGGGGAGAATCCTATTGCCAATTCAAAAAAACTCGATCACTTACAACCAACACTAGATATGCGAAACTTTTGTTGAAATTATTTCTTCATTTCCGCCGAATCCTTCACCCAAAAGGTAAATTTGAAATTAAAAAAAAAAAGAAAAAATCCGCTGTTCTTCTCACGTACTTACTTATGTACTACAAAAAGGAATAAAATTTTATCACTGAAAGAGGCGCAAGGCCAACAAATTCCACCAAATTTTCCGAATCTTAATATATTTATACCACGTAACATAAATCAAAATATTAAAAATATATTTGTATTTTACCAATCCTGACACAATCCCGCTGCCGTCCACTCAACTGCACTTACAAAAATCTTTCCACAATAATCTTGCCGAGTACTGTTAATACCCAAAACAGCTACATCTGACAGAACGGGAACGAGTCACGTGCATTCCTCATCCTTATTCGATTCTACCACCTGACGCAATAGAAATTATGGAAATTCCTTCCAGACTGTTCCAGACAAAGTAATTACTCGAATTTGACAACGGCAGGGATGAGCAAAATGTAAACAAAAAAATTTGAATTGGTATATTGCAACTTTCTCTATTTTCCGACTTTATAATTTTTTTTTCTTTTTTTATCTTTCTTTTATTGAATCAGGCCCCACGTTGGGCGCCAGAATATGTTATGAGCTCAGTGGAGACGGCGTGCGGTCCCTCGTGGGGTAGGTGGGCGCCACTTGATTTTTCCTTTGCCACCGTTAGCTTTCGAATACGATATACCGAGAATCAAGAAACACGGTAGATCGAAGTAAAATCTTTGTTCCACTACGCTATTGCCGAAGAGCAAATCGATGCCCACAAAAATCATATGTTACCCTACACCGAAGAAGTGCGTGCGGATTATCGAAGAGGCACTATCACAGCACCTTACAAAAAAAAAGAAATTCTTTAAAAATGAACAATACTTAGCTTCCGTCTCCTTTTGTACGTTTTTTTTTTGTTACTAGATGGGTACAATAACCGCACTCCAGAAAACAAGAAGATACTGTTACAATAAAAAGAAGTAATACCACCAAAAAAAAAAAGAAAACCAAGACCTATGCACCTCTGTACATTCTCAAAGCCAAAACTAGAAGAAGGGACCTATGGCTCGCTTTCCTCTTTTTTTATTTTCCAGCGCTCCCCAATCTACCGCGGACTTATCTATCGTAATTTACTCCGAATTCCACTGCACTCTATTTTAGAATTTTAATGCGCGGGATTTTAAAAGCGGGCGAATACGACTTTACAAAAATAATTAATTAGATAGTATTTTACAATTTTAAATGGTTCTGGCTCTGGTTTCAAGACCATTTGTTCAGTATAAAATTAAATCAGTGTTCACCTTTTAAAACGTCAAAACCTGGTATTTATTTCTTCTTCTTCCCCGTCATTGAACACATTGACCCTGGTGTAACCCCAAAGCTGACCCAAAACTTTCAACTTAAATATCAACGATTACACAGCTCTGATAACAGCTTAACAGCTTTTAAACAGCTCTGATAACAGCTTAACAGCTTTTAAAACAGCTCTGATAACGGATTAACAGCTTTTAAACAGCTCTGATAACAGCTTAACCGCTTTTCAAACAGCTCTGATAACAGCTTAACAGCTTTCAAACAGCTCTGATAACAGATAAACAGCTTTCCAAACAGCTCTGATAACAGCTGAACAGCTTTTCAAGCAGCTCAGATAAGAGCTTAACAGCTTTTAAACAGCTCTGATAACAGCTTAACAGCTTTTCAAACAGCTCTGATAACAGCTTAACAGCTTTTAAACAGCTCTGATAACAGGTAAACAGCTCTGACATCAGCTTAAGAGCTTTTAAACAGCTCTGATAACAGCTTAACAGCTTTTAAAACAGCTCTGATAGCAGCTTAACAGCTTTTCAAACAGCTCTGATAACAGATTAACAGCTTTTAAACATCTCTGATAACAGCTTAACCGCTTTTCAAACAGCTCAGACAACAGCTTAACAGCTTTTAACAGCTCTGATAACAGGTAAACAGCTTTCCAAACAGCTCTGAAAACAGCTTAACAGCTTTTAAACAGCTCTGATAACAGCTTAACAGCTTTTAAAACAGCTCTGATAACAGCTTAAGAGCTTTTAAACAGCTCTGATAACAGCTTAACAGCTTGTAAAACAGCTCTGATAGCAGCTTAACAGCTTTTCAAACAGCTCTGATAACAGATTAACAGCTTTTTAAACTGCTCTGATAACAGCTTAACAGCTTTTCAAACAGCTCTGACAACAGCTTAACATCTTTTAAACAGCTCTGATAACAGGTAAACAGCTTTTCAAACAGCTCTGACAACAGCTTAACAGTTTTTAAACAGCTCTGATAACAGGTAAACAGCTTTCCAAACAGCTCTGATAACAGCTTAACAGCTTTTAAACAGCTCTGATAACAGCTTAACAGCTTTTCAAACAGCTCTGACAACAGCTTAACATCTTTTAAACAGCTCTGATAACAGGTAAACAGCTTTTCAAACAGCTCTGACAACAGCTTAACAGTTATTAAACAGCTCTGATAACAGGTAAACAGCTTTCCAAACAGCTCTGATAACAGCTTAACAGCTTTTAAACAGCTCTGATAACAGGTAAACAGCTTTGATAACAGTTTAACAGCTTTCCAAACAGCTCTGATAACAGCTCTGGTAACAGCTTAAAACGGTTCTGATAACAGGTGAACAGCTTTAATCTACTCAGCAGGTCCACAGGATTCGGTGTGGTTTCGGCTGAGTTACAACTTCGACTTATGAAGATTTCGCATGTTTCATCCCTTTATAGTACAACGAGGGTATCAAATCATTCACGGTAGCGAGCATTGGACGGGAAACATATTACTTACCATTAAATGTCTGTAGTACCCACTAATGCCACTAGGGAACCTTATTCAAGAAATGGCATTATGTAGTACCGGCTAAAGCCGCTAGGGAACCTTACTCAAGAAATGGTGCTTGCACTCGAAAGATCAATACGCGCACCCCCTAAACCCAATAATAACAATAATAATTTGCTAAGAAAACATCAAACCAAGTTGATGTCATGTTGTGAAATTCGAATGATGCTGATATCTACAACTTCCGCGCTAATAAAACTTATTTAGGTGTAGCACCTGTAAACAGCAAGAACCAAGATGACGTCATACGTGATATCTACAACTTCCTCGCTAATAAAAGAAAACAGCAAAACCAAAGCATGCTGGTAGTACCGACTAATGCCACTAGGGAACTTTACTCCAGAAATGGCGTTTGCACGCGAATCAAAATTATGGAATATGCTAAATTGTATCAGGGCATTGGATGGGAAACATATCAACTACCATTAAATGCCTGTTGTACTCACTAATGCCACTAGGGAACCTTACTCAAAAAATGGCATCTGTACTCGAATCCTGTAAAAGCCTAGGCGCATGCTGATATTTACAACTTCTCTGCTAATAAAAGAAAACAGCAAAAGCAAGGCATGCTGGTAGTACCGGCTAATGTAGCTAGGTAACCTTACTCAAGAAATGGCGTTTGCCCTCGAATCCTGTAAAAGCCTAGGCCAACATTTAATGTTTGATACCCAGACCCCCACTGACATCTTCTGGAATCTGTTCATGACGATGTCATGTTGTGAAATTCGAATGATGCTGATATCTACAACTTCCCTGCTAAGAAAACTTATTTAGATGCAGCACTTGAAAACAGCAAAACCAAGATGCCGTCATGCTGATATCTGGAACTTCCCTACTAATAAAAGAAAACAGCAAAACCAAGGCATGCTGGTAGTTCCGGCTAATACCGTTAGGTAACCTTACTCAAGAAATGGTAAGCCCGTCGATGATTGACACTTCCACACACAAGAATGCTGGTAGTATCGGCTAATGCCGCTAGTGCGCAGTCAAGACCAAATGACACATCCACATACATCCAAGAAAACCGTAGTACCAAAGTAGTAGTCAAAACCAAATGACACATCCAAGACATAAGCCAGTCAAAGCTCAATGGTGTATCCAAGACATAAGCCAGTCAAGACTCAATGATGCATCCAAGACATAAACCATCCAAGGCACAATGGCGCATCCAAGACATACACCAATACAGTCAAGACACAACCCCCACCACCACCTTAGTGTAGACTCAAACCACCTTTTGACACGACGGTGGCGCCATCTGTGGCGAAATCCTGGCAGCTAAAACAGTGGGCCAGGATGAACATAGCGTAACTACTTACACAATTTTGGTTTTGCTTATTATTATAACGGTGTTATTCTTGAATTTACATCGGATTCGTCCATTGGTTTTGAATACATCATCCCAGGTGCGTTGCAAACTCAAGTCTGCTAGTGTGACTACATTTGGTTCGGGATCTGTTTTGGTAGTAGGGATCGAAGTGGCAGTTGGTTCTTTTACCTTAACGACTTCATTAGCTACTTCTTCTGATGCTGCAAAACTTTGACATCCATTGCGCAAGGCTGTTTTCGAGCTGGACCGTGGATACTGGAGAAATCATTTCGTTTCGTTTAGGTTGGTTATCTTCCGATTGCTTGACTGCGATAGGTTGAATGATGCTGGAAAATTTTCTTTGTCAACATCCATTAGCTCCTCATTTGGCTAGCTAGGAACTTGGCTTTCGGTGCAGTCACCTTTAGTCTGCAGGTTGTCACTATATGTTACATCTATAATAATATCCTCGATCTGCTCGACTTTTTAAGGAATGAGGAATCGGATATATTGTTATGGAAAACGTTTTTCCACATTCTGGATGGCGGTTATTTGAGGTCCTAGCATCCTACATTTTGATGAACCTTGCTTAGGTCTACTACTTTGCCGGGATGACACAGTTTTCAGACTGTTGGATTCATTATATAATGTTACCCTTGGTGCTATTTGCTGATAACTGACCCTTGTTTCATAATGCAGTTAGTATTTATATAGTTAAATAATAATTCTGGAGGGGCAGGTTTTAAATCTTTGATGTGTGTGGGTCGCAATAGCTTGCCGGTTTCAATATCTTGTAAATTGAAAATTACTGGTGAAATAACCTTATCAATACGGTACGGCCCGGAATATCTCGGAGTTAACTTGGCAGCGAAATCTCTGGCGAGTGAAGATAGTTAGTACTCCATCTTCATAATGGTATCTCCTTTTGGTTTTCATTCTCACCTTCTCAGATTATAATCATGCCTCTGTTTCCGAAATACTCTGTTTAGATTTAATTTCACCAATTCGTAATGTCGTTTAATGGATTTTTCCGTTGAAATCGCTTATTTGTAGATATGGTACATCTTTCCTCTTTTCTCATAGTCGGTGTATGTAGTTCACGTGCGAAATTTAAATATGCTGGTGTGTAGCCGGTTGATTTGTGTATACTGGTGTTAAGAGCCTGCATGACTTCTGGAAAATATTTATCCCAATCTCGATGACCTTTACTAACATTGGGCAATCATGGTATGAATCACTCGGTTTATTCTTTCGGTGGGATTGGCCTTTGGGGTATATGCTGATGTTAAACGATGTTGGATAGAATATTGCTTTAATAAATTCTCAAAAATTTTACTCGTGGTTTGTGAACCGTTGTCGGTGATGATAATTCGTGGAAATCCAAATCTCATAATAATTCTTTCTCGGAAAGATTTTGCTACGTATTTAGCTGTAGCTTGTCTCAGTGCTGAATTTCAACCCACTTCGTAAATTTATCTTGAAATACTAATATAATTGTATTTCCTTGTTTTGAGCCAATCAAATCAAAGCTTATTATTTCCCATGGATCATTTACTGATATGATGTGCATTTTTCCGGCGGTTTTGCCTGATGACCTTCATGCTTTAAGCAGATTATACAGTTGCCCGAATATTTGGCTATGTCTCGAAACATGTCTGGCCAATAGTAGTGTTTGGCTATTTGGTTTATTAATTTGGCAATACTACCCATCTGCCCTGCTGTTGGTGCGTCATGATTTTCAGTCAAAACTTTATTTCGTAGATCTTTTGGTGCACACATCTTCCATTCTTTCTTCTTCTGGTTCATTAAAATCGCATCGGTTATACAAGTAGCTGTATAGCCTCCCGGATCTGAATACAATAGCCTAGATAAATTTCTGGCTTATTTTCTACATTATCATATTTCTCCTATACCATGAATATTGTATATTATCTAGATGCGATATATAAACTGTTGGGATTGCCTGAATTGGGTTTTGAAATAGCCCATGTATTTGATCACATTTTTTTAGCCCTATAGCAAGACATTTTTTTAATTCTTGCTTTACATCGAAAGAATCACGGTTTTGTTCTTCTAATACTGATGCAATATTAGCTGATGAAATTGACTTAGATGTATCAACTTTTTCTGGCGGTTAGTTGGTTTGAATAAGCATATACTTACATCACATTTTTGCTGCAAATCTATGCCCAATACAATAGAATGTCTTCACATAATGTCGAAGCAGTGTGAAAGAGAATGGCCTTTTAATAGGCAATCTAATTTTACCTTTTTTGTTAGGGAACCTATAGTTTTTGTTGCCAGGCAGGCTTTTTGTTCCGGAATATCTTGGATTGGAATATTTTGGTTTATTCATATTTGTTTAAAACTGTTGCCGATGTTTGAAAGTGATGCTCCGGTATCAACAAGTGTGTTATAGTTGTTTGATTTAATAGTGAGCATCAGGAATGGTCGGTTATCGTGTAAAGGAGTGTGTAATTCCTTTTGTTTGGCACCAAAGTTTTTTACTTCACCGTTCCTTGGATTGTTTCTGTGACAGTCCAGTTGTTCCACAACGAAAACAAATTAATCTCGGCGGTTTTCGAAATTGAAATGAATAACCTTTTTCATCACATTTCCAGCAGCATTCTCTCATGTTGTAGATTGCATTATTTATTGTAGCTGCGACAGGAGAAGTTTTCGGAAATTGTAGTCCCCTATGCATGTTTGCAGATGACTTGCTCGTATGTCCACCTGCTGGTGCAAAATTGTAGCTCGTTCTGGTCTTGTTTGATGCTCTCAAATTCTTCACGCAGTTTTTGAAGTTCGCAGATTGTTTTATAATAACTTCTACGGATGCACGAGAAAGAAGGGGACATAAACACCCACAGAAATACATCAAGAGGGTGTCCCGATGGAACTAGTTAGTGACAGGAATAGAAACACTCACAGAAATACACTACGAGAGTGTGCGGAACGAAAATAAGTCACTCACAGAAATACATCACGAGAGTGACGGAACACTGACAGAAGTAAATCACGCGAGTGACGGGAAAGGAAACACTCACAGGAATCCATCACGTTCTGGATGTAAATACCTACAGAAATACATCACGAAGGTGTGCGGAGGATAAGAAAGGAGCTAGTTGCAGCCAATAAACCGGTATCCAACAAGAAAGAAGTTCCCAGAAATAAATCATGGAAGATCCTATCTTGTCGGCAGCCAGCTACCGACCAAGCTCCAATGAATGGCGTGCATGCTTTTACACTTTTTCTGTCGGCAGTTACTTGAACATTTGGTAATTTCTACATTGAATTGGAGTAGGGATACGATTGAGAAGATTACAGTCGATTATGAAATTATGAATGATTAATCGTAACTCTAATAAGGTCTACAATTATCCATTTACTTTTCTTTAGTCAAAGAGGTGACTTGGAAATGGTTCATTACAACCTTATATTTCCCCAATCGTTAAGTAGTTCCCACACACCATAAATTTGTTTAGTTGTGTAAATATACAGGCTAGGTTAGATTAGGTTGGCACCTACGGAAACTACGACTAGAGTTGATCTACTGTGTCCTCCCCAAGGGTGAATTTTTAGGCTTAATCTAGCCTCTTTAAATATATACTATCTATCTATCCATATATTATTGTTCCAGTATTAACGTTTAAATCTGAAACATGGAAATGCCTCAATGAAAGCACAAAATGCATGCATTTTCACATATGAAATGCCGAATATGCATCTGGAAAAGAAAGTATATAAGATAACAAAAACAATTTTATAAGGCATTCGTTCCTTATTTCGATGGGACATGTTATTCCTCCTATTTTACACTTAACTGTTATGGGATAACATATAATCTATTAATTGTATGAGATCTTTGGTGCTCTCAGTAATCTAACTACATAAACTTATAGACTTACTGGGTTGAACTCGTATATCTGGAATAAACCATACACAGGGGCCTCCATTATAATGGAAACGTGGAATCCTCTAAATGAAATGGCTGAATGAACCTGAAACCGTCTTCGTATGTTGCTTGTTACGGTGACCTATATGAAACCATAAACAATGGAGTGAAAGCGATTAAAGCTCTAACTGGATGAATCTAGCCAGTTATGACGAATTTAGGCTTACTCGATTTTACTCCTTTCCGTGTTTAAAAAAAATATAACAGAAATGATCTTCATGGTTTATAACACCATGATGCCTGTAGCTTTTATTCGGAATCCGAGCCTGAAAAAAACTTAAATCAAGATTAACTATCATTATTAGGGATCCGTACCCAAAGGGTAACAACGGGAACCCTATTACTAAGCCTTCACTGTCCGTAAGTCACCAGGTTTTATCTCATGAACCGTAATAGGTAGACAGTTAAAATTTTCACAGACTGTATTTCTATTGACGATATAACAACAAATAATAAAAATAAAATAAAATTAAAAATTAAAGGGGCCCCTATACTAGAAACGCGTTTTTCATTTATTCTTATTATTATCTGCCTGTCAGGCCTGTATCTCTTTAACCGTAACTGGTAGACAGTTGAAATTTTCACAGAGTGTGTATTTCTATTGCCGCCATAACAACAAATAATAAAAATTAAATTAAATGGCACCCCCATACAAGAAACGTGATTTTTTCTGCGTTTTTTCCTCGTTTTATTCTCATTCATTATTATTATCATAAGTAGGCTTTTTTTTCACATGACGCCTACTCTCATTTGAATATGATAATAATAAATGAAAAGTACATAGTGTTAAATTTTGTACGGAACCATTCGTGCGCGAGTCCGCCTCGCACTTGGCCGGTTATTTCATTTTCTGAACTGAAGTTCATATTGGTACTCATATGTATATGTGTTATCATATATTATTTAAATTCATACAATATAAAGCATTTACAGCAATAGTGAATATCACGGACATGAGTTTTAATTTATACTAATTCCAGCAAATGAGACTTCAAGGGTTGTGTCATTTGAATCCATTCGGCTTTTTATGTGAGCTATTGTGTTCTTGTAATGCATTTCGATCTGCTTGGTTTCTTCACTGGGCTCTAGGTTGGGCAACTCTTCATTAACTTTTGCAATGAGCTGATAAAAACTACAATTGGAAACCATTTTAGAGTATTTAAAAATATATCTACCTGATTCAGCATGGCAACTGTTATCAATGAATTTCCTCTCTCAAAATAGAACAGATAATGATTTAACAATTCAACGTAGAGTTGTACTTGAACGCCCGGATCTAAACAATGCGAAGCAATTCTAGCTCCCTTTTTCAGACATTCCAACGTCCGTTTTTCATCACGCATTTCTTCACCATTTTTCCTAAAAATATTTTTTAAATAGCAATAAAAAAATCTAAAATCATACAAAGTTTACTCACTTTCCACTCCAGAAAAGACTAGCACAAGTTACGACTCCTCGGCACTGGTCGGGTTTTTTCAATAGCTTTGAAGCCGCTAATGCGCAATTTGTTCGCAAGGGCTCTGCATTTTCTTCACTAAAGCATGTCATTTGTTCAAATGTGGACATTATTAAAGTAATAGCTGCTAGTTGGGATTTTGAATCAGAAATCTCATCTTCATAAAGAGAAAATGCTTGGGTCATGAAATCATATGCGACTGTCTCATGATTTGTGTATCTTAATTGTCCTATAACTAAGGCACCCTGCAAATAAAGTCGCAGAGCTAGTTCGGGTAATTCTGCTTTAGCAAGAACCGAAATAGTGCTGTGACAATACTGCAAAATCTTTTGACATTTCTTATCCCACATTGTATCCTCTTCTGAAACACTTTTATATTTGTGAGCAAGCTGATATGCTGCAAATACCAATGGCGGCAGAACATATTTAATTCTCTGATGACCACCAAGCCCTAAATGTTTTCGAGCTGTTTGTAATATTTTGTACTGCATGTCTGGATCATCTGATTTTAGCATATGGACAAATCTGAAAAATTTCAATTTCCTTTATGTAATGCACTTACAATATATACTATCGCAATAAACCTAGCAACAATTCCTTGCTCTTCTGCAAAGTCTTCCAGATCTACTTTTTCTGATGCCTGATCTTCTTCGTCTTTTATTAGTGGCGTAGTCATTGTTAGAATACTTTCTGTTTCTTCTGCTGTAGGAATTAATGTTTCATTTTCCAAAATGTTCATAACAATGTACAAAGCCAGCGATTTTCTTGAGGTGTAATCAAACTTTTCTAAAAGCGGGCAAAAATTCTTCAGTTGAATTAAAATCAAGGCGTTGTTATAAAAATCTACACAGATTCGAAGCAATCTAGACAGCTCTTGGTTTACAGTTAAAAAGTGCGAAATGCTATAAAATAAATTCAATTTTTCTTAACACTGCGCAGTAAATTTGCATAAAATAGGATGTGCTTACTTAATCATGTTAAGGCGTTCTAAAATTTGAGTCGTAGTCTCAAGAACTTTATCGACATAATCGATTCGATCTGGATATACTTTTTGCGCAAGACTAACTAGAGCCACTTGCAGTGACACTGTGTCCTCAAGCGGCATGGTAGTTCTGGCCTTAAAAATATTAAAAATTGTCAATTTGAAAATATTTCTGGAAGTTTTTGTAAATACTTGCACAATATTAGCAATTTGGATGCTGAATACTTCAAACAATTGAACCTCTGCTGGTATTGCTGAAACAGCTTCATCTCCAGACGCCTAAAAATCATATTATTTTAGTAATAATTAAAATGTAAATTGACAGTGTATATGCTGCAAAGCTCAAATTCATTGTATTATTGATTTATGACAATTATATGGCAAAACTATTTATAGTTCTTATTATTTAACCCTTTCCCATATGTACAAAGAAACGTGAGCAAAAATTGCTATGGAAATTTTCGCTTTTGATTTCGATTGAAAGTATGCAGTTCATCTGAAATTAAATTAATTTATCTACTCGTATATAGATGGCTCCAATAAAGAGTGAAGAATATTGTTTACGCAAACAGAAAAACATAAATATTTAGAGCAATGGCATTCACCTCTGCGAAATGCTTAATGCTGAGGTAATGCTGTCTGATTTACGCAATGCATGTGCTGCAGCGGCACTCATGTATTTTGTGCAGTAAGCACCTATGCATAAAAATAAATTAATTGGGGCAAGTAATTATTGACAAAGTTTAGAAGTAAGCAATTATTGATTATAAAAATCACTCAAATGTATAAAGAATTTTTGAGTTAGTCATAAATTTGTTATTCAGTAAGTCTACCTTTTACTTTGTTACTATACCTGCCTAGCGAAATCTCCTTAACCAAGGTAAGGGTACAATAATTATTTTTCTCATTCTTTCATCAGCACACGAACATTGGTCCTTCGAGCCCCTAGAACCAACACGTATATTAAGGAAAAAAATAGTGGCCAAAAAACACTATATGCTAATAGCCATTTATTTAACTACACCTATACTACACAGTAAACACCAGAGATGGAGCCGAATGGAAATTTGAACGTTGATACAGTACGTTTTGCGGAAATAGCGGAGAAACAAAGAAAACTTAGAAGATGAAATTAACTGACAGCTCACGACAATGAAGAAAGATGGCCAGTCCAAGAAAAACTAGGCGGATATACATAATCATACGAAAACGTTCCACAAAAATGGACATGAGTTATTAAGCAGTCTAAGCCAACCTACTCAAAAATATTTTACTCAAAGTTTTCATGGACACGTAAAAACCGCACACGAAATACCGATGAGGTTATTGGAGCAGTATCAATATCAATTAGGCAAAAATCAAGAAAATGGAGGTAGAAAGACTCCTGAAGTTACATACAACAAGCAGAGAACAAAAATTTCTGTTAAGTCACCAAGAAGATACAGTCAGCACAGAAGAATAAAAAGTACGCCTTAAGAAGCAAAATACCCGAATGGAGATATGCAGGAGAATTATGAGCTTAGTTATTACGAATTTAAGATATAGGAATTTTCCGGCTTGGGGTACAATATAGTACAATTACATGAGGAAATCATAACAATTGCCACGGAAGGAGACCTTCGGCATCCCTACTTGGAAAGAAGTTCGATCACTTAGAAACGATGTATCAGAAGATGATAGAACTTCATGAAGAGAAAAAACACAGGCACATTGAGAATGTATACAAGCTGCATGTGAGGTTATATTACCCCGTACAAACATACCAGACTTTGATGGTAATTACAAAATATTGGCAATGCAAAAAAGATACGAGGACATCTCTTAAAGGAGAAGTATACAAGCTTATTCAATATCTTGTAAGTTCTGATGCAAACTACAACTACATTAATAACGAATAGGCTTAATAATACAAGAATTCTATTCTCATCTCATTTGGACATATTACTGAACCAGCCGGTAAGCACAAATCAATCAATTTTTCCACTTAAGGAACTACACGACATAACAAAAGAATGTATGCGTGCAATAGATAATTTGAACGTATATATATCGTCTTGGAGCCCACTCTTAACACACCTAATTATAAAAAAGTTGGATACAAAAATGCATGAAGTGTATGAACAATCCAAAAGATATCCCGCATGTTATCAATCCCTGGAAGTTATTGGAGAGCCGTAAAGACATATTATCTATACGTGTCAAAAGTTTCGAGTATAATTGAAAGGAATACGTTCATTACACAAAGCAAAACATGTGTTAAATATCTCAATCATGAAACTAAAGAAAAATGTTATAGTCAGAGCCGCGGTGTGAATGAACGAGCGAGAGTTCAGCTCTAACAGCCAAGGTAGCAACACTTATAGCTAGGGCTGCCATCCGTCCGGGTTTCCGGTGAGCAGTCCAAACCCTCGAGAAATACTTCCCAAGCCGTGAAACAGAAATCTATATGTGCGCATGCAATCCAGTTCTCTAAAATTTTCTATATTGATTCTTATGGAAAAGTGAAATATTGAATAGTCTTCCCGTAATTTTAAGCTTGGCTCCTTACCATCCCAAAGACGATACTAACTACATATATATATATTACTCAACAAAATAATAAAATAGTTTTGATTAAAAAGTAATCTTACCATCTTACGCTCAATAACTCTCAGCTCAGCAATAATTGTAATAGTATATGTGCGGTCGTAGTCCGAATCAATGCAATTGTTACTCAATTGAGAGTTTTTGTTTGGGGAATCGTAATCATTTAGTTAATATAAATTTTTTTGTTAGCAAATATATAAAAATTTCATTATGGTTGGGAAGATAAGAAAGTAAGCTTAAAGTTATCACAAGACAATTTTTCTGTATGAATGCAGGGGCGGTTCCTCATTGGAAGCAAAGGAAGCACTGCTTCCCTTGACAAAATAAAAAAATCCAAACAACATTTTGCTTTAAAATATTCTTAGAATATTTAAAGTTTACTCCTCTGGCATCACTAGATACAACCTGAAATATTTTATAAGTAACGCCCAATTTTCTCCTACAAACTAAGAACATACCACCCAGCCCAATGTCATTATATCGCTACTAACATTCTGTATGGTACGCTGTCCAAAATGTAGCGTATGACGCACCCACCATCATTCTACCCAACACCAGATCCACCCCGAATTGGCTTGTCAAGCAAGCTACATAATATTCGCGTGGTATAGATGGAACGGCATTAGAATCAAACACCGTTGCCACTGGCATCGCAGTGACGCTGAAATCCCTACAGCGTATTTACAACAACAAAGCCAATGTAAAAAGTTAAATACATTTAACTTTTTAGAGTCATATTCACTCAAGAGCTTGCATGCGTACATTGCTATGGTACGCTGGCCGCAGCGTAGCGTTTGGCAATTGATTTACACCCCCTGATAGTAACTTTCATTGATAAATTCTGGAGTATATGCTGGTGCGGGTGGGTGTCGGTCTTGCTTACGATTTATTTAAATGCTGCCAGATGTTAATAATAAATTCGTAGCTTTTTTAAATAACATTTATCCGAACTTCGTGACGAATATTGTGAAATTTTAGGAATTGTTTTAGAATAGTAAACGTGGATGGATTTTTTACGTTTTTGGGGGTTTTGGTGGGAGGGTGGTAACTACACTCATGGCGTTATCCAATTTTGGCCGTGTGTAATACCAAATTGAAGCTTTTGCTGAGATTTATTAAATGGCATATTATCTTTTGTTCTGTAAGAAACTTTATAACCGACTTTTTTCACCCGAATATCTTTAAAATGCGTGATTTTCGAATTTGTGTACAAACGGTCGTGTAAGTTCTTGCGGGGGGCTGATTCTTCTTTTAAACGCTTCAGCATAATATTTTACATATTTCATGTGAACATTTAAATTTTATATGATTAACCGAATGGTTTGATGTGAAATAAATTTTCCAGTTTTTTCGTGTAAAACGTTTTTACATGGAAGTATTTACATTAGAGAGCGATAATCTTCTAAACTACACTTACCGCAGAGGAAAAAAATTACATCACAACATTCGCAAAAGAACGTAGATGCGAGTTAATATGCATATATTAGATAAATTATCAGTACGTTTACATGAATACTTGAAGTATGCTTGAAGTAATCAAAATATCATCAAAACGCTCATTCAATGCATAAATTTCAACTTAAGTAATTGGAATATTAAATTCAAGAAAAATTCAACTCAAGTAATTGGAATTAATTCAATCAACCGCCCTACCTGAGCTTCAAGTGGATTTCAAGCCAAGTACTCAAGTATTCATGTAAACCTACTGTATGTCCTGTTAATTGTTATATGAGTTTTTAGCAAAAATGTAATGATTAGAAAATAAAATATATATAATAAAAAAACTTTTTAAATAAATATCTTTCATAAATAAATTATAGGCTAAGTAAAAAAATTTTTTTTTCACCCAAGAAAAGTTTCATTGCACAACTGAATCTACACAATAACAATATTTTAAAATTATATTATCTCGTTTGACTATAAATGTTTGAATGTTTTTTATTATAAATCTCTTTTAAACATATTTTATTCATATTATGCAAAAATAAGATATTGACTATCTATAATATTACGTACGTTTCTGTTTAATTGCGAGAGAATGTAGAATTTTTGATTTTATTTGAGTATTCCGGCGAACGAGTATACTTAAGTATAATAATAATGGTAATTGAATTCAAAAGAATGAATTAGATGATTAAATTTTTTGCGTACGTTGTGAAAGGGGATATTGAGTGAAATTTTTGTATTTGCTTAATTATGGGGCAGGCAGTATTTGCTGTGAATGAATTAAATGAAAGATATGATTGCATCGCTGATTTATTTAACGATGATAATGGCTTCCTTTTCTTTCAAGAGCAAGAATAAATGTGAATATTTATATTGTGTATTATTGACATCATTGACTTTGTTACATGTATAATTACTTATAGTAGCAATGAAATAGTCTGAAAAGCGGAGCTATAATTTACATAAAATGTATTGCTTCCCTTCTTCTGAATCCCACGAACCGCCACTGATGAATAGTAGTTTAGGGTGCAGGAGCTATTCAAAGCAAAGTTTTCTTAATTTTACGTAAGAATACTGCAAATACTTTAGAATGATTGGACTAAGTTAGAGCTCTCATGTAGTATAAGGGAGTCTGTTTCAGGGTTTGAGAAGTATTACCATTGCTTGTGTAACTTTCGTTGTTATCTGTGCATTGTGTTATGTACCGCGCACCCGAGCTACAAGCCCAGCATAACTATGCATTTACATATACCTAGTATTGTATACCTATACATATCAATTCATTTGATTTTTGTTAACGTAAATTATAATTCTTTTTTTCATGGTTTTCAAAAGTTAAACTTTTTCCAAATTAAATTAATCTGCATAGAAATGATTAAGCAGAATAAATTGCAAGTTCATTGAGGCATCAATTGTACTCCTTGCGCAACTAAGATAATGCGTAGATAATGTCTACCATACAAGACTTATGTAAGTGAAATAAATTTTTAATGTTGTTTTTATTCTTTATTTTTTTTTTTTTTTAGTAAATATAAAAACAAATATAACTCCCGCGAAACCAATGTCAAATCTCGTTACTATAGTGCGTCCATTCACGTAAGTAAAATAATTGTAAATACCAACGTACAAAAATACAGGAAGTAACCCAAGTTCACGACAATGCGCGCAAGAAAAAGATTATTCATATAAAAAGAGACTCTTTATTAAAAAAAGCTAAAAAAACAGCATCAAAACAGTGTAGGAATGTGTATTTTACTAGGAACATGTAGTTTCACGGTAGAGTACAATGGAAGTTTATAATCTTTAAAACAAGTGGATAATACATATAACTGGACTGCAATTGAATACGGTTTTATTTTTACAAAATAAGAACGTCAAAATTAATAGATAATTGGGTGAATTTAAAAATTGTCAGTCAAAATATAAGCGACCAAGAAAGCTTTAATGGTAAATCAACTTTGGCTTAATTTTTAAAACCTCGAATGCTCCCGAGTTATCAAAATTGGTATTTTTTTTTGTTTACCAGCTCATAGTACCAACGTAGAGAAAGTTTTTGACTAATCAAAGGAAAATTTAATTTCAAAGATTTTAATTATGTTGATTTTTATAAATTCTTACTGAGCAAGGAAGCTATTTTGAAGGCTATATGGCAGACTGAATGATATAAAATATAATACGTTGATGTTTTTAGTTCCTTTAATTAATATTAGATAATTTGTGTTTGTTTCTACAGTAGTAAAATTGTATTTTTATTTTTTGAAGATTTATTTTTGTTCCTAAATAGAAGAGAGATTTAATTTAGTTCGTTGGATGGTTTTGTTTTACTGTTATTATGTTTTTGTAAACTGATTAATTTTATAATAAATAAATAATGAAAGACGCTGTATAACAATTTGAACCTATTTCATTAATAAGTAAAAAAGTCTGGGGCTTTCGAACTCGTTGGTACAGGAGTTAGCTAAAGATGAAGCAAGCCGTCATCCAGAAACAGCAGTAACTATTCTAAATGACTTTTATGTAGACGATTTAATGTCGGGAACCTACTCCTTACAAAAAGCCAAAGTACTACAAAGGTATTTAGGAGCGGTGCTTTCTACTTACGGAAATAGAAAACCATACTTAAAGCACTACTGGACAACCTTTCAGAAGATATGCAAGATCAATGCGACATAGAAACAGAGATGGGCATTTTTTATTCGAATAAAAATAAAAGATAAAAACCCGAATAAAATAAAAAATCGAATAAAAATTTATTTGATTACAAATATTATTCGTTATTTGGTGAATTATTCGCAAATAATTATTTGTTATTTGGTGCAAATTATTTGAGTTTCAAATAATTATTTGTTATTCGATCGTGCGTTATTTGATAATCGAATAATTATTCGTTATTTGCTGAATCATTCCCAAATAATTATTTGTGATGGTCATTATTTGAATTTCAAACAATTATTTGTCATTCGATTATGAATATATGTTTTCTGGCGTCCATTAGTTCCAATTTTAAATAATTAAATCTTGGTACACGCATTTCTCTTCGCAAGGAGTCTCGTTACGTAATTTAATTTAAAGTTTAAGAACTGTGAATCTTTTGAAGTAAATTAATTGGGTTTCATTACTCAGAATAATCTTAGACTCAATTAAATAAAAAAAAGTGATTTTGTGCTTAAGACGGCACGATCGAAGTGAAAACCTTACTTCAAGCCATGGCAGAAAAAGTAAGAAAGTATGCCTACTAATTATTTAACACTTGAGTTGTCACGTCACGAGATCACAATTCATACGAAGTATTCAGAAAAATTATTTAAATAAATTATTTGGTAACAGTTTTGGCAAATTACAATAGATAATGTTATAGTAAAAAAATATCAATATTTTTGAAAATTTATGATCTGGCAGCTAAATGTAAGAAAAGTAATACTTTTTGCAAGCAATTACAGAAATTTTAATTCGTGTATTGAAGTGTTAATATTTTCTTGACACTAGTCAGACTTGTACACCGTGACTTCAAGCCACGGTACAGAGAATACAACTTTTCTCAATAAATTTTGACACATTGAAGCTGACGTAAATTCGTCAATTCAATGAGAGAGCAGAGAGAGTATTTTATTCTCTGTACCGTACTTTTCTGTACATTATATGTCACTTCGTCCACTAATGATGGAACGTGGGTTCATAGAGAGAATACTTGTATTCTTTGTACCGTGACTTCAAGCTATGTCAAGCTTAAACAAGATCAATTTATTTTTCCCTGCATTCGCTGCATATCATCTGTCATTGTTATTCGGGAATCGAAACCTAACCGAAGAGTCCAATTTCGAGACAATATTTATTGATAAAAAAAATCCGTTTATCCAAATGGCCGCTCACTTTGAAACGTGACGATCGTGAAGCTCATTGTGCCATCCCACCCAAGTATTCTTGATGCATTTTGCAAACCGGTTTTTCAAGAAAGAGGTAAAAGAAGCAATGCATCAAAAATCAAACAAATTTCACATTGTGTGCCTTACTAATACAACTAGAGTGGACTATTTGTTACTTAGCCTTAGGTCAAAGATAACCTATTAAGAAGATAGATTCGAACAAAATTGGAAATTTTTCGTGTTTTTTAGAAACAAGCAAATAATATACTTTCATCTTTTGCATGAATGGTGGTAAAAGATCTTGGTTATGCATTATTGTAGTGCGATTGAGAAAACGAGTTAAAAACAAAAATGGAGAGATCGTATATTACCCGAACGACAAAACCTTCTTGAACATCTCCAAAATCCTTTCAAATTATTCATAATAATGTACATCGGGTCACACTACCTCACTTTTTCTAAGAAAATAATAAATTTCGCTCTCGCCAAGATGCTGAAAGGAGATGTAAAATTTCTGTCAAATAAAAATCTCATTTTTCCCGAGAATATCATAGAATCCAGCATGAGTTTCTCCCACTAAGTCTGTTCAGAGCAAAACGAATGTAAATAGAAGCACGTGCATTCAAATATCGTAGGATTACAGGAAGAACTTTGGAAGAAACTTGGGTGACAATACGAAATTTCATAAGGGCATTCATCTAGGCTATCATAAGAATTGGTCTTAGACCAATTCTAGCTTTTTTACTTGTTAGTTTTTGTGTTTTCCTTTTCAAGCTCTGCGTGATACGATAGAAAACAGGAAGTATATACGAATTAATTTGCAATAAAGGACAGGTAATATTAAATACCTTGGACTCACTATTGATAACAAACTCAACTGGGACAAACATATACAGCAAATTCTAGACAAAAAAATACCTTTAGTCGAAATAGTAAACTTACAAGACACATGTCGAACCTAATTTATGACGCACATATAATGTCGTAGATCAAATATAAAATCGTAGTGAGGTCTCTTACGCCTAATAGTAACTGGATAAAAATAAAGAGCACCATAAGCAAATCTCTAAAACCTTGTATAAACTACACTGGAGAACACCAACGAAACGAGTATATGAGATATCAAGCCGCTTTAACATTATGCAAATAATAGATATGGAAAAACTTAAATTAATATACATATAAAATACTACACGGACTAACGAAGACTAATATAACATATGTACATCGCCAACTCGGAAGTTCAGAAATATAACACCAAACACGAAATCGTCTAATAGGGCGTTTTCACTACATCGAAATCACGTAATTTTGATGAAGTGATTTCGAAATCACTGTCATAGGGCGAAAAGTGGACCAATGCTACACAAGCATGATTTATAGTTTATGCAACAAATATTACAACATTACATTATTACATTTATTAATTGTTATAAATCCTTGAAATTACTTATAATTATTAATATGAAATATAAAAATCGCAAAACATTCAAAATCCAACTATAATTGCCTCAAATAATCATCAGAATAATTTTTCTAAATTCACACAAGAAAAGGTCCATGTTGAAACCCCCATTTCTTTCAGTTTTCCAATCAAGAATCAAACTGCATTGCATTTCTTATTTACTACAAACCCAAAGATCTGTTATCTATTATTTTTTTCTTATTTTCACCAAAAGAGGAATATTGTCAGATAATATTCATGCATAGAACTTGTATATCAAGTACACTCTTATTTCACATTTTATATATCAATTACATTCAGTTTTATTAATTCAAATTTCAGTGATCACTACAATAATGCAATTCGATATATAGAGACAAAAGACAAATCACAAACAATACTAAGGAAAAATCTGTCTACCTAACATCCCAATCTAACGTCAGCATCTTTTAAAAAAATACTATAATTGGGACCTCTTAGAATACAGTTGATTACGCTAAGCTGTAATAATCCAAGATGAAAAAAAAATGCATTCACCGCTATGCCATGTTTACATTTAAAACAGCCGAGTCTTCTTTTTACCAAATTCATATTAATTACATACATGCGACTTACTCTTTAATTACAGCAATTCAGAGTAGTTGCGTTTCTTGTCACCTCATATTAGGAAGTATGAATATGACCTTCAAGCAGCAGTGTAAACCGTGGCATTTGTTATTAAACAAATGGAGATTCGAAACTCTTACTATGTGAGGTAGGGTGTTGCAATTTTCTGTTTCCTAACTATTCATACACTGCTATCCGGGTCATTATCTATCTACCTGCACTAACCTTTCTAGGACAGAAGATGGCTTTCAAACTGTCTCAAAATAAGTAGAGCATTCCATATTTAGTACAGAACTTCTTGAGTCATGATAAGCACCATCCGAAAGTTGAGCTTGTGTCGATTATTATGACGAAAAAGATATTAAGGTTAGCATGTACTAGCAATGCACTGGCTAAGATACTCCTAATGAAAACAGTGCACAAGTAACATCTTTATATCTAGTAGACTAAATCACTTTGAAAAAATAAATAAAAACACCTTCAAAACTGTTCAACATTGCAAACGAGACTCGATTACAAACTCTTCAGATTTCAAGGATAACACTACTAAAACTGAAAGAGGAAGGCAAAATTTAGTAAACAGCGCCACTGGCTTATATAGTAGATAATGAACTTGAAGATGATATCAAAAGTATAAACAGTATAGCAAAATTTATGCGAGATTGCCGCAATTGTCTCTACTTCAGGAAATGATGAAGTTAATTAAATTAATTTTTAAATAAGGACACTGAAAGTAAATATAATTACGCTGCCCCTTTATATCTACTCCATATTAAACTGAGGGTGGCTAAAGAGCAGATAGAATTAAATTAGGAAGATAAATTAGTAAAATCAGTATAGCATGTTCAATTTTGGAGTTTTATAAAAAAAAAAAAATAATAATAAAAAGATTCTTTGATGCCGCAATTTTCTGTGGGAACCATAGTATGGAAAGGATACATACTATTTTCTGGATACCTCTTGTACTTTTATTTTATTCGAATAAAAATAATTCTCCGAACAATGAGATGCCATGTTTTCAGATACACCAAACTTTGTGTAAAGAAAAATAATACAATTTACCTTCCCGCTGCGTTGATTGTATGCTGCCAAACGATCTATTAGTGATATAATAATATTCTTTACATTTACTTCTTTATGTAATTGGGCGCAGGACTTTAGAAAAGGATCCAATGTTTGCAAGTGAAATTCATCCGGAAAAACCTTAGAAATTAGGGTTACACACATAAATTACTGCTCAATATTACTGTCTGAATAGTACTTACTTGTATAATGCATTCCATTAAATATTCTTGAGCGATAGCATCATGGCAACTTACGACTTGCTCCAGTATTCCAGGTAAAATAAGTTTCTGGTAGGTTTCTAGAGATGCTGACTCAAGTTGGGAAAGTCGTACTAAATTTGTGCCCACCAAAATTTTTAATTCCTCACGTTCTTTTTCCCGTCGCGATTTTTCACTCGAATGTCCCTGGTGCTGCATCCGCACCCAGAGCTTATTCATTTCACCAAAATTCATGAGAACAAAATCAATAGCATCAAAGACGGTTCCCTCACTATCATCGGTGGCTGTTACAACGTCAGGCAAAATATTTCGAGTACATTGCAAAAGATAGTTTCTTAAAAACAGACCTCGAAGAGGGTGCTGAACACCGCGACACATTTCTACTAAATCTTTCAAGATACTACGCTTTAAAGATGTATTTGTTTTTATATATACTAATCCAACTGTAATTAGCAAATACAATCGAGGTACGATATTGCCGGCATACTGAACTAATTCATATAAGTCAGCTACTTTCCGTCCCTTTTGAAACTCATCGAGAAGGTACAGTTCCAAATGACAAAGTTCATCGGTGATTGCCATGTCTAAGATAATCATTACAAACATTGGTTCTTTTGGTTCATTAAATTTATTTTACTTACATAGTTCATAGTAACTTTTTGGTGAAAGAAGTGATGTGCGGAGCTCTCCAAGCATTGTACTAGCACACTTTAATGCGTCCATTAATCTGCTTTTATCAAGAAATCTTTTCATCTGAAAGGCCTGACTGCGAACGATACCGATAGCATCACTGAGCAGCTTTTCTTGCTCGTCAAGTCCATTTGATGGTGACTGATAGAAAATTATGAATTTTAATTAGTTTATCAATACGAAGTGGTTGCTGCAAGCATAGCCCAAAGCGATTAAAACTAAATTAACTCATCACAAACAGATTTGCCGAACTGACCACCCACAAGCGATAGAATTTATCAAATTTACCCTTTTATCGCTGACAAGTAGAGAGCTATTATACATCGTTGAACTCCAGGGATACATACTTGAAGAAGAACAGTCGAATTTTTATTTTCAAGAAGTACTTACCATTTTATAGCGGAAAACAACTTTGCGTTTTATAAAGAATCTACACCCAATCAACTTCCTAAATATGACATTTGACTTATTAATGACATATATAGATGTGTAATGTTGTATAACGCTGACAGCTGTCAGTGTCAAGGGGTGCGTTCACCCACTGAATAAATAACTATCAGGAAGCGGCATTTTGACTGAATTGACCCAAGCCGCACGTGATTTTGTTACACTTGTACCAAGGCGTGTCATCACAATAATTTTGCTAGTTTCTTATATGGTACTTACCCAATTTTTAATGTGAATAATACGAGTTTGAGTAAAATGTGACATTTCCTTATAAAATTTTAGCGTTATTAAAGGGCGGTACGTTAGAGCCAAGGAATTAGGTCAAGGAATTTTTCCACTTATTTCTTAAAGAAAATTTGACAATAGGTCAAGGAATTTTTGACAATTTGGATTTGTCAATTGTGTGATATTTCTGACAATAAAGAAATATTAAAGAAAGTGAAGAAATGGATAATTTCCAATGAAAAATTAAGATACACGTAAAACAATTTTTGTTCGTCCATTTGTCATTTTAAAACTGATACACCTCTTGCAAAATCGCCGTTCCTTCGTTTAATTTTTCAATTATTCCACCAGCGTCAAAATTCCTTACAGAAATAAGTGCATCTTATTTCTTCAAGAAATATTGACATAAATCGATTTTTCGTAAAAGAGCGACATCTTTTTGTCAATCGGGAAGTAGAGTTTTTCTGTTCGAATTACTTTTCTCTAGCGTACTACCTCAAGGAATCGGTCAAGAAAAAAATTCCTTGAGCATTCCATGACACTTTTTTTACATAGTTTTAGTATAGGAACAAAAATTCCTTGGCTCTAGCGTACCGGGCTTAAAATCGCAAGCAAGAATTTTACTGATGCAGTACGGAGTTTACTGGTATATTGTTCATTTCGCAGATAAATTTTGTATGAAAATTTGGCTGTTAAATTTAGTTGCGAAATATTTAGCCAAATCGCTGAAAAAAGTGGTATTGTGTTTTATCAGCGAAAATTCGTTCAGTTTTGACAAGAAGATGGCAATAATTTCCACAAACATATTGTTACGTGCAATAGAAAGAGACAACTGGTGACATCTACTGGCAATAAACAACTTCAGGTTCGGAGAATAAATGACTTCAGGTTCGGAGAATCGATTATGGAATCGACAGGAAGGTTCAGGAATAAGAATGAATAGAACAGTCAAGAAGCTTTTGGAATAGAACACTCCAGAATAATCCGGAGAGTTTCTAGGGTATAAATATAACAGTTGTCATCGCCAAGGAAAGAGTCTTGTTTTAGACGTTGCAGTGTTAAGAAGCGAAAGTAATAAAGAAGCGATAGTGTGTAATTAGATTGCGATAATTGAAAGTACAGTGTTAGCGATAATTACAGTTGAGTTGATTAAATGACTGTTTGTGAATTTTATATGATTAGAGTGAAATAAAGAACTTATATATTAATTATTTAATATTGTGTTTTAAATAACGGACCAAAGGCCACGCTCGCAACAACTGGTGTCAGAAGTGAAATAAATTCGAGAAATAAAGTGGTGGCAATTAACTAAAAATTAACAGAGTGATTAATTTTGAGAAATTGTGTTAAATTGTGAAAGTTCTGGAAAATAATTTATATTCAGCTGTGAGTGAATTACTAAAATAATGGGGCGCAAAGTGGACGAGCTTCGAACGCAGGATTTGAAAGTGGAGTTAGGGAACCGGTCATTACAAACGACAGGCATAAAGAAAGTTCTAGTCGAGCGACTTAGACAATCTTTGATAGAGGAAGGAAAGAATCCTGAAACATTTGTTTTCGAAGAGAACTTGGAAGAAATCGAAGTTGAAGAAGCGCCTGCGATGAAAATGGAACAACTTTTGAGTACTTTAATGAGCAAAATGGAAGCCCGTTTTGATGAACAAAAGAATTCTCTCGAGGAACAAAAGAATTCTCTGGAATCACGTTTAGATGAACAGAAGAAATCTATGGACGAACAAAAGAATTCTCTCGAGAAACAAAAGAATTCTCTCGAGGAACAAAAGAATTCTCTGGAATCACGTTTAGATGAACAAAAGAAATCTATGGACGAACAAAAGAATGCTTTTGTTGAACAAAAGAATTCTCTGGAATCCCGGTTAGATGAGCAGAAGAAATCTATGGAAACGTGCTTGGACGAACAAAATAGTTCTCTGGAGAATTGTCTAGAAACTCGTTTGGAGGATCAGAAAAATTTTCTAAAAAGCTCTTTAGAAGAACAAAATTTGAAAAGTGAAGGAATTGAGCAGGAATTTCAACAAAAGGTTTTGGAAGTTCAACAAAAAGTCGCCGAGCAGCTTGAAAACGTTAAAGCAGATCTGGAAAGAATAAAGCATCGTCAGCCTCTAAACGTAGCAACTGAAATATCTGGTGCAGGTAGAATGAAACCTCCCATATTTGATGGACAAAATTCGTGGCATATTTTCAAGAGACAATTCGAGGCAGCTTCAGAGGTAAACGGATGGAATGATGAAGACAAAGCTACAGCTCTGGTGTTAGCACTTCGAGGTCCTGCGTCAGAGCTCTTACAAACTGTACCGATTGAAAATCAACGTAATTACTCTTCATTAGTACAGGCGATAGAATTACGTTACGGAGATGAACACATGTAGCAAGTATATCGCCTACAATTGCGCAACAGGATTCAAAAACATGGAGAATCACTACAGCAACTGCAGGCAGATGTAGAAAGATTAGCGCATCTTTCATACTCCAGCGTGAATGCAGATTTTCTCAATGAAGTGGCAACGGAAGCATTTGTGAACGCTATTACAGATCAAAATTTAACCAAATCATTAAGGCTAGCAGGAAAGAAATCAACAGCAGAAGCACTAGCCTATGCATTAGCGTATGAATCCGCCAGACAAGCTTCACGGAGTGCAGTACGAGTGAGAGAAATTTCAGTGGAAGAATGTACTTGTAATAGAGTGCAATCATCACAGAGCCCGCCTTCACGTGGTGTCCCTCGATGCTGGAATTGTAATAGACCAGGGCACCTTCAAAGAGACTGCAGAAAACGTCGACGAGTGGAATCACCAGAAGAAGAGGGGAAAGAAGAATGCTAAAGATGTCGAGCCAGGGAACAAGCTTTTCGTGGAGAGACTAGATATCAAGCAGCGACTAGTCGCATCGCCTCTCCTGTTGAGCAGTCGGAAAACTAGTAAAAACCAACTTTGTGGGGCAGAAGTTGGTTGGTGGAATCGACAGCCCCGAAGTCATCATCCAAGTAGGTCAGTTACAGAGAAATAATAGCAGTATTGTTATATATGGAAGTGTAGGAAAACATGACTGCGCAGTTACTATCGATACTGGAGCTTCAATATCAATTATTAGAGCAGATCTTGTTAAGAACAAATGGCTTCACAACACCACCAAATATCTACTAAGAACAGCAACTGGAGCAGCAGCACAGGTGTTTGGAGAAATAACTTTAGATGTTCAACTAGGCGAACTACTATTTCCTCACACTTTCCTGGTTTCAGACATAATGGATGAATGCATTCTTGGAATAGACTTCATGACCACATACAAAATAAATCTGGATGTCGGAGAGCGGATTCTCAAATATGGGAATATAGAAATTCCTATGAGACTAGGAGAAGGAGCAGATTATCCTGCGAAAGTAAGGACGATGGTCTGCGAAAATATTACTCTTTCGCCATGCTCCGAGACACAAGCTTACTGATGACATCGGGACCTGCCGATTCTATCTGGTGGAGCCTTACCCCACAAAAGTTACATCTAGCATCATTGTTGGCAAGACTTTAGTGAAGGCAGAAGGTGCAACATTAATACCAATCAGAGTGCTCAACACATCCGAAAATGAGGTACAACTAAAAGAAGGTGCTATAATTGGAAATTGTGAACCCATTTATCAAATCGTCAATTTGGATAATGGTAGTAATGTTAAGGAGACAAAAACTATACCAGCTACTACTCAACAGGTTCAGAAACTTCTTTCGTCCAGTGCCTTAAGTGAACAACAACACAACGATGCCAAAGAGGTGATCGATGAATTTTCGGAATTATTTGCAATGAATGATGATGACTAAGGTAAAACAAATCTTGTCCAGCATCGAATCGATACAGGAGATTCCAGGCCCATTCGACAGACACCACGAAGATTGCCATTAGCCAAACAACCAGAAGTTGCAGACATGATGAACTCCATGAAGAAACAAGGCATCGTAGAGGAATCTAACAGCCCTTGGATATCGCCGGTTGTTCTGGTTAGGAAAAAGGATGGCAGCACCCGATTCTGTGTAGACTACCGTCAACTAAATAACGTGACGAGAAAAGATAGCTATCCATTACCACGGATTGATGACACATTGGATACCCTTTCCGGAGCGCAATGGTTTTCCACGCTGGATTTGAAGAGTGGTTACTGGCAAGTGGAAATACATCCCGAGGACCGAGAGAAAACGGCTTTCTCATTTGGCAGTGGCTTATGGCAAATCAAAGTAATGCCATTTGGGTTATGTAATGCTCCAGCCACATTCGAACGACTAATGGAATGTGTTCTACGTGGTTTAACCTGGAAAACATGTCTTGTCTATTTGGATGACATAATAGTAATCGGAAGGACATTCATGGAATATAAAAACAACTTACGGGACGTACTTCAAAGACTCAAAGATGCAAAATTGAAGCTCAGTGCGAGTAAATGTGCTCTATTCAAAAATGAAGTTAAATATTTAGGGCACATAGTTTCATCACAAGGAGTGAGAACCGATCCAGAGAAGATAGAAGCCGTCAAAAATTGGCCAGTTCCAAAGGATAAACATCAATTACGGAGTTTTCTTGGTTTAGCTACCTACTACAGGCGATTCGTGAAAGGTTTTGCAGATATAGCAAGAAGCCTACATCAACTTACCGACAAGGGAAAGCCGTTCATATGGTCGGATAAATGCAACGAAAGTTTTGAAAATTTGAAGTGAGGCTCCAGTACTTCACTATCCAAAGCTGGGAAAAACATTTACATTAGACACGGATGCCAGCAATGAAGGTATTGGTGCAGTGCTTTCTCAGGAGGAGAATGGTCAATAAGTTCCAGTAGCTTACTATAGCAAAGCACTTTCAAAGTCAGAGAAAAATTATTGTGCTACAAGAAAGGAGCTACTTGCCATTGTAAGTTCAACAAAGCATTTTCATAAATATCTCTACGGACAGAAATTCATCCTTCGCACCGACCATGCAGCGCTTAAATGGCTTCTGCAGTTTAAGAATCCTGAGGGACAAGTGGCGAGATGGATAGAGCGACTCCAGGCTTATGATTTTGAAATACAACACCGAAGAGGTCGTATCCATGGAAATGCAGATGCCCTTCCACGACGTCCATGCAAACTTGAATGCAAACATTGCGCTCGGATGGAAGAAAAAGAAACCACAGCAACTATACAGTTGGTAACCGTGGAACCATCTACAGGTTGGGACAACGAGGACCTGCAAACAGCACAACGAGAAGATCCGGACATTTCACCTATTCTTGCTTGGAAAGAAGACATGGAAAGACCAGACTGGAAGGATATTTCGGAACGGAATGAGAAGCTGAAAAGTTACTGGGCTCAATGGAACTCTCTTCATGTTGAATGTGGTATATTAAAATGCAAGTGGGAAGCACCTAATGGCGAAACTTTGCGAATGCAGATAGTCGTGTCGGCAACAAACGTCAAAGATGTTCTAGAAGGAATGCACGGTGGAACCTCTGGAGGACATTTGGGAGTGAACAAAACCATTTCCAAAATACGATAAAGGTTTTATTGGTTACATATGCGAGAAGATGTGGAGGAGTGGTGCCGCAGATGCACTGTCTGCGCTGCTTGCAAAGGGCCGCAGCACAGAAGCAGAGGAGAAATGCATAAGTATAACGTCGGAGTCCCCTTTGAAAGGATAGCTATAGACATCGCTGGACCTTTTCCAGAAACGGATGGCGGTAATCGTTATATATTAGTTGCCATTGACTATTTCAGTAAATGGCCTGAAGCTTATGCAATCCCTAATCAAGAGGCAACCACAGTTGCGGAACAAATAATAACGAATTGGGTCAGTAGGTTTAAAGTGCCTCACGAACTTCATTCGGACCAAGGACGGAACTTCGAATCGCGAACTTTCCAGGAGATGTGTAAAATGTTGGGAATAAGAAAAACTAGAACAACTCCTCTACACCCACAATCTGATGGCATGGTAGAGCGCTTCAACAGAACATTGATCGAGCATCTAAAGAAAGTAGTTGACTATCATCAACGCGATTGGGATCGACATATTCCTATATTCCTAATGGCTTATAGATCAGCCGTTCATAGTACTACCGGACAAACCCCAGCTAAAGTCATATTCGGAAGAGAGATGCGATTACCTAGCGACCTCAAATTCGGTACCCCCCGAGGTGAGCAAAAGTTACCAGAAGACTACGTATTGGAGCTCAAACAACAATTAGCCGATGTACACGAGGCCACGAGGACGAAATTAGCAACAAATACTGATCGTATGAAGACCCGCTATGACTTACGTGCTAATTCCGCAGGATTTAACGAAGGTGATCTTGTTTGGCTGTACAACCCGAAACGACATAAGGGACGTTCACCAAAATTGCAACAACACTGGGAAGGACCGTATTCAGTTGTAACTAGAATTAAAGACGTGGTATACAGGATTCAGCGTGGCACAAGAGGCAAGCACAAAATTGTTCATTTGGACCGCTTGTGTCAATACTACGAGTACCAAGACCGTGGACCACCTGTTGTTCGGGACGAACAAGTGTAAGAAGGGGGCAGTGTTACGTGCAATAGAAAGAGACAACTGGTGACATCTACTGGCAATAAACAACTTCAGGTTCGGAGAATAAATGACTTCAGGTTCGGAGAATCGATTATGGAATCGACAGGAAGGTTCAGGAATAAGAATGAATAGAACAGTCAAGAAGCTTTTGGAATAGAACACTCCAGAATAATTCGGAGAGTTTCTAGGGTATAAATATAACAGTTGTCATCGCCAGGGAAAGAGTCTTGTGTTAGACGTTGCAG